>CM031241.1:350944912-351448205 GCA_018340775.1 Taxus wallichiana var. yunnanensis | reverse complement strand
TGTAAATTTGACTAGGAGAAACACCTCGTCAAATCATAAAATGCAGAAAAATTACCATTTGAGCCCGAAATGAAAATTTCTCTAAGGATAGAGAATTTAGAAATGTTACAAGGCTCAAATATGTTTCTTAGAGATACATTCATTGATTTTTCTTCAAGTATTTAGGGTAGAAATGACAAGAAAGACAAATACTAACCACGGAGAATAGAAAATATAGGAGAACAAGAGTTTTTAGATAAACAGAGAATGAGAGACCCAATTACGGACCTTTTTCTAGAGGGAAAAAGAAACCGGAGAAAATCATGGACCCGTAAGTGACCTACGACCCGGGAATAGATTTAAAATGGAAACAAATATTAACTAGGCAAAACATGGGAAAAATAAAGTGATAGAGGACGTAAATCAATAGATTTTTAAAGAAAAACTAGGGCGAGACTATTTTGAGCACCAACAGTTATACCCGTTGAACCTATCCAAGAAGGAGAAGTGTTTCTTACCTACTAGATTGTCCAAAACCTTATCGGTAAAGGGTAGTGTTGGGCCCAGGAATTGACTAAGTCCTAAGGAAGAAGGAGTGTGCACCCATAAGGAAAGAAAGTAGGAATGAGCTCAAGGAAAGGCACGTGAAAGCGTAAGAGGGTTTGGGGACTTAGCCACATTTCAAAGGTAGTGTCGTAGGAGAAACACGTGAGGGCATGAGTAGGCGTGATGAATGGATAAGGTGCAAGCCTAGAGCCTTGGAGGTCAAGAAAAATATTCCACATATGGTATATTCCCATGAGGATCATTATAGTTAGTGGAGGCCTTTGCAAGCTGGCATAAGCTCTTGATCAATCATGGAGGACCACATTTCCACTTGGCATGTGATCTTGCTCATGGGTGAAACTATGGTAGTGAATCTAGATTCTATTTAAAGGAGTGCTTGGGTCCAAAATAGAGATAGAGGAGAGTTGGAGAGCCAACAAAGTGCTGCAAGAATGTTGACTAATCATAGATGTATACACTCGGGTATGATCGGGGGGTTGTAATGGGAAATCATAGCTAGGATCTCTATTTAGAGTAGTTTTGTAGGGTTGGAATGTTATTTCATGATGCTTATGGTCTGAGATGACCTTGTTTGATGTAATATGGCTACTGTAAATGGATTTAATCAATATATGGAGCTTTGTTTTATATATTTGTGTCTATGGACTAAACCCTAGTGTATTTTCATGTTATTCATGGTTCAGATCTATTTCCATTATGTTGTTGTGATGTTTATGCTTATCTCATGGAGCATTTATGCTTAGAACTAGATCTACTACATCTATATTAGATTAAATGCATGTATTCTTGTTCTACAAACCTTTCCTCCATTAATGATAGAACATTCTCACAAGGATCACATAAAGGAGGGGCTTGGTACCCATGCACACCTATGGTGAGTGCCCAACACTTAGGTGATAGGTCGATGTGTTTGGGGTTAAAATAAGGATTATGTTGGAACATAATTATTAAGTGTTCTGCCAACCCTTAATGTATATGGGTCCATCACTAATATATTATAAGTTAATATTTAATAATATGAAATATTTCTATTTCTATTATTAAATATGCTAACCTAGGTATATACTTTCGGTTAAATATTTAATATCATAAAATTATTATATTTCTAATATTAAATATTATAAACCTAGGTATATGTGTCAACCGATAAGGTTGAAAAGGTGGGTCGGGAGACATACCCAATCACCTAATATAAAAAGGACTTTAGGTCCTCATTTGATATGTTCGAATGAAATATCAAAGGTGAATATTATTTTACCCTTGTGATTAGGGTTGAAAGGAGGAGGTGAAACTTCTTTGGATATAATTTTAGTTCTTGGAAAGTAGAATGTTATTTCACATTCATTTTTACTCTATTTGGGGTTTTCCACTATAAACATTGTGTCATTGTGTTCTTACTTTTGGTATGTATTACTTAATTAATATGTTATGTAATTTTATTTATTACATTGCATAATGTTTAACATTTAATGTTTTATGGTTTATGTTAATATTTAAATGCATTGGTTGATTAAATTCGTAATAATTAGAATCCTCTAAATTCTAACATGGTACCAGAGCATGGTTTAAATTAAATAGGTTAGGTCTAAGTTATTGTATTTAATCTATTTAATTTTTACGGGTTTTTTCAACCAACCCAAAAGGGTATTTAAAATGATCAAGCCCCCTTCTTTCCATTTTTTGTGCAAACTAAAATTGTGTGTGTTTTGTGAAGAATTGGTATTTGCAGGAAAATTGTGGTGGACCCCCTTCCTCGAAACCCTTGGTGAAAGGGGCTCTAGAATAAGTTTTTACACGGCATGAATATCATATGTAAAGGTTAAAATGTTTAAGAAATATTTTATTAATTCTTGTATAGTTTGTAATGTATGTGTAGGCCCAGGTTAAATTCCAGGGTAAACATGTAAAAATTCAAATCACAAGGTCTCTCATATGGAGACAATTTTCCTCAAGAATAGGAAAATTAAAATTTTCCTATTGGCTCAAGGTTAAAGACCCATGGAATGGGACAAAATAATGTAGTTGCTCTAATATCCTGGTTTGAATTTTTTTACATATTTTTACTAAGGTCATCTATAGTTGTCAGGCTCCCTTTAAATAGGGTCATTTCTATTTATTTAATAAATTCATGTAAATACTATAGTCTTAAAACTATAGTAATCTTTTATAATTTATAAATATATATATATATATATATATATATATATATATATATATATATATATATTTGTATAACAAAATAACTATAATTTTATAGTTTTAAAAAATAAGTATTCAAACCTAAACCTAACATGTGTCCCTAACCGTTTATATTATCCATGTAAGGGGGCAACCCCATTCATTTATATCTTATAGTTTATAAAAACTATATAAATAAACCTATTTCAAGGTTTTATTTTATATAAGTGGGGAGTGGAGAATAAAATGGGATAATATCTCAGGTATAAATGTGGAATTCCCAGGTATAAATGGAGAATTAAAAAAAACTAGTTTATTGGTGGCCCACGTGAAGTGTGGTAAATATTTATTAAAATATTGGTAGTTATAGCCACATAAAAGTTATAAAGTTTTTAGCTTGCAGAATTATATGAAATATTTTTCAATCTTTCCATAGTTTCAAATGTGTGCAGGGTAAAATTAAGAGTAAATGAAGGGAGGAGACAAGGTTCATGAAAATAGGGATTTCAATTTATTTCATTGGCTGGGTGAAATTACTTGTCCCCTCTGTAAAATATGCAGGTTAATTTGTACTCTCATAAATCTACTTTTTGGTAAGATTATTTTAATCTAGTCTATGTTCTTTAAACCCCTTTAATAAGGGTTATATATTTTTTTATAAAAAAATACTATAGTTTATAATTTGTATACACTATATGTTGTTTTTATTTACATTATATAATCTATTTACTGTTTTGCAAATATTTATACATTATAAATTATAATACATTTTTATAATGTATTAAAATATAACCACCCTAATATTATATAGAAGACGAAATTCTGAAATTTCACATTCGGAATTACACAAGTTTTGGCTCCATTAAATTTGACGGTCGAATGATCATCACGACAGACCAAACATAAAGCAAAGATGATGGTCATTTAGACGTCAAATTTAAGCTTGAGGTTCCAGAAACTTTATTTGTGTTAAAATTGAAGGTCAAATGAACATCACAACAAACAAAAATAAGTCATAATGACGGTCATTTAGACGTCAAATTTAAGCTATCCAGATCTTTGTCTACATTAATTTTTTTCAAAAATGTGAAGTTATGCATTCTTAGGGGTTTCTTCTTCACTTCTATATGGTTGGAAATATTTTTTATATAAGTCCTGGGGTACAATGCAGAGCCATTTATATTACGGGAGGTTAATTAGTATGCATTGTAATGACATAAGTAGTTATGATCAAATAGTTTCTTTAGATCTATAAAATTTATATCCGATTCTATTAAAAATGTTGTTTTTTTATAAATATGTATCTAACTTTATGGTAAATTGTATATTATAATGGGGTGTGTTTTATAGATTTAGAAAAAATGACATCTAGCTACTTCTATCTTGACAAAACCTAGATCCCGAATGGAAATAACTATAACATCCGGGTCAAAACAAAATTTATGGCGAGGAAACTCGGACAATTGTTTCTAGATCTAAGGTTTGCTCCTACCAATCGACAAAAAAATGTAGATAACATGAATTCATTCTTGCAATGAATACATGAGGCTCTTTTTATGATTTTGTGTAATGTAAACAATGAGTACCTTATACACATTAGTAATATCGAACATCTGAAAGAGGTATGGACACAACTAGAATCCATGCATGAAAGATGCTTGGTATATTAAGGATAGTAGTGAGAGTATAATAGCTGAAGGAATTCAAAGAAATGGTCTGTATATTTTTTCATGATTTCTCTTATGTATCTTGTTTTATATCTTAGAGTTTGAATAATTCAAAACTATGGCATGAAAAGTTAGGACATATTAATTATTAAAGCTTATATGAAATGTATAGATATAATGTAGTGAAAGGTTTACATGTGTTGTCTTCTTCTCTTGAAGTTACTTCATTAAATACTTTTAAATGATGGTTTTGAATCTGATTTAGTAAATTTTCATGATGATTTTTTTATGCTATAGATGTTTTTGAAACTCCTATCTTCTTAACTAAGAAATAAAATTAGGCTCAATATATGTTAGAAAGTTCAAATCCTATTAACCTTAGGAAAATGACCAGAAGCCATCATATGTACCATACATTAATTACCTTGTATGAACTCAGAGCCATGAAGTATTATAGGTTCTAGGTGGTTATATAAAGTAAAATATAATGTTGATGGTAGTATTGACAAACATAAAGTTAGACTTGTTACTAGAGGTTTCACTAAGAAACTTGGTATTGATTATGTTGAGACATTTTCCCTTGTAGCTAAAATGAGTAGTCTTAGGGACTTATTTGTAATTGCCACTCAAATTGGGTGGGAAATCCATCAAATGGATAAGAAAAATACTTTTTTGAATTATGATTTAAAAAAAGAACTTTACATGTTTCAACCTAAAGGATTTGAAGTAACTAGTAAAAAACTATGTTTGTAAGTTGAGAAATCCTTGTATGGTTTAAAACAAGCTCTTAAAGCTTGGTATAAAAAAATTGTTTCCTTCTTTAAATTTTTGGGTTTTGACAATAATATATTCATTAAAAAAAAGGATATTATATTATCATTATATGTATATATTTTTTACTTGTGAATGGTGATGATTTTGTTTTAATTCACAGATTAAACAAAAATTGAAACAATAATTCAAAATGAATGAGTTAAATCTCTCACATCATGTTCTTTGTATGACCATATTTCATTTTATTGTTATTTTTTGAAACGCAATATACAACCAATGTACTGAATTTTTTTAATATAATTGATTGTAAACCAATTTCAAATCCTATGGAAGTTGGACTGAAAATTGATCCTAAACTTGAGTACTTTAATAGAATCTAGAACATGCATTATGACAGAAAGAATTATACAAGCATTCATACATAGCATGAAAGGAAAGAGAACTCATATGAGAGAAATGTGCATTAAAACCATTGATATCCATGTCTATATATAATAGGTAACCTCATTATATTCATTGATTCATTACAGAGAGTCACAGAGAGAGTGCAGATATCCAGCCTCATCATGCATATCACTGGACGTATGTAACTAAGCTAACAAAAAAAGAAAAATTACAACTCCATGCTTAGTGCATTCTTTCCTAAATACAAATATCCCCTCGTAGTAATTCTATAGAGCTCCACTCACTCTCTAACCCGCTATACCTCATACTTCTAGATATCTCTCTTTTTTTTTTACTCCATAGCACTTGTATTTATAATTCTCCTACACTACCAACTCACCTTCCAACGCCCTCAGATCCGACGCCAAGTGTCGAATGTGGTCCTTTATGTGAGCATGCTCCTCCAGCCCGAGCTTTCCACTCCATCTCATGATGATCTTCTAGAAGATTCCATCCGGGGCATGCTCTTTCCTAGGCTAGCCTATCGCTAGGCTGGCATCTTATCCACATGCAACAACCGATCACACTTTTCACGTGTTCTACCTTGGGTGCCCAAATTGACTAAGTCCCGAGCCTCCTTTCACATCACATGAGCTATGTGCTTCCTTAACTCTTTCTTTCATGTGATTTTTCCTTACACCTTTTTTTCATAATTGGGACCCTATGCACCCACACACCTTCATACTTGGTTAATATTATAGGGGTCCAACATCACCCCACACTATGCCTATTCTCCATCCTCGAAACACTTAACCAAGATGCATGTTGTCTAGGGAACTAATGAATAGCCTTATACTTTACAAAGAAAAGAATAAGGAATGAAAGAATCAGGAAAAGAATGAAGAATGGGGGACATCAACTCAACAAGCTAGGAAAATATTTCCGAGGTCTACCTCTAGCTTATTCCACACTTCAACCTCACCCTGTGCCTTCTGGCAGAGGTCTCCCACTAGGGTGCTCACTTCATCAAAACTCAGGCCAACTCCCTGGGTGCCCAAAACATCCACAATCTGCTCCATCTCTTTTCCTAGGTCCTCAAGTTTATCCATCCTTCTAGTGATCTGGGGGTATAGTTCCTTTAGCTGGGCCTTAATTGAGCTCCTTAAGGCCTCAATTGCCTCTGATTTCTTCTCTACTTCAGCCAAAACCTTGTCTCTCTCTCACCCCTATGTTCCCCTTGTTCTTTTCTTGGAATTCTTTTAGTTCCATCTCAAGCATGGTGACCAAGGAGCTCACCACCTTATCTCTATCTCACGCATGTATCATATGCGGCTTCTATAGACTGGGTAAATGACCTTAACCTCCATGAGTACTTGGTATACTTCTGCAATGAGTGCTACCACCTTCAACCGGTCTTCCTCTTTCAAGCATGTGCCACTTCTTCAGTAGATTCTAGGGCCAAGGGTCATCTCTCCATGGTGAGGACATGCATTAGATCTTCTATACACTCCAGGAGGGATGAGTATTTCTGTGTGGGTGGCGCTAAGTCCGGGTGCTTTAGGAGGATGGTGCCCTTGATAGACTCCATTTTCTTGTAAACTTCCTACACCTTTACTTTCTCTTCCCTTAACTCATGCACCTTAACTATGCACTGATCAATTCTTCCTATTTCAAATGTTGGCCTTCTCCCAGCTTTCTTCCTCCTTCTTTTCCCTAACTTCACTTCCAACATTCTAATCCTATCATTACACGAATAATCTAGCCTCGGCCTCGACCACGACCTTGTTCAGTGCATTACACACTTTCTCATCCGAGAGCCCCTGAGCATTCACTAAGGGATTGACCCCCTTAGATTCTGGTAGTGTGATGAGCACTTCATGGTAGACTTCAAAGTCTAGCTCATCAACGTGAGACTCAAACCCCAAGAGAGCATCTTCTTGGTTCAAGGGTACGCACCATCCTTCTCAAAAGACCCCATGGCTATGAGCCTTTCCATGGGTATGGTGCTCTAGAATCACACATGTAACACCTTCCTTGTGTCATCAACATAGCTCATTACAGTCTTTTTTTCTACATCAAGAGTTCTTCTACCCGAAGCACGTGCCTTTGGGGAAGCTTACTATCAGAGTGGGGCCTCCTAGGCTGTCATGTTCTTTTTCAATGTTCTCCTCCTTCCCCTCCTTCAGCACTATGTCCACTTACTCTCCAACTCTTGGTCTACCAAGACCTCGAGCATTCTTTGTGCTTCTCTCTCTCCACCTCCGTGATCTACTCTCCTTTGTAAAACTTATGGCTCCCTCCTTTTTCCTAGGAAACCTCCTCATCCTCCATGTCTTTGGCATCCTCCTCATCTTGTGTGCCCTTGCACATGTGAATACAAACTCCTACTTCTCATCTTCACTCTCCTCTTCCGAGTCATAGATGCTAACCACATGGGGCTCTTGGTCTTTCTCTATTTCTTCTTCTTCTCTGCCACCATCTTCTTCACTTTCATCCCCTCTTCCACCCATGTATTTTTCCAAGTTTCACCTCCTCCGAGTCAGCCTTCCTCATCCACCCTCTACTTCTTCCTGAGAGGTGGCTCCTGATCAGGGGATTCAGCCTTATCTTCTTCCTCAGGTGATTCTTCCTTGAGATGGGTTTCCTAGGTGCCTCTACTCTGGCATCTTTCTCCTTCACCGAGAGACTTCTTTCTCCACATGTAAGTGCTTGGCTTGGTGCTTGTGGATGGCATGCTCACTGTCTGAGTAGTCACACACTTGGTGCTTCTCTGTCTCTTCCTCTCTTCTTTGACATGGGCCCCTTCTTTCCCAAGGGATCTTCAGGTATGGAGACTTCACTCTCCAGATACGCACCCTTCTCAAACTTTGGCCTTATGCATAAGTACACACGCATCACTGATCCTCCAGCTGATGGGTAACGTTATCAGCCTCATCATTTGAATCTCATGTGACACGTACTTCTCCACATATGCATGCTTTCCACCAGGGGTAATTCAACTTCTTTCTCATCTCCCTGTGTTCCCGGTCCAGCCTACCTAGTTCCAGTCTTAGCTTCTTTGACTCTTTAAACCTATTCACCCCCTTGGAAGTATTGAGTAGTAAATGCAAGGGGAGCTTGCACCAAGGGCTCCATGAATCATCTATCATCTTGAATCTACCTAGGTAGTAGTGTTGATAGACCATGAATTCAGCTTCTCCCTCAGTGGCTACTGGGAGTTGTTTGATTCTCCACTCTACCCCAAATGCATTCCTCAGTGCATGTACCATTTTTCCAGCTGCACCTTGTGGGGTGTCATCATTATATCACAAGCATATTTTTCAAACCTCTTCATGGGAGAAGGATCCTTGGCTGGTACTCCCATACAAACTTTTCTGGCACGTCGAGCACTCCAATCTCCATGAATACAATGGTGAGCAAGATGTTTCCGAAAGAGGATCCTGTCCCCTTCCTTCACAAACTCGAAAATTTCTTCAATGATGTACACATGGATAGGTTGTATATAGTTCCCTCTGCAATCTTCCTATAGACATGTAGCCAAGGTTTGTTGACCTGTGTCCATCTTTCCTAGCCATTCAACTTAGTCACCAGATGCATGGCCATTTTCATTACGGGTCCTTGATGTCTAAATGTCATAATACCATGACCCTTTCTTACAGGCATACTCGGTGATGGTTTCTTGAATGGCTTCCTTGTCACCAAGGTCATCTTCTAGGCTATCTCCCTCACATATGAGGCCTGTAAATTGTGAAATTAACTGGGGAGTCACACGCATCTTTGCACCCCAACAAAAGTGGAAGTAATCTTCATGCACCCGTGACATCAACCACTAGTACAGTGCACTTCTAGCTTTCCAAAATAAGGCAACTCATAGAGTTACAATAGCCCTACCTTCTCCATTTTAACCTTCACATCATCATCATATATAGGAAAACCTCAGTGTTCATTTTTGGGGCGTACCAATTCCAATGCCATTTCCTTTTCTATTGTGTTCATGTGGTGATTATAGTCACTAATAGGTACACTTCTCAAGTGGGATTCCCATTCCTTCCCCATCATCACCCCATCTGGGTATTGCATCTCTACATACCATTCTTCATTTGTGTCTACCACGGGTTCTAGTTGTTTAGCCTTGGCTTTTCCCTTTCCTTTCTTAGGTGCCATGGTCGGGTATTTTTATCACTCCAATTCTCTCCTTGTTACTCTGTTTTACTTCCTCCAATCCTCCGATCTCAAATCCATGATATAACTCTTCTAAACCCATGCCCTAGTTTTTCAAACCCTAACTAGGATAAAATCTTCACAAGACAAACCTCTTCAACTCTTTCCACGCCCATGTAACCCCTTCCTTCTAGTTCACAATTTCAAACTAGGCTACTTCAATCTCACAGATCTTCCTTCACTCGATCAAATCTGAAAGCCCTAGTTTTCTAACTCACTTATATCTCCAACTCTTCTATTTCACAAAGTAAAAATGAGAGTGCCCCACCCTCTACTTATAGTTTTTCTCTTTTCTAAACATTAAATGCTACTTCACCTACCACCATACTTTTTTCATTTAATGTGGATTTTTCAAACAAATCCCATCTTCAGCACCTTCACTTACATGCCCAACTTGCACAAAAACTCCTCCAACCTTCTGGCGCATGCAACCAATCCAACCTGACAGGAGACTCTTACGCACGTAACCCACACCAAAGGCACTTCTTCTATCTCTGATCCTTGCTCTCACCTACCTCATGTTTACTTTCAAATGCACTTTCTCCTCCTCAGTACGTGGGATCTACAAGTAGCTTTACCCTGGCACCAACCATTCTTCCATCTTCCTCTTTATATACCTCTTTCAACCCGCTACTCAACAAGGCTTTTCAACACAACTTCCTTAGTACTTTGATCACGTGCTTCTTCACCTTTCTCCACCCCACACTTAAAGTGATGCACGGTCCTCTATGCACTCACAATTCTCCAAAAATAGCAATAAGGTTACCGGCACCCAAGGCACAAAACAAAACAACAACGAAAAGGGAAACACAAGAAAGGGAAAAAGCATAAAGGAAACTTCTAAACTAACTAGGAAAAACTACCTTATTTACAAACACCAAGAAGACTTATTTATAGTAGGGCTTCAGCCTACTACCATTGAAGTGTCTAGAAACTTCATCCCATCCAATGCTTATAACTGGCATGCACCCAAATCAAGGATGTATGAGATTGTGTAAGGACCCAACCAATGGACTTTCAACTTCCCAGATGGCACAAAAACTTAGAATCATATAATAACACCATCTACCCAACCTCAAACTTCTTGTTTCTAATATGGTGATCATGCCAAGCCTTTTTCTTTTCCTTTTCCACTTGTTTGGCTCCATCGGGAAAGTGATCATCTCTCATCCAGTTTCATTAGCTCCTCAATTCTTTCTTCCAATGCTTGTTCATCAGCTAACCCTCCTACGCGCGCTATTCATAGAGAAGGAAACATAAATTCAACCAAAAAAATAGCTTCCATGCCAAACACCAATTGAAAAGGTGTGGCTTTGTTTAGTCTTTTATACGTTGTCCTGTAAGCCCATAATATACGCCGATACTTTGTCATCCCAATCAAGTCTTCCGACATCACAAATCTTGGTCAAGGTATGACTCAATATTTTGTTGAATGCTTCCATGGTTCCATTTTCTTGTGGGTGATAGGGCATAGTCTTGTGATGAGCCACCATGAACTCAGATAATAGGATCCTCATGGTCTCATTCAAGAAATGCATACCCCTATCACTGGTCAGACTCAAAGGGCATCCATACCTCATGATAATGTTTTCCCACAAGAACCTTGTGTTGTTTTGCTGCCATGCAATCTTTAGTTGGGGCTGCCTCTACCCACCTTGTGAGATAATCTATGCAAGTGATGACATAACGTGACCTAGTCCTCCACGCTGCCGGTGCAATAGGTCCTACAAAGTCTATCACCCACTTTTCAAAAGGCTCCACACTAGGAATAGGGTGCAAAGGCATTTCATCTCTCCTTCCTAGTTTTCCAATGCACTGACAATGGTCACACACTTTACAATAATCTCTACAATCCTTGTACAAGGTTTCCCACCATAAACCTGCCATTAATATCTTGCACGTGGTGGCATCACCTATAATGCCCACCCACACTTCCTCCATGTGCTTCCTCCATGATGGCCAGCATTCATGCTCTAAGACACACCTACGCAAAACTTCATCACATCCCAACTTGTATAAGTCTCCACTGATTAACATGTAGGGCATGACGTGCATATGGCCAACTACTTTTTTTTCCAATGCCTTCATTCCATCCGGTGCCACACCTTCCTTTAAGAATACTACAATCTCCTCTAAATCTGAGGGCACATGCCACAACCTAAATAGTTGTGCATCTGGCATTGCTTCCTCAATACTCTGCGTCCTCCCCTGAATCAATTCTTGATAGATGATCAGGCCCACAGTTTCTTTTCCTAGGTTTTACTACAATGGTGAATTCAAACTCTTGAAACAACAACACCCATCGATAGATGCACCCTTGTAGAATAGCTTGTTTACTAAATACTTCAATGCCATGTGGTCGGTGTAAAACACAAAGGGTGTTGCCAATAGATATTATTCAAAACTTGAAGAGCACATAGATCATTAAAATGCCTCACACTCGGTTGTGGTATAATTCTACTCTACTGGTGTCAGCTTCCTACTTGCAAAATAGAGAGGATGATCAACAATCCCTTCACCTGGCTATGCAAGCACTACTCCAATGGTGGTCCCTGAGGCATCTACATGAACATGAAAGGGCTTGTCCCAAGAGGGAAACCATAAAATAGGCATGGTAATAAGCCTATCTTTTAATGTATCAAATGCCCTCTCTATTGCGCCTCTCCCCAATGGAAGGCACTTTTATGTCTAAGCAGCTCCTCTAATGGTATGGCGATCTTGGCATATCCCTTAATGAATTTTCTATAATAGCCCACATGCCCAAGGAATCCACACACTGCGCTCTAGCTAGTAGGCTCCCTTAACCCCACAATAACTACAAACTTTAGCGGGATCTACCAGCAAGCCCTCCTTACATATGATATGCCCCAATAAAGTCCCAAAGGGTGTAGCAAACACACATTTCTTAATGTTGAGGGATATCCTCAACTACCTACACCTCTCAAACATTAACCTCAAATTGTCACAATGGTCTTTAACTAGACCATATATTATCCAATCATCCAAATAGACCTGAAGAAACTTATGGATGAAGTCTTGAATGCTTGCACCACTATGCGTGAAAAGACAACAGGTGCATTCTTCAACCCAAAGGGCATGACCATATATGCAAAACTTCCCCACTCGGTGGTGAAAGTTGTCTTCTCCTAGTCTTCCTTTGCAATCCAGACTTGGTGGTACCTTGAAAATCCATCCGTAAAGGAGTAGATTTCACCCAATGACTCCTTCCAAAATTTCTTCAATGAAGGGGGTCGAAATGGATCAATGACACAAACTACATTCAATTCCCTATAATCCACACAAATCCTAATCCACCCATCCTTTTTTTGATGTTGATTACCATCGACTTATCCACTCCGATTCTTCCACTACCTCAATGATCCCAAAAGCTATCATTTTTCTATCTCCTCCTTAACCTTCACACGTAAATTGGGATTCATCCGGTAGGGCCTTTTCCTAACCGGGCACACACCATCCTTCAACTTTATCTTCATTTCCCCCAAGGAGTGGTGAACACCTTTGAGCTCATGATACCCACGTGGAAATAAATCCTCAAATTCACATGTAGCAGATCAATGATTTTGATACTTCCTTCTCTATCCAGTAATCCCCAATAATAGCTTCCTTAGGTTCTTCTTCTAACCGATGTTAACTTTCTTCATCTTTAAAGGCTCATGGTAGGCACACACGCGATCATCTACACTATCCACTACCTCACATGTCCCTATAAAATGGCTAACATCTAAGCTTTCTAATTCCTCTCCATCAATCACATATACCAACTTTCCCTTCTCTTTTTCCAAACACGTGCACTCAAGTTATAACTCTTCTATTTCCTCAACTTCTTCAAAATGTGCCTCCAATCCTGGTTCACCTAATAATTCCAACAACCTATCTTCCATCCTGGCACTATCCCCCATGGTAAGGCACTTGATACCCTACAAGGCCTTATCAATCGATGGCTTGGTACTCCGATATTCAAAGGTTTGAATAAGGTCAGCCATGAGCTCTTTCCAATTCCTTGTCTGGTGGCATGTCTCTGAATGAATGTACCATGCACACACACAACCCTGTAGTGTAGAATACAACTTGTGCACCTAGAGGGATGGTGGAAAAGCTTCTGCACCTTCTCTCTAGACCCATTCACACTCCTTGGATATGGAAAGAGGTGGGCTCCTTCCCATGGTAGTCCTTGATGATGGTGGGTACATTACTCCTAGAAAATCTGACAGAGAGAGAATTCTTACCTCACGCCATTCTAAAAGGCTCTCCTGATGTGTGGCCCACCACCGAGCTATTGTGCCAAGCAAGACATAACTTAACATCTCCCTCCATTCCTTCTCATCCTTCCACTGAGCTTCTACCTCCTGCAGAAAGATCTCAGGGAAGGCTCCTCCTAAATACTTGGGTAGTTCTTTTCCTCCAAGGTGCCTAACCATGCACACTTTGTTACCTTGGTCACCGACCCTCTCAACTACCATCCCATTAATTCATAAGTTCCATGCACCCAATTGTCACATGCCAGACTGGTGGTATCACTCACTGACTGAGCATCTTCAAACTAGATAACCCCATTAGTAGGGTGTATCATCTCAGGGTCTCTGATTGAGCACACATAAATCTTGTCCAGAACTTCTTCTCCCAATGGTTCAATATAGGGTGTCAAATTTCCATCAACCAGAGGTATAATGACCCATTCCTCCTTGTTCTCAAAGCTGATGTACCCTTTGTTGAACCGAAGGTCCGCATTATTCTTGTAACACCAAGGGCACCCAAGTAGTGCTGAAATTGTCCACCTCGGCTGAGCACAAGACTTCAAAGTCCCCAATAAACTTGGCTCCCTGGATAGTAATAGCTACATCCTTCAAGACACCGATGGGCATTGCCTTAGTTTTTTTTTCCATATACAACACATTCAAAGATGGTTGTAATGCAGGTCTCCCCATCTGATGCCATGCATCCAAAGTTAGAACATTAACCTCCACACCTATGTCAATGAGGATATTGCTGAGGAGCCATCCATCTACAACTACATTCAACGTAATCTCCTTGTCATAGTAGTCGAGGCTATGAGGGGGAAGGTTCACGTGCAAGACCTATCTCTCATGCTCTTCTCTGTGGCATGTGGTACCTTCTCTCTCAACCAGATCCTAGCAAAGGAATGATGTTCTCCTACCTTAGCATTTTACACACCTCCTTGACCTCATCCAGGTCATCCTTTTGCACCTCGACTCTCCTTCCTTGTTCCTCCTTTCTAGATTGCTCCTTTAGACACTGGATCTCCCCTTGTAAGCTTTGAATAACATCCATGGTGTCCTGATATATCTCCTTTGATGCGTGGGTCTAGATATTTTCCATGAATGACCTCCTCCCTCATAACTAGGGTCTTCTATCTTGGTACCTCTCTTACGTGCATGGGCTTCTACCCTTGTTGTTACCAAGACAGGCTCCAAACCTTCATCCCATGTTACCCGAGGCATCCACTGTATGTCTTCTTCTTAATACTGACCATCATAACAGCCCCTTGTCCTTTCCAAAGTGCTACTTGATTCATATGCTCAAATAATTCTGGGCACTCCTCATACTTATGCTTCTTTCCACACCATGAGCACTACAATCAAGTCCGGCACTCACACTTGTAATGTTCTATAGATCCACAGTTGAAACATGTTCCACATGGAACTCACTCCTTCCTCCTCCATGGTTACCTCGACCATGAAATCCTCCTCAAAACCTCTTCCACGCACACCTCCATCTCGCACACTCTCCTCATAATGGTGATCATCATTTTTAGAACCACTGGAAATGCTGGTCTGGTGCACCCCATGATCAATGGCCTCATGGATCTGATCAATGAGCCTACAGTCCTTAGTATCATGGGTTGTGGAGGTGTAAAATTTTGCAATAACAAGATACATTCTTCCTGATCACGTGCTAGCAAGGGACATCTACTTGCATCATGGTCCCCATGACAGATCTCACAATCTACTCATCACAACGTGTACCATCCTCCGGGGGAAATTATCCTTAACGTGCCCCTCTATTTCACAATCTGTGCACCACAAACCACTACGAGTCTCATGGACTGAGTTCACAGACAATTTTTCCAACTGTTTGGCCATAGCAAGCAATCTGAGCCTCCAAGAATGGGCTAACACTAGTATCAATACTACCAATAACCTCAGCCTCAAGCACACAAGGCAGCTTCCAATGCTTCGCATGGGTCTGTAAAAGTCTTATGAGACAAGGCCCTTCTAAAAGGGGTGATCAATCCTCCAACAAACCACTGTGCATGCTGAGAAGGATGGATATCATATGATAATTTAGACAAGAGAGTTTTAAAGCACGCATCATACTCCCACACACTCTCTATCATTCCTTGTTGAATCTCCTTCAAAGCACTAATGCTTTTCTACTCAAACTCAAGAATGTGGAACTCTACCAAGAATGCATTCTTTAAGGTAGTATAGTCCACCACCATTTGATGAGGGTCATACTTTCTATACCAGCTATGCGCGCGCCCTTGCAATGTGGTCACAAACTGACTAGCCTTTCATTCTGGTGTTGTGATACCCTTCACATGCCATAGCAGCTCACATTTGTGAACATGTTCCACTGCATCCTCAATGCCCCTATAATCTGGAAAATGTAGAGACATTTCAAAGAATACTTGAGGTGGTGGTTAGGGTCCCTATCCTCCCGAGCCTGATCCTTGGTTCCCACCGGTGTTTCCTCCACCACCTGATCCACTAGGTCCACTGGTCCTATGCCTCTAGAGCCACCAGATCCACTAGAACCACTAGGTCCAATAGGGCCTATAGGAGCTATGCCAAGCACCCCCCATGGTCCCACTAAACTATGCACGATGGTCTGTGATAGTGCCCCACTACCACTACTTTGTCCCACGCCACTCCCTGATGTGAGACCAAAAGCTTGTATACTTTCCCCTTGTCCAAAGACTCCTCCAAATACTAGAATATGTGCAGCCATAGAAGAAGGAACCAAAAATTATACCTCCTAGGCATGGATCTGTCTCTTCCACTGATATCAACTAGGTCAATAACACTTCTTCCTAGATCAGAAAACCAAGCACCAAGGGCTCAGTCACTGGGTGGGTTCAGATATGCACCAATGACTCTCCTTTCTCCATGTGATGAACTCTCACCAAAATCCGAAGGGGTCTCCCTCACGCACTTTCCAAGATGGGGTAAAGACAGATCGCTTCAGTTCCACATGTCCTCCACGTGAAACCTCAACTCCTTCCCACAACGTCTATCTCCATAGATCCATCACACTAGCAGCCTCACATCATCTAGCAATCTCCCTTTCATGCGCTTCACTATACTTGAGCCATCTTTCTTCCCTCTCCTTTTCTGTCATGATATCTACCATCTTCCTCCACCCAAGCTCCCTTACCCAACGCTCAAAATGGTTTAGCCGCCATTGGGAAAGCCTCTAAACTCATGGTAACCATCAATATCTTCATAGCTAGAGGAATAACACATAGAAACATGTTCCTCTAGGTTCTCACAAAATTCAAACTCAGCAACCTCCGACAAGAATACATGGAAATGGCATATTCCAGAGTGTAACTAGTCAGTACTCCTCTCCACCAATGATCTACAACATGGGTCCACGTCGATCTAGCATCCTACAACCTTTGGTAGTCTTCTTTGGCCCATACATGTGATCCATAATGCCAACTTGATCTAGACATATAGGCTAAAAGCCATTCATATAGTTCTACTAGGGAAGCAAAGCAGAAGAAGGTCTCATATAGATCATGGTAGAGGTTCTCTTCTACCCATCTACGTGTATTAAACTCAGGTCCAGTGTTGTATCTCTGAGAAAATTCATCCTCCATGCTCTTGAACCATGATTCAACATTTTCCAATGTCAACCACTCTGTCATTACTCATTACATAGATCATGATGTATGTTATATCCCACTACAACTTCAAAAAGAGGTCCTGGAAATGGAACCAAGATGTAGTCAGTTTTACCCCATTATAAAAGGAAGGAACCCCATGCACACCAGCCTATCACCCAACAGAAGCTGAGTGCTCACCCGAGGCACGCATGGGTACCGAGTCTCTCTTTTATGTGAGTTTAGTGGGAAGCATCATCTATGATTAGTGTAAGAGTTTTTAGGAGGGAAGTTAAGACAAACAAGAACCATAGGGCTCAGAATGGCCTCTAGATCCTTGCAGTCACTTTAGACCGAGTACTTTAATAGAATCCAGAACATGCATTATGACAAAAAGAATTATACAAGCATTCATACATAGCATGAAAGGAAAGAGAACTCATATGAGAGAAATGTGCATTAAAACCATTGATATCCATGTCTATATATAACAGGTAACCTCATTATATTCATTGATTCATTACAGAGAGTCACAGAGAGCAGACCATAGTCATGCATATCACTAGACGTATGTAACTAAGCTAACAAAAAAAAAAATTACAACTCCATGCTTAGTGCATTCTTTCCTAATACAAATATCCCCTCACAGTAATTCTACAGAGCTCCACTCACTCTCTAACCCGCTATACCTCATACTTCTAGATATTCTCTCTTTTTACTCCACAGGCACTTGTATTTATAATTCTCCTGTACACTACCAACTCACCTTCCAGCACCCTCAGATCCGGCACCAAGTGTCGAATGTGGTCCTTTATGCGAGCATGCTCCTCCAGGCCTGAGCTTTCCACTCCATCTCATGATGATCTTCTAGAAGATTCCATCCGGGGCATGCTCTTTCCTGGGCCAGCCTATCACCAGGCTGGCATCTTATCCATGTGCAACCGATCACACTTTTCACGTGTTCTACCTTGGGTGCCCAAATTGACTAAGTCCCGAGCCTCCTTTCACACATGCACGTGAGCTATGTGCTTCCTTAACTCTTTCTTTTTCCTTTAACTTTTTTTTTCACTTGTTAATATTATAGGGGTCATTTTTCATTTCATGCCTTTTCATTGACTTCACAACTCACGAGTGCCCCACATGCCCTTCATACTTGGTTAATATTAAGGGAAGTGTTGGAACATAATGATTAAGTGGTCTCGTGAATCCTTAATGTATATGGGTCCATCACTAATATATATAAGTTAATATTTAATAATATGAAATATTTATATTTCTATTATTAAATATGCTAAGCTATGTATATACTTTTGGTTAAATATTTAATATCATGAAATGATTATTGTTTCACTCGGAATGTTTCGGCTTCTGGGAATAGAGTTGCTTCTATCCTTTCATTCCTTTTAGAAACAGATGAGGTTAGGGTTAGGAGGAATACCTGTTGAATGTCGAGATGGTGTGCGCGTACCGTAGAGAAAGATCAGGCTGACTGCAGAGACTCCTTTTTGTCTTGGAAGGACTACCTGCAAATAAGAACACAAGACCACAAGATTTTGATTAAACAATAAATGAGGAAACTGCCTTGGGCCCAGGAAATATAAAACTTCCTTTCGAAGGTGGTCAGTTCCCCTGCTAATATGAATTAACACAAAAGACTGCAAAATATTAATTAAATTATTTCGTTAAACTGGGTAGGGGGAAAGGCTGGTTTTCTGGTTTTTGATCAGAGGAACCGATGCCGGTTACTGATAACCGATGCCGGTCACTGATAACCGATGGCGGTTACTGATAACCGATAGCGGTGGGTTCTACGATCTTCTTGGCAGCTATGGTGTTTGTAATGGCTGGTTTTTGGATGGTATTAGGAAATGGGATGGTTAGAAGCAAAAGAATGACAGTTAGATGCAATGGCACGTTGGGTAGTGGATTCAGAAACGGATTTAGGAGCACTGAGATTCAAGAAGCATAAGAAATGTTATAACAAAGGACATGCAAGATGTGACTTACTGGTTTTGGCACAGATGCAAGTTGATCTCCTTGGTTGTAAACACTTCTGGTTTCTTTACTCGTCTCTGCTCTGTCAAGTGAAGATCTGGACTCTGTTCCTCGCTCGCAATGCTCTCTGTTGATCCAGAAATCCTTTGACTGATCTCCAAAATGAAATTCCGATCCGTTGTTTTGGTTTGGGGAGCCCATTTACAGGGAACCGATGGCGGTTGCGTAACCGACGGCGGTCGAGTAGGAACCGGCATCGGTAAGGAAAAAGTAGGCTATTTTTAGTAAAATAGCCCACCTTCCCTGCTTTTCTCCCGAGAGATCAGTTGCGGGCTTGGTCAAGTGGCTAGAAGGTCGGCTTTGGGTGCGAGTAAGGAGGCATTAGTTATGGATGTGAGTCTAGACCAAGTCATGGGTCTTAATTAGGTTAGTTTAGGGTTAGGGCTAGGTCATGATGAGGTGGCAAAGTGAGGTGGCGGGTAAGGTATGTGGATTTATCAATTACAAGGTAATTAATAAATAATTGTGTAAAGTTTAGGTAATGAGGTTAGGTTGCGAAATGGGATGCGGGTCACAAGGGGTCGTAAGACACGAATTTGGTGTCTACATTAGCCCCTTATCATGTGTAGCTTGTTCGTAAAGTCACATGCTGACAATAATATGAAGTGGTTTCTCATGTTAAGGATATAGGTAATCCCCCTCAAATCTATCACAGATTGAGTGAACGGGAAATCAGGGATAGGGTTGATAAAGGGTATATGTTGTAGAGAGGATGGTAAGGTGGTGGGGTAGGTCCAAGGAAGCAGACGCATGTTGAAATGCAATAGTACGACTAGGGTACATGATTTGACGAGCAAACCAACTGAATGTATAGGCAAAGGTCGATAGTTTATCCAAACAAGGGTGATATAATCCTGGTATCCAAGGCATAGGAAGTAGCTCCAGGGTATATAACAGGTAAGGTACAGGAACGTTTAGGCATGTTCGGCAGTACCAAAAGGTTGGTTTGGTTGAGATAAACGTCACGGTCTAGGTCTGGGCAAAGCTGGTCGACAGATCAAGTCAAGGACCCTAATCATGCTAAAACACGAACAGGTGAGCTCGATTGAACCAAAAACTACCGGATGGGTGGATAAAGTGTATGGTGTTGATTTTGGGTAAGGTATGGAAGTGGTACGGTCGTGGGTTGGGCCAAGTTGTTGGGTGGCGGCCTTGGGTCGGGCCAGAAGTGTAAAGGGAGGCCTTGGGTCGGGCCAAATAGTGAGGGCAAGGCCTTGGGTCGGGCCAAATGGGTAGGTTGAGGCCTTGGGTCGGGCCGAATAGGTAGGTTGAGGCCTTGGGTCGGGCCGAATAGGTAGGTTGAGGCCTTGGGTCGGGCCGAATAGGTAGGTGGAGGCCTTGGGTCGGGCCGAATAGGTAGGTTGAGGCCTTGGGTCGGGCCGAATAGGTAGGTTGCGGCCTTGGGTCGGCCAAATGGGTAGGTTGAGGCCTTGGGTCAGCCGACAAGTGAACAAAGTTGAAAAGGGTGGTGATCATGGCGAGGAACGAGGAGAAGCATCCAGGCCTGGGGACGGGGAGGGAAGACAAGGGCCACCTCAAGCTGCTGCAACCCAAGAGGTATCATTTTGTTTGTGATTTAACTACTGCATGTTTTTGGGAATAAGCTGGAAAAGAATAAGGAAGTAGATATGAGAAAGACAACATGATAGCCGGGGGTATAGATGAGGTGAGTGTTATGGGGTAGGTAATTCGGGGTTGTTGGTATGTCTGTGTATATAGAAAGGAAGAAACGATCAATTTATTGTCGTAGGTGGTTGTTTTAGGCAAGATGTATGTAATTGACAGTGACCGGTAGCGGTTAGGGAGAACCGGTATCGGTTACTCAACCGATATCGGTTATGTATAACCGATACCGGTTACTGGAGGAATTTCCAGAATGTTTGAAAAAACCCTGACGGATTGAATGGTTGTTTGTTGTTTTGGTGTATGCAGGCAGAGGCAGGATTGAGGATGAATGATAGTGTGCCAGCGCTGTTGTCACGAATCCGAGCGGATGTAACACCAGCTGAATGGACATTGATAAATCGTTTGGGGTTAAGTGGAATCCGCTATTATTCACGAATCGCACGTAATCATGCTATGTTGCAGGCATTGATTGAGAGATGGAATCCCGAGACAAATACCTTTTATCTGCCAACAGGGGAGATGACAGTAACATTGGAAGATGTGTTTCGGATTTTGAGACTCCCTATTACAGGAGAACCAGTATATCAGGCACTACCTAGCGCGGCACGGGAGCGATAACAGCAGTATTTGGTCCATACGCACGAGATTTGACACAGCGAGGTTTATCTTTTACATATGGGGTAATGTATGCAGCACACCCTGAGGAGACAAGGTTAGCAGTGATATTAATGATAGCGGTAGGGTATTATGCGTTACCGAGGGCGGAAGGGGGAAGATTTCCAAAGGCATTGATGTGTGTTATTTGGGAGATGATAGAAAGGAACGTGACTTTTGCATGGGCACCTGCATATTTGGCGGAGCTATACAGGGGTTTATGGGCTTGTAGGTGAAATCACAGGACGACACTGGATAGTTCATACTTATTACACTGTTGGGCCTATGAGCACATTGTTTGTGTGCGACCAATAGGCCGACCCATCCAGTCGGGAGAAACCGGAGTGCAGAGGTTGGGATTCAGACGATGGGTCCAGACAGAACAAGAGGCCAGATCCCAGGCCGTGACGGGTGATATTGAGTATTACAGGTAGGTATGGGAGAGAGTGACGGTTGCGGATATCTGTTGGAGGCCATACGGGAACTATATGGTGACAGAGAGCATAGCTGAGGAGTTGAGGGGTGTAGAGCGATTGAGGTGGATCGCAGGGCACAGGCCGGGTGAGTATGAGAGGATTCCTATAGATCGCGTGCGGCGACAATTTGGATTTGTGCAGGATATACCCCTGGCTTATAGACCATATATGAGGATCGACGCCGAGGCAGCATTCTCACCTCCCCGGCCAACACCTCCAGAAGGGCCTGAAGAGGTAGCAGCCGATCGCAGGGTAATGGATGCGGGAACGACAGAGGCCTATAGATTATGGTGGGTAGCAGAACTGCGAGGTGTACGTGAGCGCCCTGACATAGCGGTGATTACAAAGAGAGGATCGCTCCAGCATTTGGTTCAAAGCAGCTCCAAACGCAGTGAATGAGACAAGAGGATTGTTAGTGGTCATGAGTCACGGGCGGGAGACTAGAGGCTAGAGTCCTCCATGCGAGAGGGCGTATTCATATGTTACAGGAGAGATTAGTAGATCAGTGGGCGGTACCAATAGCCGTGGTACCCTTGAGGACAGAGAGGCCCGGCGAGAGGGGTCGACGATCACGATCATCACCTAGTTCGGGATGAGGCGTGAGGGTCTGAGTAAATGTTAGCAAGGTATAAGAATAAATAAGGATGCCGACCTGCGTGTCGATGATAGAGAAGATGTATTTGTTTAACATCTAAATAAAACTGAATATGTATGTTGATTTGAGTTACGATAATAATAAGATTGTTTGTGTTTTGATTTTCGGTGTTTTGAAAAAGGATAAAGAGGACTGTGATTAAATAGAAATACACAAAAATATTTATATTCACCACACAGGATAGGTTATGGTAGGGGATGGTCGAGCTAACCTTGGGAGACCCCATGTCTCCGAAGTGCTGCCTACATAGCCCATTGCACAAAGCAAGGAGGGGCCTCAGACCGATGTAGTTCTCCCTTAGGACCAGGGAGAGGTGAATTCAGGCAATTTGGGTATGGTTAGGCAATTTGTTGGTTGATAAGAATTTGATGTTGATAGGGTAATGTTGTTGGTGTTGGTAAGGTATGGGCGATGTTGATGTAGGTATAGGTAAAGCGAAAGTTAGCTTACCCAAATAGTAGGGAACCGTATCCTGATTAAGGTCAACACACAATCCTAGAGTCGAGCAAAAGAGGCAAAAGTGTCCCGTAGTTGAGAAGAGCTAAACAAACCACATATTAACATAGGATGAGCTTGAATCCCTAGGTACCTTGCATAGGCGAGAAGTCGATAGGTGAAAAGAGTTGTATAATCACAATATATCGGATATACGTCACGTCCCTTGAGTTGAAACAAATGGTGAGGTGAGGTGGATGATATAGCTGAGGTACGGAGAACTTATTACAAAGTGAGTGTTCTGACGAAAGAGAACCTACCCTAAATAGACAAGTCCATGACTCAAAAGTCCTTTTGAATGAGGCTTTTCTTTTATTGAATGTAGACTGATCGATGCGGGAAGTCTACAAGGGATATTGATTGTATTATTCTTGAGGTCTTCACGAAGCTGATCAATGCGAGAAGCTTCTGATAAAGGCTGACTGTGTATAGCTGTCCTTCGAGGGAGCAGTCTATTTATAGTAGCAGATATGATTGTAATGCATAGCTGTCCTTCGGGGGAGCAGTCTATATATAATAGCAGCAATAGTTCGGCATATAGCTGTCCTTCGAGGGAGCAGTCTATATTTAATTTAGATGACTAGATGTTCATTTGGCGTGAAGCATCTAGTTTAGTAGGAAGTTTGACTCAAGAAAATCCCATAAGAATACGGCTTATTTTAATACTTTGAAGTCATGGACTAGACTAAAAAGGGGAAGGCATCATCAAGGGGAGGTGAGGATCAAACTATGTGAGCTTGATTGTTATTATGAAGTGTAGGAAACAGAGTGTATGTAGTGGTAAGTGAGCTCAAGGGACGAGCGGAAGGTAGATAAGAAGTGATATAACACTAATTTCAACAGTAGAATGGTCGAAGATGCAAGGCATTATGGGTTCAGCTCAAAGCTGTTTACCATTGCTTAAGCTAAACGATAAGTACCAGATCCATAGGTATGAGTGATTATATAAGGCCCAATCCAATCGGGAGCAAATTTTCCACGTTTGCTCTTTTCTAGTTTGGTTACATGTTGATTCTCTTTGAGAACAAGATCACCAACCTTAAAGGTACGCTCATGAAGTCGCTTATCATAAGCACGTTTAATGCGTTTTTGATAGATTTGAAGGTGATCAAGAGTCGTAAGACGCGTCACAAGAAGCTCCAATTGGGCTAACCGCTCTTGGCGGAAATCATCGTTGGTGAGAATATCCTCAAGAGATATTCTAAGGGAGGGTATTTGTATTTCGAGAGGCAAAACAGCCTCTGCACCGTATACCAAAGAAAAGGTGTGGCATTAGTAGAGGTACGAATGCTAGTACGATAAGCCCAAAGGGCAAAGGGAATGTGATCGTGCCAATTTCTTCCGGATTCATCGACAACTTTCATGAGGATTTTGGTTAGTGTTTTATTAGAGGACTCGGCTTGCCCATTGGCTTGTGGATAGTAAGGTGATGAGAAACTAAGTTTGATACCAAAGTTGTCACAAAGGTCTTGCAACAACTTGTTTTTGAAAGATTTTCCATTATCTCGTTATCGTGCGATGAGGAACACCAAAACGATGATAATGTGGTGGTTAATGAACTCGACAATTTTTTTCTTTTTTTTGATTGAAATGAGTGGAATAGCCTCCACCCATTTTGTGTAATATTCGGTCGCAGTGATTATCCAACGGTGACGTTGTGAAGAGGTTGGGTGAATCTCACCAATAAGGTCTAAACCCCATCAGAGAAGGGCCAAAGATCTCGAGCGATCCGGAGCGGGTGGCTAGGAGTATGTCAAGGTTGGCATGTTGTCGACACATAACACAACGCTTAACATATTCGTAGCAGTCGTTATTGAGAGTAGGCCAATAATAACCAAGGCGAAGGATTCGTTTGGCCACGGCAAGGCCGCTAAAATGTCCACCACAAATACCGTCATGGACCTGTTGGATGGTATGAGTGGCCTCCGCGCCAGTTAGACAGCGAAGGAGGATGCCATCAAAGCCACGTTTATAGAGGAGTCCCCCCATGACAACATAACGCGAAACACTTTTAAGAAAAGCACGCTTGCCATTACTACTAGTAAGGTCGTGGGAGGACAGAGATTGTAAGGTAGTCGTGGAATTGGTGGTACCAGTATCCCGTGAATTAGTAGACACAAGATTTATCATACAAACTACCGGGGTTGAATAGATGGGGCAAAAAGTTGTTGGACCACGACGAATAATATTCGTAGTCAATTGCATGCAAGGGGAATTTGCGAGGCTAAGCAAGCCATAGTATCCGCAAATTTGTTAGTGGAGCGGGAATGGTTTGATAGAATAGTGGGTAAATAAGGCTAGAAGTGAATCCACGTAGTGTTTGTATTTTTGAAGTTCCTCGTTTTTGCATTGGTAGACGCCCATAACTTGATTGACTACCAATTGAGAGTCGCCAAAAATGTTGATAGATTTGATACCTAAGTGTAACGCAACTTGGAGACCTACAACAAGGGCCTCGTATTCCGCTGTATTATTAGTGCAAGGGAAATCAAGTCGGAATGAAAGAGGCATAGGTTCAGCGTTGAGAGGAATGAGAACAACGCCGGCTCCTCCGCCGCTACCGGCATTTAGATCCATCAAGAAGAGGGTCATTGGGTACGACTCTCCGTGAGGGAAAGAGTAGCGATGAGTTCGTCGGAAATGTGAAATTGGTAAATTGTTCCCCTGTAAAGGAGCTTCGCAAGTTGGTCTCGCGATGGTTTGTCCTTTGATTGATTTCTCGTGGACAAACTCAAGGTCGAGGTCGGCGAAGCATGAGCCATCTAGCAATGCGTTGGTTCGATGAGGTTTGGCATACATGTAATGGATGGGGTCTCAGATTGGTGATGACGAAAGTCTTGTGATTTAGAAGGTAGTGTCGGAGTTTGGTGGCCACGAATGATAGGGCAAGGCACAATTTTTCTACATGTGTGTACCTAGTCTCATAGTCCACCAAAGTACGACTTATATAATAAACGGCTTGTTCGTGATTCTCGTAGTCACGATGTGCAAGCATGGCTCCTACAAATGTGGTCGGGCGGGAAAGGTAAAGGTAGAAAGGGCGGTCGTCTTGGGGTGGGATAAGCACGGGTGGTCTGAGAGATAGGATTTGAGAGCTTCAAGGCTTGGTGACATTCTTCGCCCATTGGAATGCAATATCCTTTTTAAGGAGGTGATGGAAAGGTTGACACCGATCCGAGAGTCGGGAGATGAAACGCTCGATAGATCGAGCTTACCTTGTAAACTACGCAATTGTTTGAGATTTTTGGGTGGGGGCATTTCTAGGATAGCTTTGACTTTAGATGGATCGACCTCAATGCCACGCAAAGAGACGATAAAGCCAAGAAGTTTTCCCGAAAGAACACCAAAGACACATTTCTTCGGTCAAGGCGACAAAATATTGTAACAAAAGCATCAAAAATAATGGTTAAAACATCGAGATGTTCACTACGATGTTTAGACTTGCCGAGAAGATCGTCGACATAGTCTTCAAGGATAGTGTGCATAATGTCATGAAAATGTAGGTCATAGCCCGCCGATAGGTAGCACCAAAGATTCTTAAGGCCAAATGGCATGACACGATAATGTAAGGTTCCCAAGGAGTTATGAAGGCAGCTTTTGTGTTGATCGGGCAGGGGCAACCAAAATTTGGTCAGATCCTCGAAAAGCCATCCATGAGAGAGAGCATCTCATGACTGGCAGCTTAGATCAACAAGTTGGTCAATGCTAGGTAAGGGGAAGTCATCCTTAGGGCAAGCGAGGTTAAGATCTTGGAAATCTGTGCATATTTGAAGTCCCCCTGTCGCTTTAGTGACAGGTACGATGTTAGAAATCCATTGAGGATAGTCAATAGGCAAGATGAAGGAAACAGAAAGGAGTCGTTGGAGCTCCTCTTTGACCAAGAGAGCAATGCGTGGATGCATTTTTCTCAATTTCTGTTTGACTGGTTTGGAATCGGGGTTTAGGTGATGTTATGGACGGCGATGGTAGGATCAATTCCCGGCATGTCAACAGTAAGACCATGCGAAAGCTTGGTCATGAGCACGAGAAAGGTAGTAAAGGCGGCTTGTTCTCGATGTGTTAAGGGATTGTCCAATCTTCACAATGTGAGGATCCTCCTCCGTGTGGATATTGATTTCTATGGTAGATCTGCTCAAAGATAGTTTGGGTTTCGATGGTAAGGCTCGTTGAATATAAGAATCATCCGCGCCAAGGTAAGTGAGGATGGAGTCGCTATCCCGGCATTCAACAACATTAATCAAAGGTGAATCCTCTTCGATCATGTCCGGATAAAGAAGGGGCAAAGAAGATGGGTCGTCATTATCGCGCTGATAAGTGAGAGGACCTATGAAGATAGCATTTATGAAAAAAAAAAAAAAAAAAAAAGTTAGGAGGGATGGATTCAGGGTCTATAGATTCTCATGGGGTGATGATGGCAAAGTGGGTGATGATGGTTTGGTAGGGGCGACGCCTTCTTCTTCCAGATACAAATGACAGAGGTGTCTCCCGTGGTAGGTGTTTCGGAAAACCGAGACCACCGCGATCATTATGTTTACGGGTAGTCACGGAATGAGTGTATGTCGGCCTTGTTCGTAAAGGCCAAAACCAAAGCCTTCCACGCACAACGAGTCAAGAAGGTGAGGGATGAAACGACGATTTGTCAAGTATTGAAAATCGGATTGGAAAGGAACCACACCAAGAGGAGGTTCAGGGGTAATGGAGGATGCGTCAACACCCCCATACGTTAGGTTAGTGCGGCAATGGGGTGGTCCGTAAGAGATTATCTCCCCCACGCGACGGTCGTAGGTGGGATGTGCATGTAATTGTCCGTACTCCTGCGGGGTAGGGAAAGAACTAACGTTATATAGGCGGTACTCCCCAACAGTAAGGCGCCCGAAAAACATCTACTAAGGGGTCCTGAGGTTGGAATGTTAGCCATGGGAAGGGAAGTGGTTTTTGCGATGGTGGTTTCATCAATCAAGGCGTAGGCGCGGTTGAGGTGGATGGTTGAGGTACATTTGAGGAGGATGGTCAGTTGAATGTATGGGTGTCTTGATTGGTATAAGCACATCGTTAGGGCGGTATAACATATCATGCAGGTTTTAAAGGGGGAGGGTCAGCTTTTACTTGTAAGACTTCCCTCGTACTCAAATTTTATGCATCTATGTAATGTTGAGGGAACGCATCCCATGGCTCGGATCCAAGGACGACCCAAAGAATATATTATATCGAACTCTCCTCAAGGACATAGAAGAGTTCGGGTAAAGTACGTGGTCCTACGCGAATGTTGAGGATCACGGTGCCTAAGGTAGAAGTAATAGCGCATTGAATGACCGCAACATGATGGGGTTGGCACACATGCAACTAGAAGGGATGTTCATCCGTCTGGAAGGCTTTTGAAGAGATGATGTTTAGGCTAGCGCCCACAATCATAACCCGACGTACTCGAATGTCCCTGACGTAAGCGGAGATGAAAAGGGCAGGTCGTGGTCTTCTCGTACTCAAAGTCGACAATTTCATCTTCGTGAGAAACCGATCGCAGCAGCCTTTGTTGTATGAGACGTATGGTTGGGGCAAAGGGGTTGTTTGGTGAGAGAAGCAACGTGATTGGGTGTTAGAATGGAGGCGACAGCAGGTTTCATTAGGTAAAACCTCTATCCTCAAGGATCTCAACGAGAGCTTGTCGATGAGATTCGTAAGTCCAATGAGATCATACAAAGGTCATTTTTACGGGTGATCGGTGAAGCCGTTTAATCATATTTCGGTGGGCAAGCAATGCCATTAGAGACGGATAGGCGGGTCCGCGAATGACCACTTTAGGTGGTGGTGCAATCGGGATGTTCGACGAGAAAGAGATGCCGCAGTGTGTTTTCTTTTGCTTTCCCATTGTTTTTCTCGCCTCGAGTAGCGACACTAATCATATTAATCTCGTAGACCCGAGATGAGGAAGATGGTGGGATAACTCATGGTCTTCAAGAGGTGGGGTTGTAGAATAATGATAGATCTTGGTGAGGCGGGGACAGATGGTATAGAGAGGGAATGGAAACTAAAGGTCTCTCCCTTCGTAAGTTGTCTTTCTTAATCTTTCTATCCGGGAGAGAGGACTCGCGAAGGATGGTTTTTAGAGCTTTGCATCCCTCCACATCATGTCCCGGTGTGTGGATAAGCGCAGATTTTAGACTCATCGTAACCCATAGGTCGGGGTTTAGACGGGTCATAAGGTCTAAGTGGAGGTAGGGAAATGGTCGCATTCTCCACCAACATAGCAAGGATTTGGCGTAAGATCCTTTGAGTGGGTCAAAATCGGAAGAGGATGAGGGTATTGATTGTGGGTGGGTTTTGGTAATGTTTGGGCATGATTGGTTCGTATGGGTGGTGGTTTAGCCGAGGGGTGTTGATACATGGTTTTTACTAAACGTGATTTCTTCGGCGCAGGTTATGTTGATGATGAGGTCCGCAGATGACGTGGTATCGTAAAACAACCACGGGAAATAGGAGTGACCAAAACAAATCTTTTGATGATGGAATTTGTTTAGGGTTGATAGGTGGACAGATACGCGGAGTGACGGTGTTGCTATACCCTGGAATTTCTGTATAGGTGCGGAAGGCGTAGGTTGTTCTGAAGAAAACGCAGGAGGTATGATATATTGATGTAAGGTAGAGGGATGGGGTCCCAATATGGAAGGTAGGTATGACGATGATGGTTTTGATTGTGATAGGGGCACGGATTGAGTTTGTCTCCTAGGTGGCGGAGCGGATTTATTTTTGGATAGATCGAGTCGCTTAGGCGGGTGCGTTAGACCGGGCATCGTGAGGTCCTGCGTAGGGAAGATCTCGGTTAAGTTGATAGAAGTGGACGGGGCATTTGGTAGAGGTGAGGGGGTGAAGGTGAGAACAGGGGCATTTTAAGCTTCGTAAGCACTTCGGGTATATGGTGGAGACATCAGATCACCATTTGCATTTGAGTAGAAAAAGGGGTACTCAAACGCTCCCATAGGGCCTCGTCTCATCTTCCGTGGAATGACAAATCTCCAGTGTGATTTGTAATTTTTGTACGGAAGAAAGGTGGGTTGTAATTCCACCACCGGGTGTGACACAGAGGTAGATGAGGCACCGTATCAATAGATGTTAAGAGGTCAACCGGTCGTTGAAAAGATTTAGGCGATGAGGGACTAATAGGTAGGAGGGCGTGTTCGAGGGATCCATCACGTTTAAAGAATGTGGTGATGTTAGTGTAAGAGATTTCTCGTCTAAGGATGTCAAAAGGAGTGGCGAGCCTTCCTCTTGTGTAGCAAGAGTGGTAGAAGGGGACGTTTGGGAAATAGATAAATTAGATAGCATCCGCCTCACAGCCTCAGAGGGATGTGGTGTAAGAAGACTCATGCTGATGAGAAGAGAAGTCTGGGCAGTTAACTCTTCTATGGGTAAAGGAATGATTTCACTTTGGCTTGATGGTGGTGAAGGAGGTTCAAACTCCTGTGTTGGTGGAGAGGCTTGATTTAAAATTTTTTCAATAGAGGCTTTTGGCTGAGAATCGAAGACTGCATGGATCTCATGAACACTCTCCTCGGCTAAGATATCTTGGTTCACGTTACTGTTGGACGAGTGATTCGGGAATGGCTTGTTGAAAATTTTCAGATTTCGGTTAGCAGGGGCGTTAGGATTATCGAGGGTTATATCCCCTGCGTCAACCATTTCCTGCACTATGTTTTTCAACATCTTGCAGTTTTCATGACTATGTCCTTTTACGCGGTGAAAGTTACAAAAGTCATTTTCTTTGTACCAGGAAGGTATTGCGCGGGTGGAGTCAAACCCAGAGTGAGGTTTAACAGGGGGCAAGGTGATAGCCCCAGCTTTGAGCAATTTCTCCAGGATGACGCCATAAGTTTCTCCCAAGGGAGTGTAATTGGTGGGCTCGGCTTTGTACTTATAAGTGGTTTTCAGCGGAGTATTGGACGGTGTTTGAGATTTGACCATTACCGCGTGGACAGCTCCTTTTGATTTAGAAGAAGTGGACGCGTGAGGAGTGGTGGTGTTTGGCTTGTTGGTAGAATCAGGAGTTCGGAAATTGGGGTTTTTGTTACGCAACCGCAATTTCTCTTCTTCTAAGGCTCGAATTTCAAGTTTCCGAGCCATGGTAAAGGCCTCATTTAATGTGCGGAAAGTTTGAATTTGGAGGGTAGGGGAGATGAGCTTAGCGCAGCCCGCGTAAATAGTTCAATGAGTTCGGCCTGAGGCAAGGCATACGTAAGTTGGTTGATAAGGCCCCGCCATCGTCCAACGAAATCTGCGATAGATTCGCTTCAAATTGTCGGATGGCATAGAGGTCGCTGATAGATACTTTCTTGGCAATGTTAATGGAGAAATGATCCAAGAAAGATTGGGCTAGTTGGTTAAAAGAGAAGATCGAGGTCAAGGGTTAAAGCACTGTACCACTCCAAGGCAGGTCCTGATAAGGACATGGGAAAGGTGCGGAGTAACAAGGCATCATCATGGGCAATCAAATAACAAGCATGTCTAAATGATCGCAAGTGTTGTTGAGGATCCTCTTTACTGTTAAAACGAGTAAACTTTGGCAACTCCCATTGAGGAGGATATGAATGAAGGGGGACAGAAGGGTGAATGGGCTCCCGACAAACTTGCTCGTATGTCAAGGCGCTACGACTTCCTGAAACGGAAGCCTCCAGGTTTTGCATTTTGTCCATCATTTGTTTGATGAAATCTGTGGTTGGATGAGATGATGGTGCCACAGAATAGGGATGTCCCATATAAGGTGTTGAGGTTACTGGATACGTGTATGGGAATGAAAAGGTAGGCGGAGCTTGAGAAGGAAAGCTCGTGTGAATAGGTGGCAGAGAGTAAGTCATGAATGGAGTGGTCTGAAAGAGAGATGAGATAGGGGCAGTTGGTGGTAACGATACGTGGGGTCCAAGGTTAACCAAAGGAAAGCTAATCGGGGTCGTATGAACCTCTGAAGCTGTTGGATTGGGAGACGGGGCTAGAGATGCAGGAAGTAAGGCATTGTTATCAGGAGGAGTGGGAGCTAAATGAGCAGCTATACTAATAGGCATGCCAATAAGGAGCTGACCATCAGGCGTACGGTCGGGGGCATGAGACAAATAGTATTGTACAAAGCTGGGATTAGCATCCAGAAATTTGGCAAAGTCCTTGTCTCCTACAGGAATTTGGGGGATCTCACTGGTGTCCGTAGGGTTCCCTATAGAATGTGAAGGGGGTGATTCAGGCAAAGACACAGAGCAGGCATGTGAAACCATGGCGGCGGCTTGCTTCCGAGTGATGACAACCATAGACAAGAACACACAGGAAAGTTTTAATCTATCAAGAACAAAAACAACCTCAGAATGATGAATTTGGCAAGTTGCTTGGTTTGTCATGGGCTGATGAAGACAGTAACCGATATCGGTTTACTAACCGGTGTCGGTCACAGAGAAAACGACGTCGGTCCCTTAACCGATGCCGGTGTCAAAAGTCTAGGATAAGAAGATATAAAAGGTTGCTAATTTGATTTTTAGCAACGTTGAGTATATTTATCAACTTATTGATCACAGAAGACAAAGTATGACAGAGAAAACAGAATTTGAAAACAAGCAAGAGGCACACGCAAATCTAGAGACTAATCCTAGGGTTAATTTTAGTTATCGTGGGCTTATGCCTTTAGACGTAAGATGATGTCAGAATCCTAAACAACAAGACCTAGGGGAAATGTCAAGTTTGTTTTGGCTTATAAGGTTACCTCAATCGGGAGGAATACCGCGGAAAAGGGGGGATGTTTGAGCTGTTGTGTTAATTGTGAAGTGATTCGGTATGTGTTGTGCAGTGAAACTAAGGTTAATTTCCTGTCAATACCGTGGATATCACCCCCACGTGTACGACCTGTTACTTAATCTATGTTCACTAGAATTGAAGAACAACAAGCAGGAATGCAATGCACGTGTTTTAAACCCAAATCGAAAATTATATTCGATGAAGCAAGAGAGATGACTTTCACTAATGCGAAACTAGGAAAGCAAGACAAATTCTTTACGAAATATATAACAAAAAGCAGCAACAGCAAATATGCTTCCTAAAATGAAAATAAGCAAGAGAAAGAAACCCAAAATGGGTCCCACCGGGCGTGCCAAAATGTTTCGCTTCTTAATGTTTCAAGCCTGGGAATAGAGTTGCTTCTATCCTTTCATTCCTTTTAGAAACAGATGAGGTTAGGGTTAGGAGGAATACCTGTTGAATGTCGAGATGGTGTGCGCGTATCAGTAGAGAAAGATCAGCCGATCATGAGAACTCCTTTTGTCTCTGGAAGGACTACCCGCAAATAAGAACACAAGACCACAAGATTTTGATTAAACAATAAATGAGGAAACTCGCTTTGGGCCCAGTGAAATATAAAACTTCCTTTCGAAGGTGGTCAGCCTCCCGCTAATATGAATTAACACAAAAGACTTGCAAAATATCAATTAAATTATTTCGTTAAACTGGGTAGGGGAAAGGCTGGTTTTCTGGGTTTTGATCAGAGGAACCGATGCGTTATCGATAACCGATGCCGGCATCGATAACCGATAACCGATAATGGGGGTTCTAGGATCTTCTTGGTAGCTATGGTGTTTGTAATGGCTGGTTTTTGGATGGTATTAGGAAATGGGATGATTAGAAGCAAAAGAATGACAGTTAGATGCAATGGCACGTTGGGTAGTGGATTCAGAAACGGATTTAGGAGGACTGAGATTCAAGAAGCATAAGAAATGTTATAACAAAGGACATGCAAGATGTGACTTACTGGTTTTGACCAAGATGCAAGTTGATCTCCTTGGTTGTAAACACTTCTGGTTTCTTTACTCGTCTCTGCTCTGTCAAGTGAAGATCTGGACTCTGTTCCTCGCTCGCAATGCTCTCTGTTGATCCAGAAATCCTTTGACTGATCTCCAAAATGAAATTCCGATCCGTTGTTTTGGTTTGGGGAGCCCATTTACAGGGAACCGATGGCGGTTGCGTAACCGACGGCGGTCGAGTAGGAACCGGCATCGGTAAGGAAAAAGTAGGCTATTTTTAGTAAAATAGCCCACCTTCCCTGCTTTTCTCTCGAGAGATCAGCCATGGCTTGGTCAAGTGGCTAGAAGGTCGGCTTTGGGTGCGAGTAAGGAGGCATTAGTTATGGATGTGAGTCTAGACCAAGTCATGGGTCTTAATTAGGTTAGTTTAGGGTTAGGGCTAGGTCATGATGAGGTGGCAAAGTGAGGTGGCGGGTAAGGTGATGTGGATTTAATTACAAGGTAATTAATAAATAATTGTGTAAAGTTTAGATTTTTTTCATTATCAAATGAAAGCTCTTCTAATAAATGAAACTACAAATGCCACCAAACATTCAAGAGATAATATCTTGTGTGATTCACTAAGGTTTCAATGTAAGATTGCAATAGGAACAAGAAAAACTATTTGCAGACACTCTGAAATGAAGCAAACACAAATTTTGCCCGAGATAAACATAGACTAACTCAAAATATCTTATATTCATCAACAGGGGAAATTTATCAAAACAATCTCAGAGCTTGTAAATGGTTGTACACTGCAACAAATTTGACATTATAGAAATCCAAAAAGCATAATAAATTAGGTAGGTTTCTTAGATGGTCACTCAAAAGATGGGCTTTCTCAAATTTTGACATAAATTTCAATCCCCGACTATTTGCATGACTCAAGCATGCTTTTATAACATTCATTTACATCTAAGAATTCTTCCTCAAGAAAATAATATCCAAAGCATCTTATTTGTTACAAGTTTCATCATGATTTTATTGAAAGGGACATTTAACAAAAACATGCCCAAAAGTTTCTAGGCATTCGAAAAGGTGAATCATTTCAAATATTTGCATCATTTTTGTAATTGGGAGCACGTTTTTCACCCTCATACATGCAAGACCCTTTTCGTTTCATCATTTCAAAATTTCCCTCCGAAATTTTGCTTTGTAACTCTAGATCGGTATTTCATTTTTTTTTGCAAGTGCCCGAGCAAAAATCTACTTCAAATGTTCAAATTTGTACCTCAGATTCACAAATTGATCTCTAAATCCATTCACTTGCACTATTACATTAAAAAGGACAAGAAATAATCAAAAATTGATGAAGAAAAATGTAAAATTGCATCTCCAAAGTTGTTGGAACATCAATGGTGGCAACATCGGATGTAATGCACAACAACCGTTTATTCCTGCCCCTTTGAATTTAAGCCATCCATGCGAAAGATCTAAGTTGAAACTGGATTGGGGAATCTTTTAGAATTTTATGACCTTTGGAGAAAATGTGAAATTTTCACATTTTGCTCCGCCTTTGAAAATGCGCATGACATGTTGCTAATTGTGGGTCCCAGCGGAATCATGGCTCGATTCTGCAACTTTACCTCTTTTTTTTAAAAAAGGAAAATTTTCCAAATTTTCTCTGATGGCCCGCACCTCCACCTTTGAATTTTCAACACAGGCCTTAACTGACTTTTGGCGGGGCCGCGCTTAACTTTTACACTTTATTCCCTTTTTCACCAAAAAGGGCTTAAATCCTCAAAGTTCCCGATGATCCACCTTCCAGCTTCGGCTTGTCAAATCTACCATATGTTACTCTTTGATTGGAGTGGAGCCGTGGTTCTAATTTTTATACTTCATTCTCTGCCTCTCTGTTTTGAATTTTCAATTACACGTGTCTTTCTATGATTGGAGCGGAGCTGCGGTTCACATTTTAACTTTTATCTTTTTGAAGTTAAAAACTTCAAAGTAACCTAACATTCTGCCTCTCACTTTGAATTTTCAAAGCCATGTGTCCTTCTCTGATTAGAGGCAGAGTTTCGCCCATTTTTATACTTTATTCCCAGTCTTCCAAAACAAGGTGAAAAACTTCAAAGTTCTCCACCGATCCGCATTCCCTTTGCCTTTGAATTTTTAAACTACCACGCACCCACTTCCGATTCACATCGGAGTTTCGGTTTAGTTCTTGAATTTAATATTTTTACAAAATAAATTCAAAAAACTTCAAAGGAACCCAAAACCACCTCTCCATCTTTGACTTAGAAGTCGTCACATGTCCTCCGCGGGCCTTAGGAGTTTCTTTTCAATTTTTCTCTTTTTCCATAATGTCTTAAGCATAAAAAAGGTCCTCCATTCCATAACTTATTAACTTGTTCACACATGTACATATTCAGGGGTAAAAATAAGAAATTTTCACCACCACTTAATAATTTTGCTTAGCCAATTAGGATCTCACGCGGATTGCCACGGGCGAGTTGAGACTTTTTTCCAAAAGTGACAAAAATGACAAGTTTATAAAATTTATCGACCGTCCCTCATACAATCAAAGGAGGCCATGTAAATTGTCGATGCTGAGGATATAATTTGATAGGAAACATGCCCGTCAAAAGTTAAAAACACGTAACTTTGCCACTTTCACTCAGAATTGAAATTTTCGGCAAGGATGGAGAAATTGCAAGTAAAACTAGGCTCTAAGCAATTTATGACCATGGAAATGGATTATGAAAGGTATAAAAGTGAAGATTGAACATTTCACACACCACATCGAGGAAATAGAAAATATAGCACATGATTGAAGATTTTTAGGAAAACTAAAAATTTCTTCAAACTAATTCGAGAACACAATCAATTTGAGCACCAACATCGGCTCCAACTCGGGGATGGGCACTCCTAGCGAGTGCCACAAGAAAAAAAGTAGACCAAGTTCCAAAAATACCCATTGGGCAACAAATTCATCTTCTTGAAAGCAGAAAATACCATAACCAATTTCCCAAAAATGAACCGAGAAACCAAAAAAACCAGTCACCAAGGACCAGAATGAAAAAAACACAAATGTAAAATGAAACCAAATAAATATACAAAGTATATAAATGGTGATCACCTTGATTATAGTTTATCAATAAAGGAAATGTTTCAAATTCACTGCCATTAATAGGAAATTCGAGAAATTCCCCATCCAATTCTTTTAGGAAAAGGTGTGTTCACCAATTCAAATGCCAATCGAATAAGGGCCCATCCAAAATGCATCAAATTTACCATGCCTTCCCTTATCCTCCTGTCTCTTATCCAATAATAGAAAAATATCTCCCACACTGTTTGAAGGCTCTTGGAGTCACCTTCTTGTCAAACAATTTACGTAACTTCTCCAACATCACATGCCTCTGATGGGATGCCCTTCTTTCTTCATCCAATTCAACAATCTGATTAATACAAGCATCATATGGACTAACTTATTGATCCTCCAATTGTTGAATAAACTGATATGAAGATAATTAAATATGTAGGTGCAGGTAAATCTTGAGGTCCATACACCAACTCAAATGGGATTTTACCAATAGCTCTCTTGACAGTGATTCTATCAGCCCAAACAACAAACTTCAATTTCTCACCCCACTTCCTTTTGTTAAGCTCTAAGGTTCTTCTAATGATCTTCTAAAGCACCGAAGTATTATGAACAGTGCTCGATTACTCAAATACTCAAATCCCGAAACAACACCATAAGCATTGTGGATGGGCTCAATTACTCAAATACTCTTTTATATCCCTACAAATGGTGCTTTGGAAGCGTTGTGGATGGGCTTAATTACTCAAATACTCTTTTAAATCCCCGAAACTTGATCTTTAGAAGTGTTTTGGTACCCAAATTGATTCTCCAATAGAAGCCAAGCATCATCAAAGATTTCACAACACACTCGAGCCTAATAAATTGAAATATATGTCATTTTGTAGCCGAGGAGGTGATTCATCTAGCTCTTTTTCACTTAGTGTTGGAGAATTGGATAACACCTTGAAATTTTTGATCTATCCCCACTATTTTAGGTTGTGCCTTTTAACCAATGCGGGGAGAACCCATTTTTAACCTCTTTTCATGAAGGAGAGGAAGATATCCTTCGTTTGCACAAATTTTAGAGAAGAACCTTTGGAAAATATGATCAATGCATAACAATTTAGCTCTCATGAGTTGTCAATTCTAAAGAATGGGGATATTTTCAAAGGAAGGCTTAGGTTACTAAAGACATTATGGAATCCTGATTATTCTACATATTTTAGTGATTGGATTTTGTTCTATTGTGGATAAATAGGGAAAAACATGGGTAGTTCAAGTAGGATTCATTGTTTTTTGAATAATTTTTGGTGGGAGATTCAAATAGGACAAACTTGATTTGTCAGATGTTTGAGGGCCTTAACAATAATTAGAAAACTTAACAATAATTAGAAAACTTATCAACAGAAAACTTCAAAATAGTCAAAATGTTCCTTCGACCACAAGCTATAGATCAATCGAGGCCTAGATTTTCACGTTTTCACACAATCTTTAGGAGTTTAGAATGAAGGATTAAGCTAAAATACCAAAATAAACATTATCAACCTCTGTTTTGTCATGCCTAAGATACCCTCAAAGGTTTACAAACAATATTTACCGAGAAAATGAGAGTAAGGTGATTTTAAATTTTTATTTCATTATCATATGAAAGCTCTTCTAATAAATGAACCTATAAATGCAACCAAACATTCAAATAGATAATATCTTCTGTGATTCACTAAGGTTTCAATGTAAGATTTCAATGGGAACAAGAAAAACTATTTGCGAGACACTCACGAAACGAAGCGAGACACAAATTTTGCCCGAGATAAACATATATTAACTTGAAATATCTTAGATTCATTAGTATGGAAAATTTATCAAAAAAATCTTAGAGCTTTTCAAAGGTTGTACACTTGTAACCAATTTAACATCATAGAAATCTAAAAAGCATAAGAAATTAAGCATATTTCTCGGATGGTCACTCGAAAGATGGGATTTCTCAAATTTTCACATAAATTTCAACCCCCGACCATTTTCATGACTCAAGCATGCTTTTATAACATTCATTTACATCTAAGCCTTCTCCCCCAAGAAAATAATATCTAGAACATCTTGTTTGTTACAAGTTTCATCATGAATTTCTAGAAAGGGATGTTTAACAGAAACACACCCAAAAGTTTCCAGGCGTTCGAAAAGGTGAATCATTACAAATATTTGCATCATTGTTTGAACTGGGAGCACGCTTTTCACCCCTCATGCATGCAAGACCCTTTTCCTTCATCATTTCACCCTTTTCCCTCTGTAATTTTTCTTTGCAACTCTGGATCTGGTATTTCACATTTTTTGCAAGTGCCCAAGCAAAAATCATTTCAAATGTTCAAATTTGTACCTCAGATTCAAAAATTGAGCTCTAAATCCATTCAATTGCACTATGCCATTAAAAATGACAAGAAATCATCAAAATTTGATGAAGAACGATGCAAAAATTACATCTCCAGAGTTCTTGGAACGTCAATGGTGGCAACATCAGATGCATTGCACAACAACCATTTATTCTGCCCCTTTTGATTTTGATTAGTCCACGTGGAAAGATCTGAGTTGAAATGGGATTGGGGGCACCTTTTAGCAATTTATGACCTATGGAGAAAATGTGAAATTTTCACATTTTCTCCACTTTTTCACCCTTTAAAAATAGGTGTGACACATGGCTCAATGTGGGTGCCAACGGAATCGCGACTCGATTATGAAACTTTACCTCTTTTTGGAAAAAAGGAAAATTTTCCAAATTTTCTTCGATGGCCCGCACCTCTACCTTGTACTTTTCAACACAGGTATTACTTGACTTTTGGCAGGGCCGCTCTTACCTTTTACACTTTATTCCCTTTTTCACCAAAAAGGGCTTAAATCCTCAAACTTCCCCGATGATCCACCTTCCTACTTTGACTTGTCAAAGCTGCCACATGTTCCTCTCTGATTGGAGCAGAGCCATGGTTCTCATTTTTATACTTCATTCTCTGCCTCTTTGTTTTGACTTTTCAATGACACGTGTCTTTCTCTGATTGGAGCGGAGCTGCGGTTCACATTTTAACTTTTATCTTTTGAAGTTAAAAAACTTCAAAGTAACCCAACATTCCACCTCCCACTTTGAATTTTCAAAGCCACGTGTCCTTCTCTGATTGGAGGTGGAGTTTCGGCCCATTTTTATACTTTATTCCCAGTTCTTCCAAAACAAGGCAAAAAACTTCAAAGTTCTCCACCGATCCGCATCCCCTTTTCCTTTGAATTTTTGAACTTCCACGCATCCACTTCTGATTCAAAGTAGAGTTTCGGTTCACTTTGTGACTTTAATCTTTTTACAAAATAAAGTCAAAAAAACTTCAAACAAAATCGACAACCCGCCTCTCCATCTTTGACTTAGAAACTTCCACATGTCCTCCCCCGGGCTTAGGAATTTCTTTTCAATTTTTTATTTTTCCATAATTCCTTAAGCATAAAAAAGGTCCGCCATTCCATAAGTACTTAACTTGTTGACAATGTACATCATCAAGGAAAAAATAAGAAATTTGTTCTACCACTTAGTAATTTTTCTTAGCCAATCGGATCCGACAGAGCAGCAGGGTGAGTTCATACTTTTGCCAAAAGTGACAAAAATGACAAGTTTATAACATTTATCCATCGTCCTCAACCAATCAAAGGAGGCCACGTAAGTTGCCGATGCTGAGGATAGAATTTGACAGGGAAACATGCCCGTCAAACAATAAAAAACATAGAACTTTACCATTTTCGCTCAGAATTGAAAATTTCGCCAAGGATGGAGAAATTACAAGTAAAACTAGGCTCCAAGAAATTTACGACCATGGGAATGGATTATCAAAGGAATAAAAGTGAATATTGAACATTTCACGCACCAAATCGAGGAAATAGAAAATAGAGCACGTAGATTGAAGATTTTTAGGAAAACTAAAAATTTCTTCGAACCAATTTAGGGCATGATCAAATCAAGCACCAAAACGAGGTAAACAAGGAAGTTGAGAAAGAAGACCATGATGAAATAGATGATGATGCCTGCGTGTTGGAGAGCCCTAAAATTTTACATCAAGGAACAACTTCAACTAATATAATAAGTGCTAGAACTGCTACATATTTCTAGGATTGCATTCACCGGGAGAATTACCTCTTCCTCCCACTCATACTTCTGAAACTGATATGGTACAAGATTTTGATTTTCCTAGTCATGATTTTGAATACTTGAGGGAATTGATCATTGAAAAGTATTGTTGAGGAATTCCTTCTTAGGAGGATAGGAAACTGTTAATGAATGCAGTAGTTGCCCAAGAAAAATAACATAACACTAGAAGTAAGGTTGCCAAAGGGGTAGGGCCACAAGCCAAAAAAAAAAATCCAATGCTCACTAAGGAAACCCCTAAAAGGATGCATCCGGAAAAGGCTTTGTTTCCCCTAAAAAAACTTATATTCCTCCCCATGCTCAAACCGCGTGAAAAATCATATGCTTTGTCGAGATGATTTTATCAATCTTCCTCCCAATGATGCCTTGCCAAAGTATGTTCCTTATGACATTGCCCAAATATTGAGTCAGATTAAGGTTTCTATTCCAATTGTTGAATTGCTTATAATTCCTGAGCATGTAAAAAGGGCTTTTGAGTATTTGGGATTTAATGAAGAAATGATTACCCAGGGCAGAAATTTCAATAATGTTGAGATTCCTCCTACCATTACAGAGTTAGAAAAACCACAAGAAATAGAAGATATGGGGGAGCCACCTGAAGTTTATTTGGGAAATTATTTGGTTGAGTCTCAGCTGAATGTGGATCCATTTTTTACTACTCTGATTATTAAAGATAGGTTGTTACACAATTACATGTTTTATTCTGGAGCCTCATGTAATGTTATGCCTCTTGAGGTTATGAATGAATTAGATCTTAAAGTAACATCAACTTATGGGAAATGTACTGCTATGGATTCAAGAGCAAGATAGTCGTTAGATGTGTCAAAGGATTAGTAGTGCAATTGGTAGACTATCTAGGAAGGTACTTAAAATTGGATGTGGTTATTGTTGATTGTCCTGCTAAATGGGGAATGTTGTTATCCAGAAAATGGGTAGCTAGTATGGGAGGTAGTGCGCAAATGGATATGTCTTATGCTACCATACCAATTGAGGGAAGCCTTGTGAATTTTTATGGTGAAAATAAAATGTTATATCTTATTGAAGACCCTAAAAATGCTTCTAATGAAGTATTGTACACAGATGTTGATAAATTTGTGGGCTATGTTGTTTTCAAAGAGCATGAAATTGATAAATGCATATATCCTGAGCAGGTTGATTTTCCTGGAACTTTGATATTTGATGTAGCCTCAAAGAATGTTAAAAAAATTGACCTAGACACAAAGGAGAAGCTTTGAAAAAATGTGGTTCGATAGCAACTGGGATAAAAAAGAAAAACAAGCATATGTCCAGTTGTTAAAAAAGTATCAAGACTTCTTGGCTTGGTCATATCCAGAGTTGATGACACTTGAAACATTTCCTTGATTATTTTCTCTAAATCAAGGTGCAATCATTGTACAGTGTATAGTTTTGGTTTCTTTTCTATTTTGCATTTTTTTCCTTTTTCGGTTTGTTACGTCCGTGGTGGCCATTTTTCTAGTTTTTCAGCTTAGTTCTTGGGAATTTGGAGATATTTTCTCTGCTTTTGGAAGGTTTGTGCTTGACTCCATTACCCAATGGATTTTTGGCACTTGGAATGCTATTTTGTTCTTGTGGCACTCGTTGGGAGTGCCCATTCCCGAGTCAAATTTGTGCATCCACCATCAACAACACCAAAATTACTATATTTTCTAATGGATTATTTGGAACTTGGTTTGCTATTTGTTCTTGTGGCACTTGAACTGGAGCCAATGTTGGTGCTCGATTTGATCTTGCCCTAATTTTCCCTAAAATTTCTTCAATATGCCCGTTCGTCATTTTTAGCTATCTCTCGAATGGACACGTGAGAAATATTCTTTTTGATTTATATGCTATTGTCAATATGTTTACATGGTAATGGATCAATTTTAACTTGTTATTATTTAAAATTTCTCCATCCTGGGTAAGAAAAATTCATTCTGAGCGTCAATGGTGAAGTTTCCCCTACATTTTCATCTTCTACGGTTGTGTTTCCCTGTCAAATTTTTGGCTCAACATTCATGGGTACATGTTCATCATTAATTGGATGAGGCATGGTGGGTCTATGTTATAAACTTGTCACTTTTTGCTAAGTTTTGCAAAAATATCAAATTAGCCCCGAGGTCGGAAAGACCTTGATTGGCTATTTGAAATTGTTCAAATAATCGAGTAGGATGTGTGGAAAGTTTGAAAATTCATAGGTGGAAAGGCGGACGATCGGGAACTTTGAAGTTTTTGGCCTTGTTTTGGAAAAAAGGGAATTAAGTATAAAAATGGGCCAAAACTCTGCTTTCGAATAAGAGAAGGGCACGTGGCATTGAAAAGTCAAAATAGGGAGGCGGGTTGTTGGGTTCGTTTGAAGTTTTTTTGCTTTATTTTGTAAAATTACAAAGTGAACTACAAATCCGCTTGAATAAGAGAATGACACATGGAAATTTGAAAAGTCAAATCAAGAGGCGAGTTGTTTGGTTAATTTGAAGTTTTTATATTTATTTTGTAAAGTTACAAAGTGAACTACAATTCCGGTTGAACCAGGGAAGGACATGTGGTAGTTTGAAAAGTCAAAGCGGTGGCATATTTGTAAAGTTACAAAGTGAACTGCAACTCCACTCGAATTAGAGAAGAACATGTGGCATTGAAAATTCAAAGTGTGAAGGCGGGTTGTCGGTGCTCTTTGAAGTTTTTAGATTTTAAGGAGTACAGGTAAAAAGTAAACCGCAACTCCACTTCAATCGAGAAAAGGACATGTGACAGTGTTGAAAATTCAAAGCGGTAGGGTAGATCATCGGGGAATTTTGAGAATTTAAGCCCTTTTTGGTGGAAAAAGGAATGAAGTTATTCTTAGTGCAAAATCACAACACCCGTGGATTTTGCTCAGATTTCTAGTTTGATAATGGGCATCCAGTGTGATTGCACAACATTGAATTTTTTCCCCAAGTGTGGGACATGCAAAATGGGAAAAACTCTCTAGATTAAAGGTTGGTTCCTATTCCTCTGTTCAAGTGCATGCATTCATTTATGTAGAGGATCTATTCTAAGTCCTATTCTAAATATTTCCAAGGGACCAAGGTGAAGAAGAAGTTGTAGAAATAATGAAATCTAAGCTAATGGAGGTGATGCACTGAGGAATGATGAACTCCCACTCTATTGTTAAACACAAACCATAAAAATAATACAACTCACATGCACAAATAACCGGATTTGTAATGGAAAGATCGAGAGAATATGTAATGGAAGTCGAAAGAAAGGGGTGAAATCACCCACAGACTTATTTTATTACTCCACGGAGTTTATACAAAGCATTACAATGACCAAAAGGCATAAATTTGCATTTAAAGATTTATGGAAGGTTGGAAAACTACAAAAACTCTCTGCAGAAACAGATAGAAAGGGAGATACAAAGTAAAAATGTCCAACCATTACAAAGAATGAATCCTTTCCATTTATAGCCAAGCAAGAGAGATAAAATAGAAGGGGAAGAAAATATGATCTTTTCCTCAACCACCAACCATTAATCTCTTTCAAATTGGCCTGCAAAATCATTAAATTGATTTTTCCTTTTTTTGCATGCATGCTAAAGAGGAAAAAATGGAAAATGGAATAAAAATGATGTCTTAGATGCAATCTAATCTTGCATTCAAGGCGTGAGAAGACTTTTTAGGTTTTCCCCATCAAATCAAGATGATTCTCAATCCTTGACGTCTTTGGAGAAGATAACCATGGTGGCTCTAGAAAAAAATGACTTGTTCAAAGTAATCTGATAGTCATTGAAATCATGAAAGACGTTTTTTCTCATTTATTCCATTGAAATCCAAAAACATGATGTTTTATGCCTTCAATGAATAGAGGGGATCGAGATCTTTCCAAAAAATCTGATTTCACCCAAATCTGATCTTGGAATCGAAAGATATGCCCTCTGCATTTTTAGGTGAAACAGGGAAAATTTAGGTCAAAATTAGGTCGGCGGGCCAAAATATGATATTTTCCCCCATTTTTACAAATTTGGAAAATATTCAAAAATATTCCATGGCCCCACCAACCCGATGACATGTGGTACCTTCTGATTGGTCAACGGGTCCTAGAATAACATTTTGCTCCTTCTAGCCCGCAAGGGAAAATTTTCCCAACGCCTTTCGTAGGTGAAATATCTGCTGCTGATGTGGACACATGGCACACTCTGATTGGCTACGGAAATGCGGCTCTATTATTTCCTTTTGTGTTTTTGTAACTTTGGCAAAATTTCTAAAATTCCCCGATACCGCGATCTCCGCTAATGAGTGACACATGGCACTCTGTGATTGGCCCAAGGTTTGCGTTTCTATTTTTTCCTTTGAGAAATTTTGTCAAAAAATCCAAGAACATAAAACTCCTATCTTTCTTCCCAGGTGCTCCACCTTGACACGTAGCATCTTGGTGCCTTTTGGGTCCCTAGCAACTTCTTTTCTTCATGGATTTTCGGCTGAAATTTGACCTTAGAGTTTTTTCAAAAAAATGGCTAAGTGCTAAAAACTTCTCCACGGGCCCACTTGTGCACTACTCCTCGGCCATGTGTCACCTTCTAATTCGATGTGGGGATGCGGGTGAATTCACACCCTTAAATTTTTGGTAAAAAAGGGTGAAATTCCTAACTTTCTTCCAACGTCCCACTTTTTGATGATGTGTCACTTTCTTATTGGAGCGGGGCCTTGACTACTTTCCTTCCACTTCCTTTGTTGGATCCATAGGCTTATTTTTAACCTTGAAATTTTACCCCAAAAAGGGCTATGTGCCAAAAAATCTCCACACCTCGCCGATGCGTTTCTTTCCTTCATGGGCCATGGCCAAAAATTGAATTTTTGCCTTTTAGTCAAAAGGGCTAAGTGGCAAGGTTTTCGCCAATGCCCCCACCAATGTATTTTTAGAAACCTGCCAAGCCCGTGGGGCAAAAGAAAACTTTTTGCATTTTGGAAAAAATGCTTAAGTGTTTTAAAATCTCTCATTGCTCCACCAGATCTGGTTCCTACCTAGCCACATGGTACCTCTTCATTGGCTAGATCTAAAATTTTCTCCTTCGCGAGGCATGTGGGTCGGAAAATGAACTTAATAATTTAGACCAAAAAGAGGGTAAGTGTCAAATTCTCCCCATGACCCAAAATCCACCAAATTTCTTTGGAAAAATTTCCTCCTTAGGCTCGCCGCTTCCTTTGGGAAAAGTTTCCCTGCAAACTTTCGAGCCATAACTCAAAAAATACAAGGAGTTAGGAGGACTTCTTTACCTTTTTGGAAAGGGGAAGAAATTTCCTATCTGATGAAGCAATACCTAGAAAATTTTGAGTTCTAGAAATCCATGAAATTCGAGATGAAGCACAAGGAAGGAGGAAAAGAAGGTAAGTTATCAAAAAATGAGCATGGGCTTATTTTTTATAACAATTTTGGTGACTCAGAGGGGTCATCTACCTACTAGATGAAGTGATCAGCTGCCTTGAAGTATCCATTGGGCATGGAGTCATGATTATAGCCTAACTGATCTGAACTTGAAAAATTACCCCCTAGCCACTTGGAAACCCACTGAAAATGACACTGATTCTGACCAAATGCCAAGGGAAAAGCACTGCAAGAGGAAACACAACTCCACAAAACACTATGTACAAAATTAGAAATCATACATGTTCCAAGTAGAACATGCAGAGATGTGCAAAGCACTTCTTCTTCTGAAAAAAAACCTACCTACTCTATTCTAACTGAAGCAAAGGTTGCTAAACAAACCATGCAACTGGTTGTGCAAAATAACTTCCTTTCTTCAAAATTGGCAGCCATGAAAATGATTTGGAGCTGAACATGGCTATTACAATGAGTGAAAAACTGACAAGAGGCCAATCCTCCACCCATATCATCAAGGTGTCAACTGAAAACAAATTAAATACCTCTTTTAGTTGCTCTACATTTGGACTGAAGAGGCATTGCAGTTGATCCTTGGTACTTTGCATATCATCCTCATGCCTAGAAGCAAGCATGACTAGTGGAAACTCCTCTTTTGGCTCTAATGAAGCCAAATATCTTATTGGGAAAGGTATGATCCTTGAATTTTTCCCATTGCTTTGAATTTCAACTCCAACAATGGAGTCTTTTTGCAGATCCTCTTGGATGAATGGTGTGGAAGAAATGGTGGAGATTCTCTTGCTCTTTCTCTTCTTCCTCTTGTGAAGAACATGGAAGATTTAAATCTCCCAAACTTGATTCCAAAAGGCTGCTATAAAATGTAGGCTGCTGCAATTGAATGTTCTCCTTCATGACAACAGGTTCACAAGTTTGAAAGGTGGATGATGAAGGAGAAAGTGATAGAAACTCAACCGGTTCCTCTCCATCAAAACAGTCCTCCAAATCAGACAAATACATTGTCTCATTGCTGTCCTACATCAAGTGCTCAACCTATTCCATGGTGTTCTCTTGATCAATAACTTGTTTTCCATGTTTTCCTTCATCCTCCAACATGAAGTTTGAAAGATCAAATGCCTTTTCAACACTATAATTCAAGAGAGATGAGGTGAGAGGAAGAACTGAAGGTTCTTCTATGGCCTATTTGGTGTTTAAAGCTTCTTTGGATCTGCATTATTCTCCTCCACAGATGGAAAACACTCCTCTTCTTTTGGATTTTGAGCAGCTTCTCCTTCCTCTGCTTCTTGAAGACCATCTTTCTCCCGAATGACCTCTTCTTCTAGCATGAAGTTTGACAAATCAAACTCTTCAATCTGCTGCTCTAGAGGACTAGTTGGGACTACAAGATCTCTTTTAGAGCTTTCCTCCATCATGGATTCATTAACCAAATCAGGCCCTTCGAATGAAAGCAAGAAATCTCCAATGATGCCTTCTTCTTCTATTGCTACAAACTCTGATTTGATTTCTTCCATTTGCTCCTCTTCAATGGGACTTGGAGCTGATTGTTCTTTCTCTTCCATGATTGATTGTGCAACTTGAATTGGATCAACATTTCCTTCAAGTAGAGTGCCAACATGGACACTACATTCTGAGAAAATTGATGATTGATCTTCTTCCTTTCCTTGTTCTTCTTCTACTGCAACAAAATCAGTCCTAACCACCATTGACTCTTCATCCTTGGCCTCCTCTATAGGCTTCACCAGCAAAGGAATTTTCTCAATTCCATACCTAAGAGCCAAGCTCACTAAACTTTTGATCATTTCTTCTTCTGCTGGATTTTCTTCTTGTTGTCCTTGACTGATTTTTTTGTTTTTTTCTTCTTCCCCACATGGAATTGGGAAGACAAGAGGAGAAATAGGTTGGAGTTCAACCAATTGTGAATTTTTTTGGTGGTGGAGGAGGTATAACTTCTTGTTTCTTTGGAGGGGAAGGTATTTCCTTTTGCTCTTGTGGAGGGGATTTGGATTTGGAAGAGAAGAGGGAAGAAAAGATGAGATAAGATGGAAGACTAGGGGATGGGGAATGGTTTTCACAACTGAAAAGCATTGGCTAGGCTTACAACTTGATACTACTGAAATGATGAAGTTTGAGATGGAGAAAAAGAAGGACAAGGATTTGTTGAATGACTTACCCATTGACAAGGTTGATTCATACTTTGCTCATATGTCTCAATTCCCTCAATCCACTTTGCAAGTTGAGGCAGTGTTGCAACCATGAATTCCACTTCTCTTAAGGGTTGTGATGTCTTGGAAAAGGGCCAACCCATGGACAAGGTTCCCTACAACCAATTCTGAAAGCCTTCATTTGTGCTTGAGCTCTGGATTGCACCATGTTTTCCTCCATTTTTTGGATCTTCTCCAACAAATCTGCACTTTCCATTTGACTGTTGTTATTACATGCATACTCTTGCTCTTGATATGTTTCATAACCAAAATGATTTTGGTATTGCTCATATGGGTACGCATATTGGTTTTGAATTTTCTCAAAATGCTGATTTGAAGGAGTTGAAAAACATATTGGAGGTGGATTGTTTTTCTATTGTAAATGTGAATTCCATGATGGAAATGAAGTCATGATTGCACAACTTCATGGAATGGAAAAAGATGGAAGAGATGGAAGGAAGAATGGATGAAAAATGAATGAAAATGAATGGAAAGAGGGTCTACAACTTCAGAGATGGGTTGTTGACCAGATGGAGTCGCCAGATGTGTTTGCAAATGCCTCCAAAGGCTAAAATATTCATAGGAACACACCAACCTGAAAAAGATGAAGTGGAAGACCTCTAAGGTCCCACCGGGCATGCCAAAACTATTAGTGCAAAATCACAACACCCCTGGATGTTTCTTAGATTTCTAGTTTGATAATGGGCATCCAGTGTGATTGCACAACATTGAATTTTTCCCCAAGTGTGGGACTTGCAAAATGGGAAAAAATCTCCAAATTAAAGGTTGGTTCCTATTCCTCTGTTTAGGTGCATGCATTCATTTTTGCAGAGGATCTATTCTAAGTCCTATCCTAAATCTTTCCAGGGACCAAGGTGAAGAAGAAATTACAGAAATAATGAAATCTAAGCTAATGGAGGTGATGCACCGAGGAATGATGAACTCCCACTCTTTGTTAAACACAAAACATAAAATAATACAAATCACATGCAAAAATAACAAGATTAATAATGGAAAGATCGAGAAGAATGCAATGGAAGTAAGAAAGGGCTGGAAATCACCCACAGGCTTATTTTATTGCTCCACAGAGTTGATACAAAGCATTACAATGGCCAAAAGGCATAAATTTGCATTTACAGATCTATGGAAGGTTTGAAAACTCCACAAACTCGCTGCAGAACAGAGAGAAAGGGAGATACAGAGAAAAAACATCCAACCATTACAAAGAATGAATCCTTTCCATTTATAGCCAAGAAAGAGAGAGAAAACAAAGGAAGAAGAAAATATGATCTTTTCCTCAACCACCAACCATTAATCTCTTTCAAATCGGCCTGTAAAATCATTAAATTGATTTTTCTTTTTTCACCTGCGTGCTTTGGAGAAGCAAAAATGGAAAATGGAATAAAAATGATGTCTTAAAGCAATCTGATCTTGCATTCAAGGCGTGAGAAGACATTCTAGGGTTTTCCCCATCAAATCGAGCTGATTCTCCATCCTTGAGTCTTTGAGAAAACAACCATGCCACTCGAAGCAAAAAAATGACTTGTTCAAAGCAATCTGATACGCATTGAAAGCATGAAAGATGTTTTTCACATTTTCTCCATTGAAATCCACAAAACATGATGTTTTTATGCCTTCAATGCATAGAGGGGATCGAGATCTTTCCAAAAAATCTGATTTTGTCCAAATCTGATCTTGGAATCGAAAGATATGCCCTCTGCAAAATTTTAGGCAAAACAAGGAAAATTTAGGTCAAAAATCGGGTCGAGGAGCCAAAATCTAAGTGGCACCTTTTGATTGGTCACAGGTCCCAAAATAACATTTTGCTCCTTCTTTCTAGCTCGCATGAGGGCAAATTTTCCAAAGGCCTTCCAGTGGGTGAAATCTCCACCGCTAATGTGGACATGTGGTGCACTCTTCGATTGGCTCAAAATTGGCTCCATTCTTTCCTTTTGTGTTTTTGCAACTTTGGAAAAAATTCTAAAATTCCCCAACACCCTAGTCTCTATCGATGAGTAGACACGTGGCACTCTCTAATTGGCCCGCATGGTTTCCATTTGTTTTTTCCTTTGAGAAATTTTGGAAAAAAATCCAAAACTTAAAACTCCTTCCACCACCCTGGTGTTCCACCTTGACACGTGGTATCTTCGATTGGTTACGAGCCTTAGCAACTTCTTTTCTTTGCGGATCTTTGGGCCGAGAAATTTGACCTTAGAGTTTTCCCAAAAAATGGCTAAGTACCAAAAAATTCTCTGCTGAGCTCACTTGTGCACTTTTAGCTCCTTGGCCACGTGTCACCTTCTCGATTTAATATGGGGATGCGGTGAATTTTCACCCTTAAATTGTTTGAAAAAGAGAGGGGAAATTCCTAATTTTCTTTTTATCTCTACTGCCTTTTTGATGACGTATCACTTTCTTATTGGAGTGGGGCCTTGACTTCGCTTTCTTTTCACTTCCTTTGTTGGATCCGCGGGCTGATTTTTCACCTTGAACTTTTACCCCAAAGAGGGCTATGTGCCAAAACTCTTTGCACCCCTTCCGATGCACTTCTTTGCTTCACCAGGTGACAGGCCAAAAATTGAATTTTTGCCTTTTAGTCAAAAGGGCTAAGTGGCAAGGTTTTCACCATGCCCCATGCCCGATGCATTTTTAGAAACCTACTAGGCCCCGATGTAGGCAAAAAGTTAACTTTTTCACATTTTGGAAAAAATGCTTAAGTGTTTGAAAATCTCCCATTGCTCTTAGGTCCGGTTCCTACCTGGCCACATGGCACCTCCTCATTGGCTGGAGCCAAAATTTTCTCCTTCACGGGCGCGCGGGTCGGTAAATGAACTTAAGAATTTATCCCAAAAAGAGGCTAAGTGTCGAATTCTCCTGTCCCCTGACATCTCCCAAATTTCCTTGGCAAAATTTCCTCCTTAGGCCCGCCGCTCCTTTGGGAAAATTTTCCCTACAAACTCCGCTAAGCCATAACTCAAAAAATACAACGAGTTAAGAGGACTTGTTTACCTTTTTGGAAAGAGGAAGAAATTTCCCATCTAATGAAGTAATACCCAAAAATTTTGAATCCGAGAAATCCATGAAATTCGAGATGAAGCACAAGGAAGGAGGAAAAGAAGGTAAGTTATCAAAAAATGAGCATGGACTTATTTTTGATAACAATTATAAATGATTCATGGCCCCGTCAATGCCTAGATTGAGCCACGTGTCGAGCCCAAAATCAAAGGTGGAGGGGTGGAGAAAAATGTCAAAATTGTGCATTTTCTCCAAAAGTCATAAAATGCTAAAAAGTTCCCCAAGCCCATTTCCGCTCGTATTCTACCACGTGGAAGGCTCAAATTCAATGTTAAAAGAGCGTTGCTTGTGCATTGCATCTGATTTTTCTCGCCATTAATGCTCCAAGGTTCTGGAGGAGATGTGTTTTTCACATTGTTCTTCATCAATTTTTGATGATTCCTTGTCATTTTTATCAATGAAGTGCAATCAAATGGATATGGAGCTCGATTTGTGAATCTGAGGTGCAAAAATTGAACATTTGAAGTGGAATTTTCTTGGGCACTTGCAAAAACATGAATTACCAGAGGAGCTAGTTGCAGAGAAAAATTTGTAGAGGGAAAAGAATGAAATGATGAAGGAAAAGGATGTTACATGCGTAAAGGATGAAAAACGTGCTCCCAATTAGAACAATGATGCAAATATTTGAAATGATTCACCTTTTCAAACACCTAACAACTTTTGGGTGTGAATCTGTTAAACGTCCCTTTATGGAAATCATGATGAAATATGTAACAAACAAATGATGCTTTGAATATTATTTTACTGGGGAAATCTTGGATGTAATTTGAGTATTATAAAAATCATGCTTGAGTCATGCAAATGGTTCAAGGTTTCATTCTTCATGAGAAAATCTGAGAAAGCCCATCTTCCTAAGAGACCATCCAAGAGACTGTTAATCTCTTTTGTTTTAGATTTGCATCATGTCAAGTTGGTTGCGAGTGTACAGCCATTGGCGAGCTCTGAGATTGTTCAAGAAACTTTCCCTTGCTGATGAATCTAATCAATTTCGAATTAATCTGTGTTGATCTTGGGCAAAATTTGTGTCTGCTTTTATTCCAGAATGTCTTCATATAGATTTTCTTGTTCCTATTGCAATCTTGTGTTAAAATCTCTCTGAATCACACAAAATATCATCCCTATGATAGTCTAGTGGCATTTGCAATTTCATTATGAGAAGAGCTTTCATCTAGTAATGAAATAAACAATTTAAAATCACTTTACCTTCCTTTATTGACAAAGATTGTTTGTAATTCTTTGGGTGTACCTTAGGTATGATAAACCAGAGGTTTCTAATGCTTAATTGAGTCTTTTAACTCAAGCCTTCATGTTAAATTCTTGAATATTGTGTGAAAATGTGTAGATCTGGGCCTCCATTAATGCACACCTTCTGGTTGAAGGAACATTTTAGTTATTCTAAAGCTTTCTGTTGTTGATTTTTCCAATTGTTGTAAAGGCTCTCAAAGATCTGGAAAAGTCAAATTTATCTTTCTTAATCTCCCACCAAAAATTATTAAAACAACTAATCCTACCCAAACCACCCTTGTTTGTCATGTGTATCCACAAATGAATAAATTCCACTTTATCAAAAATATGTAGAAGCAATCAAGTTTCAAATGTCTTTAGTAACCTAAGCCTTGTTTAGAAAATATCTCCATTCTTTAGAAGTGACTCATGAGAGTTGAATTGTGGTGCATTGATCATATTTTCTCAAGGTTTCCTTTAAAAAATTGTGCAAAGAAAGATTTACCAGTATCTTTCACCAACAGAGGTTACAAAATGGTTTATCTTACCCAGTTGAAAGGCACAACCTAAAATAGTGAGGATAGATCAAATCATTTTGAAGGTGCTATCCATTTCTCCAACACTAAGTGACAAAGATCCAGATGAATCACCTCCTGGATACAAAATGACATATATTGTGATCTTTACGTCTCTAGTGTCTTTTTCAAATCTATGATGCTGCTCGGTTTCTCGGGGAGAATAAATTTGATACCAACACACACTTTTCCCAGGTTCTCGTATAGTTTTTTCTCAAGAAGACACTACAAAACCCTGACGAAGGTTCTCCTCATTCTCCTCACGTGTACATGAGAAGATCAAAATTTCGTTAACGAAAACAAGTAAAAAATAGTCTAGAAAATTCCTAAATACACCATTCATCAAAATCATGAAGATCTATGGGGGTATTGGTCGATCAATGGCACCACTTTGAACTCATAGTGGTCATATCTCATATGGAAATCAAAGAAACTCGAGACCCCGACATTTATTTAGTCACCCATGGCAGTAAGAGGATGTCAACATGAAAATATATGCGCCAAGGCGCAGGTGTTAAGGCAAGGGATGCGACATGAAAATGGATGTCGACATGAAAAAAATATGCACCAAGGCACAGTCAAGGGCGCATGAAAATGGATGTCGACATGAAAATATATGCGCCAAGGCACAGTTAAGGGCGCATGAAAATGGATGTCGACATGAAAATATATGTGCCAAGGCGTAGGTTAAGGGCACATGAAAATGGATGTCGACATGAAAATATATGCGCCAAGGCACAGTTAAGGGCGCATGAAAATGGATGTCGACATGAAAATATATGCGCCAAGGCGCAGGTTAAGGGCGCATGAAAATGAGTGTCGACATGGAAAAATGTGTGCCTTGGCACACATAAGGGTATGTCGACATAAGGATGGATGCACCAAGGCGCACCTTCAGGAGGCGCAACATTTTGAGCGCTGACAGAAGCGCACTCCCGCGCCGATATTCGATGGCCATAACTTTTCACAGGAGCTCGATTCATGCAAGGTTGGAATTTTTGGAAAGCTTTACGAGGTCCTCTATCCAACTATGACTTGGATATATTTAATTGGGTGAGAAAAATTCTTAAAAATGAAAAATACAGTTCGCCACTTTTTGGGGTCGCTAGGGTTCTCACCTACCACCATAATGAGATGAATTAAATGCAACCTAGAGGTGGTTGGGGTAGTTTTGGATTTCCTCTCTCTTTTCTCTCTCATTCTTCCTATAAATTGTAAGGAGGGGCTTCTTTCTAAAGGTTGGACATTCTTGTTTTGCCCTCCCTTCTTCTCTTTGGCAGTGAATTTGTGGAGTTCAAACCTCCCATTAAAAATCAGTAATGCAACTTTTCCTCTCGGCATTTTGTAGTGTGTCAGATCAATCTTTGGAGAAAATAATGCATGTCTATGGATGATTCTCAACCCTCTCTATGTTCATTTGCATCCTCTTGATCTTTCACTACAAATCAGTTATCTGTGCATGATCTTGCATTGCATTTTTATGGTTTGTGTTTATTGGCAAGACAGGTGTTCTTCATTCCTCGGTGCATCACCTTTGTAGTTTAGGTTTTATTTTATGCATCTTCTTACCCTGTCTCCTTGGCAAGTTAGTTTAGGTTTTGAGTAAACCCTCTACATTTTTACGTGTGCATCTAAACAGAGGAATAGGAACCGGCCTTCATCCGAGAGCTTTTCCATTTTCGTAAGGTCCCACACTTGGGAAAAGCTCCATGTTATGCAATCACACTGAGAGTCTCAACCCATCGAGTTGCAGACATTCAGGGGTGCTGTGATTCACCATCAATAGTTTTGGCATGCCCGGTGGGACCAAGAGGTCATTCCACAAGATTTGAAGGAATTTTCAAGAAATTTGGACTAAAAATTGCAGGTTTTACAATTTCATATTTTCACCTTCCAGGCTGAACTTTGAAATCAATTTTCAAGGGCTTAACTTGCTCAAAACAAGTCAAAATTTCACCAGTTGATAGATCGGGGATAATCTTCAAAAGGGTATTCTTAGTTTTTTGAGATTTTGACTTTCAAAATTTCATGGTTTTTGGTATTTCGGATTTTCCTGATTTTAATGTCCCATTTTTGGGTTTTCGACCTTTCTCATTAGTAAATCAAATTCCAAACCCTAAATTCTCAAAAAATTGAGAGTCTTTCAATTTTGGGTCCTTCAAGTTTTAAATTCTATTTTTAATATTGTCAGGTTTGGTGTGTAACTTGGCATAATCTAGCCTTTTGAGGCTCATTATCTAACACATCCGCGACTCAAGGGGTAGAATTCAGTGGTATAGCAGCAAAAGTTGCCTAGGCATATGAGAAGAATTCGAACCAGGTCTGATACTCGAGAAGAGGGGCTATTTGTCCACTTACAACTATCACTAGGAGGAGGAAGGAGAGGAAGAAGACCACGAAGATCACCATCTCCACCTAACCGGACTTTGTCTACACCTCCACCTAGTAGACCTTTTCTCGCATCAACAAGGGTTCTCAGGCCAATCAGAATGGCACAACCACCGAATCCCTTTGTCAATTTCACTGGGCAGAGTCCACTTGCCCTCAATGCATAGAATCCAGTTCCAATTGCAGCATTGAAGAACATTCCATTTTTCACTGGAGAAAATCATACCACTCCTGGTGATCATGTCAAAGACATTGCTAACGTTTGTGTAATCCATGAGATAAATGAAATGGATGTTGTTGTCAAATTGCTGGCATCTTCATTCAAAGGGAAGGCATTGCAATGGTTTAGGAGCCTTGGAGCCGGTACTATCCAAAATTGGAATCAATTTATGCATAGTTCTCCATGAGCAGTTTGGAGAAAAGGGAGACAATTTGTCTCTACTAGAACAATTGACAACTATCAAGAGAGCTCCCAATGAGCAAATTGACGACTTCACTTCAGATTTCAAAGGTCTTGGGATAGGATTCCAAAGGGTCGTTAGGCCAACAAATGAAAGGTGCTTTTCTATACTATCTTAAGGCTTTGAATTCTAATATTTCTATGTTAATTCAATCTATGGGAGGCACAACCTTACTTGCTGCTTATAGCATTGCCATTAGGGCTGAAAACTATCTTATTCAAGCTGGTAAGCTGGCTCCTAGGCCTCCCATGCCCTTGTATCCAAACTTAGAAAATCCAAGCACTAGTCAAGCACCCACTTTGGCTCCTATTCCCACTCCTAGAAATCAAAGTTCAAATGAAACTTCTACTTCATCCTCTAGTGCTTCAAATGAACTCCAAGAGGTTATGAAACAATTGAACCTTGGAAATGAGCTAGGTGACTATCAAAAGACAACAAGCTCAAAGTGCTAGACCGTATCAGCCTCAAGCGCAGCAGTACTGTGCTAGGCCCCCATACCAACAAAATAGGTCACCAAATCAGGCTAAATCAAAATCAAAGCCAAGTAAGGCCTCCCGCTAATAGACCATTTCAGCCCTATAACCCCAATGTTGCATCTACTTCTAAAGCATTAGTGCTAGTCCAAAACAACATAGCTCAAGAGTATGATTGGTGTTTCCCATGCAATGAACCTCACAACCAATCTATGTGCTTTAATGGTGCTTTGAACCAAGCCTTGATGGTGACAAATACTGCGTTGAGGGTGAAGTGAGTCAAGAAACAAATCAGCAACAAGGGACATCTCAACAAAACACAACTACAAATGATACCGCACTTGCGAATTGGCAAGCTAAGGATTTTTGTGGCATGAATCAAACAATTTCTCAGAGTGTAGCAGCTAACACAAGATCAAAGAAGAGGAATATTGGTGAAGGGCAGTCATTGGCTCCAAGTGATCTACAACCTTCCATCACTCCACAAGTTGTCGGTAAGCAAAATGCAGCTCCAAACATGCAAGGACAGCCCAAACCACCTTCTAAACCAATTCACATGCCACTATTGTTGCTGCCCATGCACAAGAAAAGAATGCACAGACTAAAGGACAACAAAGAGATGTTTCATCCCCATTTAGCATCATTGATCAAATGAAGAAGACAAATGTGAATATATCAATGTGGGAATCTTTATCCATCCCAGGCCAAAGAGATCTTCTACAAGCTGCCATGAAGAATTGGTCAACTTCAAACCAGCAGGCCCATATGCAAGAGAATGTCCTCACAAATGCTGCTCATCCTAAGGGAATCATGGAGGACAACAAGGTAAATTTTTGAAGCCCTCCATATTCTATGTTACTTTACATTGAGGATAAACTATTACACAATTGCATGAGTTTGATTCCGGGGCAAGTAGTTCTGTCATGCCTAAGAAAATAGCTGATCAGCTGGGTCTCCAATATGAAGTAATATCAAAGGGGGTAGTGAAATTGGATGGGACAACGAGAAGAACGAACGGTGGGAGTGATTAAAATTTTGAATCTTACCTTGCATGCATGCCCCAATGTTACCGTTTTGCAAGATGTGTCAGTGATAGATTTGCCACCACTATTTTCCCTATGCTTATCAAGGGATTTCACAACTAGAATTGGAGGCTACTTATCTACTGATTGGTCACACATGTTGTTCAGAACAAGATATGGTACTAAGGTCACAATCAGATCTGAACCAATTGCAAACTTTCATATTGAGCCTCATACTCCAAGCCAAATCAATGCCAACTGTTCAGCATTTGATCAAGAAGATTATCAAAGCACAGATGAAGCTGACACCAAAGTTGGAAGCATCCTAGATTTAACTCTTGATGAATGGGCAAGCAAGGTACATGCTTTTGATCCCTACCAAGAAGTAGAAGAATCTGAGCTAGGAGTCTATTGCATACATGAAGAAAACCAACCTATTCCTAGCATCACCAAACAAAACCATAAGGATGACAATGAGGTATGGAAATTATTTTTCGATGGATCAAGGAGTAGGCAAGGTGCAGGAGGAGGAGCTATGCTTGTTTCACCTCAAGGCATCAAATATTATTCAGCTTTTTGTTTCTAGTTTTCTTGTTCAAACAACACAGCTGAATATGAGGCCTTGATTCATGGACTTCATTGGGCTAGGAAAAAGGGCATAAAGAACTTGCAGGTGTTCGGGATAGCGAGCTGATCGTCAATCAAGTCAGGGGACAACATGCTACAAAGAATGAACTGCTAAAGAACTACAAGAATAGGGTATGGGACCTCATTGAGGATTTCGAAGCTTTCAACATCGTGTCCATACCTAGGAAGAAAAATGAAGCCGCGGATAGGCTCGCAGCTATTTGGAGCAATGTTTGATGTGGTTGACAACATCAAAAGGGAAAAACACAGCCACATATCCATGTGATTGTGAGGCCAGCAGTTCCAGATAATAACACAAGCTGGCAGGTGTTTGAGAACGATCAACAGATCATCAATTTCTTACAAGAAGAGGCTGAATTCTCAGCTAGGAATCAAGATAGATTAGAGCAGCAATATGGGGATCAAGTAGTGCAGTTGCAGACAAACAAGCTTCCCAAGGGTTTAGTAACATTGGAGTCTATCTTCAACCCTAACGACCAGTTCCGTAAGGAAAAGGCTAACATACAGGTCAAGAGAGAAGATTCAGAGCCAATTCCGGTTGGGGAAGGCAAAACACTTCAAATTGGCAAAGTGGCCACTGAGCAGGAGAAATCAGATTTCATACAACTTTGCCAAGAATTTCCAGATGCCTCTTCACTTGGAGCTATGAAGACTTGAGAGGTTTCAATCCGAAGTTGGCACAACATACCATAGAATTGGATCCAGATGCTAAACCCATCAGTAGAAGCAGAGACCAGTCAACCCTCACATTGAGCCTCTAATGAAGAAAGAGCTAAACAAGCTAATAGAGGCAAGCATTATATTCCCGATCAAGCACTCAAGCTGGGTTGCAAACTTGGTTCCAGTCAGGAAGAAGAGCGGAGAAATCAGGCTGTGTGTAGACTTCCGAGACCTCAACAGGGCATCTCTTAAAGACCATTACCCACTTCCTTCAATGGAACAAATATTGCAAGTGGTATCCGGTTCGAGAGATTCTCTCTCTAGATGGCTACTCAGGGTATAATCAGGTAATGGTGAAGGAAGATGACCAGTTCAAGATGGCTTTCACCACCAAATGGGGCACATATGCCTACAAGAAGATGCCATTTGGCCTATCAAATGCTGGAGCCACTTTCCAAAGGGCAATGGATATGGCATTCAAGGGGTTGATCAATAAAATAGTTCTGATATATCTTGATGACATCACTATATTCTCCAAAAATGTAGTGGATCACCTCTTTCATCTGAGGTAGGTATTTCAGAGGTGTAGAAGATTTGGGGTATCATTGAATCCCAAAAAATGCATATTCCTGGCTCACGAAGGAAAACTTCTAGGCCATATTGTTTCAAAGGAGGGATTGATGATTGACCTAGAAAGAGTTGAAGCAATTCGAGCGTTGCCATTGCCAAGTCATAAGAAGGCTCTTCAAAGCTTCTTAGGAAGGATCAATTTTGTCCGCAGGTTTGTTCCAAACTTTGCAGCTCTCATAAAGCCAATAACACTGATGTTGAAGAAGAGCATGGCATTTAAGTGGACATCTGAAGGCAAGGCAAGTTTTGAGGCAATAAAAGAGGCTATATCTCAAGCTCCAACTCTCATCAATCCAGACTTCTCCAAGGATTTCATGCTATATGCCTTTGGTGGTGGAGACACAATTTCGCAATCCTGGCACAACAAAACAAAGAAGGATTAGAACAACTAGGTTGCTTTCTTCACCAAGGCTTGAGGAATACGAAACTAGGTACTCTTTCATTGAAAAGCATGTCCTTGCAGTGATCAGGAGTTTAAAGAAATTCAAGCACCTAGTCTCAAACAACAAGATCCAATTATTGGTCTCTCATGCGGGAGTCAAGGACTTCCTTCTAAACAAGGATCTGAATGAGAAACGTGTAGGATGGATAACTCGTCATGGAATATGACATCGAGATCAAGGTCACCAAACTAGTACGTGGGAAGGGACTATGTGAACAACTAGCCTTGAGTCAACAAGTTGAAGCAGGTGATGAAAAAGAGACTGTCTTGGTATTACAGGGTGGTCAAGAATAGGAAAATGATGATGTGCCTACTCCTTGTTGGACTCAGAGTATGATAAACTTCCTACAGATAGGCCTATGCCCTCCAGAAATGAGCAAAGCAAAGAGGAGATACTTCAGATTACAAGCCATTCAATATGTGCTTGTTGATGGTGTTTTGTTTAAAAAGGACATCAATGGAGTTTTATTGAGGTGCATTGGGACGGGTCAAATTGAGAGGGTGTTACAAGATTTTCATGATGGAGATTCCAGAGGACATTTCACCCCACGAGTAATAGCTCTCAAGATAATGAAGGCAGGATATTATTGGCCGACAGTGTTCAGTGACTGCTATACATGGATAAGAAAGTGCAAGAAATGTGCACTCTTCACAGGAAAAGAAAGACTAGCAACGCACTTCCATTGCACCCAATTTTGGTTGACCAACCATTTATGCAATGGGGATTGGACTTCATTGGGGTCATAAATCCTAACTCAAGCCAAGGCCACAAGTGGATTCTCACGGCAACGGACTATTTCACCAAGTGGACCGAAGCAGTAGCGCTCAAAGAAGCAAATGAGTCTAACATACTAGACTTTTATGAAGGAATAGTGACCAGGTTCGGTGTGCCGCCACTATCATATCAGACAATGCATTAGCATTCATAGGTTCCAAGATTACAGAATGGGCTGTCAAGAATGGAATCTATTTGAGCACCTCTTCAAATTATTACCCAGGGTAATGGACAGGCAGAGTCCACGAACAAGAATTTGCTAAGGATCATCAGAAGGACTCTGGATGAAAACCAAAGGACATGGCATACCAAGCTAAGATCAGCATTGTGGGCTGACAGAATAACGCCAAAGAGGTCTACTGGTAATTCTCCCTACAAGTTGGTCTATGGGAAAGAGGCAGTATTGCCTATATCATTAGAATTGCCAGCATTGGAGCTCATGAAGCAGTTGGAGTTGTCTGAGTTCAAACCAATGGAGGCCAGGTATGCAGAGTTGATGGAATTGGAGGAAATCAGAGAGCATGCAGTTCAGATGATTGAGAAGGATCAGGCCTTAGTAAAAAGATGGTTTGATAAGAAGGCAAGAGCAAGGACCTTCCAGGAAGGGGACCTAGTCCTGAAATGGGATGCAGATCGGGCAAAACCAGGAAAGCATTCCAAGTTTGATGCCATTTGGAGTGGCCCCTATATGGTCACGGAATGCAAAAGTAGTAATGCCTTCCAATTGTCTACATTGGATGGAGAAGAACTCCCGATTCCGGTTAACGGAATCTATCTTAAACATTGCTACTAAAAGGAAAAGGTTTACCCTTGTAAATATTAGCCTAGATTTAAAATTCCTCTAAGTGCGTATGCACATCGTCTTGTTGTAGTTAGGTTTCAATTTCCCTAAGTGCTCCGGCACAGGTTTTGGCTCTCTCGAGTGTTGTTTTCATAGTTCAAGCATGCTCTCGAAGAAGTTGCGGTATCGTGCCTCGGGATCGAGATATCGTGTTGGTTTCAGTTATTGCTTATGACTCCATGCCCAATGGATTGCTAAAAGGCCACTGATCTTCTACCTAGCAGCAGGTGATCCCGTTGAGTCACCAAATTGTTGTATATATCTTCCCCTGCAGATATAGACAAATGAAAATATGGAAATCAAAGAAACTCGACCCCGACATTTATTGAGTCACCACGTAGGTAAATGGATGTTGACATGAAAATATATGTGTGACATGCAGGCAAAATGTATGCACATGAAAGGCATATGTGTAAGGCAGGGGCGTATGAAAATGGATGTCGACATGAAAATATATGCGCGCAAGGCGTAGTTAAGGGTGGCATGAAAATGGATGTCGACATGAAAATATATGCGCCAAGGCACAGGTTAAGGGTGCATGAAAATGGATGTCGACATGAAAATATATGCGCCAAGGCATAGGTTAAGGGCGCATGAAAATGGATGTCGACATGAAAATATATGCGCCATAGGTGCGTAAGGGCGCATGAAAATGTCATGTCGACATGAAAATGGATGCGCCAAGCGCATGAAAAAAATGGATGTCGACATGAAAATATATGCGCCAAGGCGCAGGTCAAGGGCGCATGAACAGAGTGTCGACATGGAAAAATGTGCACCTTGGCACACATAAGGGTATGTCGACATAAGGATGGATGCGCCAAGGCGCACCTTCAGGAGGCGCAACATTTTGAGCGCTGACAGAAGCACTCTCGCAGATATATTCGATGGCCATAACTTTTCACAGGGAGCTCGGATTCATGCAAGGTTGGACTTTTCGGAAATCTTACGAGGTCCTCTATCCAACTATGACTAGATATCTTTAATTGGGTGAGAAAAATTCTTAAAAATGCAAAATACAGTTCACCACTTTTTGGGGTTGCTAGGGTTCTCACCTACCACCATAATGAGATGAATTAAATGCAACCTAGAGGTGGTTGGGGTAGATTTGGATTTCCTCTCTCTTTTCTCTCTCATTCTTCCTATAAATTGTAAGGAGGGGCTTCTTTCTAAAGGTTGGACATTCTTGTTTTGCCCCTCCCTTCTTCTCTTTGGCAGGTGAATTTGTGGAGTTCAAACCTCCCATTAAAAACTGTAATGCAACTTTGCCTCTTGGCATTTTGTAGTGTGTTGTATCAATCTTTGGAGAAAATAATGCATGTCTATGGATGATTCTCAACCCTCTCTATGTTCATTTGCATCCTCTTGATCTTTCACTAAAATCTGTTATCTGTGCATGATCTTGCATTGCATTTTTATGGTTTGTGTTTATTGGCAAGACAGGTGTTCTTCATTCCTCGGTGCATCACCTTTGTAGTTTAGGTTTTATTTTATGCATCTTCTTACCCTGTCTCCTTGGCAAGTTAGTTTAGGTTTTGAGTAAACCCTCTACATTTTTACGTGTGCATCTGAATAGAGGAATAGGAACCGGCCTTCATCCAGAGAGCTTAACTCACCTACAAAAAGGTCTACGAACTCCCCCAAAATATGATTATCAACGGTGAAGGTCCACTAACACGATCCTCCACCTATCACTAAATGTAATATCATACACCGACACCCACGTCGTACACTTCTTTGGTTGTATAGTGGAAATAGTTTGAATAGAAATGAGTCTCCTAACTCCAACTATCAACGACTCAACTCCCAAATCATCTAAAGCAAATATAACCTTAATATAACAATCAAATCTAGATCTATGTGTAGATAACCAATCATGCCCAAGATAACTCCATAAAAACCCAAAGGAAGGATATGAAGATCCAGGTAGTGATGAAGGGTCATAGGTCCACTACACACTCCTTGAATAAGGAGTCTATAGAGAATTTGGCTCCAAAATCCATCTCAACATCCCAAATAAGGCCTTGCCTAACTTCCAAAATCTGTATCGCTTTGCTAATGATGGTGGAATAAAAGATACAAAAGAGCCATAATCAAACAATATAGAGGTAGGGATAACACCAATACCACCTATAGTCTCTATCATTGTGCCTAATATTCTACTTCGTGGTTCTTGACCACTACATAAATCTGATGGATATGTCACATGTCACCAATTATAGGCTCTTAAATAGGTGCCTTACCATTTTCATTATGGTTATGTGAGAACTCTCTCTAATGATGTCCAAGTACACCACATCCGTAATAACTACCTAGTCCCCTCAAATAAGATACAACTCTATAAATTACTCTCTCTTGGTCTATGCCGTGAATATTGATGATCCTACCATGGATCTTTATGGCCGCTACTAACGAGATCTTAATGAATGATCTCTAGGTGCTCCTTTGTGCTCGTGTCTTGATGGGTCTGTAGGAAGAGGACCCATACTCCATCCCATCTAATTATAAAATATACGTGTAGGTATAAATGATGGGCGAGTGCCTTTGTTTCTATTGAGGTGGTGTATATGGTGGCTTTGAATGAATATTTTCAAGAACCATATCCTCCATGAGGAGGAGGACCCCCTCGACTGTTATCCTGGATCAGTCGAATACGGATCCTCGGTTTGTTCGTAACTTTGTTGCATCTTCCCCCTAGTCTCGTGTCTGATGTAGGATTTCTCAATGGCCTCATCTAAGGTTTGTGGAAAATTAATACATAACACACCTCACAAATCTAGGTTAAGGCCCCACTGGAGAACTTGTGAATCCTAACTTATGCTCATCTTTGTATGTAATTGATATACTCAAACATTTCCGAGAAATTATCATGTGATACTCCACTACTGTTATGGATTCTTTATGTAGGTCATGAAACTCATCTATCCTCTACTAGATAAACCTCATGGATATGTATCTTCTTATGAACCTCTCTTGAAGAGCTCCCAAGTAACTATCTATGATTATACGTGAAGCTTCTTCTTCTCATTCCTCCACCAAACACCTACTCCATCCCTCAGAAGATAAATCACAACACAAGCCTTCATGTTGCTAGTACATGGGAAAATCTTGAAGAATCTGATCAATCTCACTAACCAAGCCTTTGCCCTAAAAACCACGTATATCACCAAAGCATAGTGAGACTAGCGTAGCTTCGGTTTCTCCCTAGATATTATCCGAATGATTTATGTCGGCCCTAGGTCTCTCTACATGTTCATCCCTTGGCCTAGGCCTCCTAGATCTATCTTTGTGTCCTATAATCCTATCTCCATGTCCCCTCTAAGGTGAATATTATATGGATGAATCCATGTGGGATTTCACTTCAATATGATCATTGTTGTGTCTCAAAGGGTGTTGAGCCTCATGTGATGACTCCCTATCATGTTGGATAGGTCGTGCGCCTCTTTTCCACCTTGTATAGTTGCATTGACATCCTATAATGTCTATATTATTTATACGCTAGTATAGTGATAACTACCTACTCTAGAGGTGGTATATCTAACTCCACATGAAAAATCCCCTCATCTGGTTTATTCCTCCTACATAAACCAAGACGGGATTTTCTTTATTATAATCTATGTTTTAAAAATATCATGCAATGTTGTTTGATCTATTTTTAAGTTGTAAAAGGTTAATCGTTTGTGTTTCTAAGTGTTCCCAAGGGTCCAAGTGTTGAACCCATAGATCTGATACCAAGTGTAATGCCCCAAAATTCCTGCACAAAACCCATGAATAAACCCAATAATTAGTTAGGAAAATTTATGGAATAATTTTTTTGTTTAAATGGGTTGCAAATGTGAATAACCTTCAACTAGATTTAATTATTTCATGATTAATAAATCCTTCATTTTAATTAACAATTAATTATTATTATTTTAATTCAATCATTTTGGGCTTAAATCCCCTCCTAGGGTTTCTCGTTAATTCTCATTAATTAACTCTTATAAGCCATTAGTTAAGATACCCTTGTTACAAAATTTATTTAATTTAGTATTATATTTCTAATGTCATTTATTGACTTAATATTCTATGGCTAAGGTCAAACTTACCCTAACCCTATAATTTAGTTCAAATATATTTTAATCCCTATTATAAACATTGTCTAGTTGTCTTTGTATAAATTTAATTTAATTAATTTCAAAATTCAAGGCCTTTATAAAAGTCACTAAACTAAAAACAATAAAGGTCACATTTTTAATCCTACATCCTAACACCCCTTTAGTGGCCCCATTCACAAGTTACACATACATTTAATTTAAAAACATATTCCCACCAAAATATCCTCACCTAAATTTTGTAGGGTTGATTCACAACCATTATATGGATTCATTTAGAGCCCTTAGATCTAGGTATTCAACCTAACCCTAAACATCCTTATGAGGTGCTCTTATTCATTTCTTTTACCCTATTTTCTTATTTTCATTTTGTAGGTTTGGGAGGAGAAGAAGAATGGAGGCCATGGAAAGTTTTCTCAAGCTCAAGGATGGATATACACATTTTTATTGCTTATTCCATTTGTAACCCTCTCCTAGGGTTTGTTCATATTGTTATTTTCGAGGGAGGGGTATTTTATTTCCCCATCCCATATTATGGGGTATGGCGGGGTGGGGTTGGTGACCTCCCCATATCTGGTCTCCCAAACTTATATACAAAAAAAAAACATATAGTGCAAAAAAACTCATGATTATTAAGCCATACACTGACTTATAAATTTCTCAATAAGCAATTTTTTTTGTTTTTTTATTATTATATTAAATATTATATATATATAATATATACATATATCTATATTATATATATATATATATATTATATGTATATATATTTCACACAACACAAAGATCTTGATAAGTATATTTTTATAATTAAAATGTATATATATGTATATATATAAATTTATATATATATATATATATATATACATTTATCATTGCACATTTTGTTTTATAAACAGTTTTAAACATTCACTTAAGAATATTTATTTAGTAAATATATATATAGGCAAGATGATTTAAAATTTTCTATCTATTCATTTATAGGTGAAATAGAGAAACTAAAGGCTTTTTAAAACCCAAATTTCGATCTAATCTACAACTAATCACAAGAAAATATTCATTAATTAAACACAAAATTTCTATTTATTTTTCTTATAATTTAATATGAGATCGAGAATATTTCCCAACATTTCAATTCAATTTTTTCAATAAAAACAAGAAACTATTTCCTTTCTTCCACAATAGAGAAAATGACATCCATGTCAAGAAAACAAGTGTATTTTCATACAAGAATACCAATCCTTTTAAAATGGACATATTACTCTTAAGGAAAATATTTAAGTTGAATATAAGCTTAGATTGAGAGAGCTTCATTTTCATTTCCAAACCATTTCAAAGTCTTACTTCATCTAAATAATACAAGACTTGATAGTTTCATTTTACAAGAACTAACCCATTTAAAATACAAGTTTTCATTCAATACACTCTTGGTAAAGTTTACAAGTTGAAGGGATATTCATAGTAACAAATACAATTTCTTTGTCTACTTTCTAAATATACATACATTTTGAAAGCTTAATACAAATCAACCTTTCACAACACATTTACAAGAATTTTAAAATCTTTAAAATGCAAGTTACAAGCCCTCCACTTAAGTGGAGACAACATGAAAAATATTTTAAAAAGTGGGATCTCTCTTCATTTTCTTCAAGTGCAACTATGACCAAATCTTCACTTGAGCTCCACCATATTCTCCAAAATCAAAACACAACAACAAAATAGGGAGTAGGCAACACTCTCCACCCAACCAATAATCCAATGAGGAATATAAGCCTTCTTCCTAATGGCCCCCGAGCCCCAAAAAACGAAACAATAAGAGATATAACACAACCAAGGAAACTTTACATGGATTCCACAACAAAATTCAAAAAACTACAATGAGAACAACGACAAAAATAATAATAACATACAATATTACTAAGCATAGAGCCTCAAATACTGAAGCCAAGAAGAGAGAAAAGAAATATGGGGATCTACTTATCCTCCCAAATGGTTTGGTGCCCACCTTAAAGCCTCACAAGAACTCAATCATATACCAAGAACCCTTATGCCTCCCTCATCAAATAAAATAAACAAATCTTATGTCTCCCTCAACTCTTATGCCTCCCTCAATAAAACATGAAAGATAAGCACAACTTTCACTTATCTACAAATGTGGGACACCCCACCCAACTCCCTCCGAAGAAACACAATAGTACTCTTATGCCTCCCTCCAAAATATCCCATTTCCATTTTCTCCTACACAACCTAAAGGCCATTCTATTTCCCAAAATCACAAACATACAACAATCATCCATTCACAAACATTTACACAACAAAATAGAAATAAGAATACATGGGTGAAGTCCCTACCTTGCCATTGCAAGAGTATCCAATCCACAAGCACAAGATCCAATCCTTTCCAAGTCCAAAGAAATAAAAATCCAACTCCAAATCTTCCACAAGCGCTCCAAAATAGAAATCTTCTCAAAAATGCAAGAGTCCAAATAAAACAAGTAACCCCAAAATCATCAAACAAACTTGAATAAATAGAAAAGAGAGGAGAGAGAGGTGATGTGGCTCCATGTAGGATGCCACATCATTCCTCCTCCACTCCACATCACATGGTCAAACCCCAAACCCAAAGCTCAATAAATTGGTGGTTGAGGAAATGACAACCCTCTTACACACACAAACTCTTACCCACCCTTTAAAGGAAAAAATTAAAATTTTGTAAGAAAGTGCAATAAATAGCACCTTTTTGTCTTACAATCACATAATGGGGTCTATTTTTGACCCCTTAACCCATAGGGGTAGTTGGTAGGTGAAATTAAGAGGTGTGGGAAAAGCTTAACTTGTCCCAAAATTCTCCAAAATGTCCCTTAAGCCTAAATCCAAAATTGACATGCAAATTTGAGTACACAACACTCAAAAGTAATAAAATCATTTCAAATCCAACATAAATCAAGGACCATATACCAACATTAAATACCCTCCCTTTGGTCACATCTCAAATTACACTAATTAATCAAGTTTAATCAACTTAAATGGAGCACTTTAACAAACAATAATAAAGGTGACTCAAAATACTAAAATAATTCAAATACTCACAAATAAATAAAACAAAAGGGAAACAACACATTTACCCAAGGTCACATTTGAGGCCACCCCCAATGGGGACCTCCTAACAATCTAACAACAACAAATAACATACAATTACACAAGTTTCCAAGGTGACCTATCGATACCCCAAATTCCTTCACTTTGTTGGTCTTTTATCCCCTTTCATTTTTTGTGTTAGAATTTCTTGAAAAAATCAAAACAATACTTTTCTACCTCGTGGCCATAGTAATGTGACATCCGCAGACAGAAAACACACATATACATATCAATTCACATCATCAAATATCATAACTAAACCATCGCTAAAATCAAGTAATTCACCAATTGTTCACAATTTCAAATATTTCGATTCTATCATTTCATCAATTAGCAATAAGATCACAAAACCAACTAAATCATCTAGCAAAATCTATATATCAAATCCAATGTGTCAATACAGTAGTAACTCTAGATCATCAAATATTGATATGTCAATCCATGCATATAATCCATCATATAAGTCACATCATGTCAAAAGTCTAAAACATCCATATTGTCTATCAAATAGGCTAATCAAATATAGTAATGTCCATCTATCAATGTCTAAAGATCAAATATGATAACAATGTCTATGGATCCAATCCAAAGTAAGAAAAATCATAGTAATATCAATGTCAAAGAGGAGTGGGCACTACAAAAGGAGATTAAGAATATGATTCAACTTGATGCAAGATGATACTTATAAACATGAATCAACCCCAGCTTTACATGTTAAAATCTCAACATTATCTTAATAGTGTTCAAAATCAAGCTTCTCAATTATCTCTTTATGGAATGATACCCTAATCCTCATCTTCAATATGATGAAAATATTAAATAATTACCTTTAGGTTATAGTGTCCATTAAAATTTCCCACAAATTTATATGATATCTAGAATGTCGGTGATTCTTTACCGTCTTCTCTATTCAAACAAATCCTTAGAAACAATGTTTTCCCATCAATTTGACAAATGGATATCGAGCATTCCACTAGGTTAATTCTCACAAAATTTTCATCTAATGATATACTATTTCTTAATAATATTCTCACCAACATTTATTCATGTCGATGTCTTGAGTGGAAGTAGTGCATGATAGTCCAAAAGGGGTCAAAACTAGTTCTCGGAAGAAAATTTACACTAATGTTTCTTCCATTTTGAAGGAATTATAAAACATTTATCTTAAAAATAATTCAAATATTCATCGAGGGATAGTATTTATCATCCTCATAAAAATATAACCATGAAACATGTATTCAAACTCAAGATGTTCATAATAATTGTAGGTGGGTCAAAATTGTATTGTTACATGGAAGCAAACATGGGATTTCAAAATGATTTTTGTTGAGATTCAATTCATATAAGGTTTATGCTTCTAAAAATTTGAAAAACCCTATAGAAAACCTTATAAAAATTTCCATTTCATAACCATGTTATTCCATATGTGCAAGGTGAGATAATTTTAGAAAAATGCAAGCAAAACAATCTAATACATGATTGTATGTGAAAATCAATTTCCATCATACAAATATAACAAAAGAGTCTTCATAAAATATTTTTGAATAACAAGAATGGATCAAGAATATAACATAAATATTTCCTTAAAAATTACTTATTCTGAGAAGTCTTTCGTTACTTATCTTTTTCAATGAAGGTTTTATAAGTGTGATGCTTTTTAATGCTTTTAAGCTAAAACATACTATTATATGTATCCCTCATATATATAACTAATATATATATAGATCATGTTTATCCTCATATTTATCTACCTTGCAGACCACCGACATTCCATCTACTTTTGTTGGCATAGAATTTAGTTTTCTTCCTTCTCATGGCCATCCACCTCCTCAATTTTGTCATGCCCACTTAAAACAACAACTTGAGACCAAAGAACAACCTAGGATTTTTGTTTAAGAGTGTCAATAACTAGGTCACAAGACAACAGATTAATAAAACAAGATTCAAGACCAACTTAAATTGATAGCTTAAATAATTTTCTTTTTACATCTAATCTAACAAAACACAAGGTCAAAACAAGGGGTTAGATTAACCACTTAGGTCAGGAGGGTAATTTCTCACTAACCACTCTCTAACAGCTTAAAATATTCAACTTGATTTTTATCAAAATTAAATCACTCAAAACTTCCCTAAATCATTCCCATTAGATAGGAAATTTTCTCACCTTTCCAATGGTATAAAGAAGTCCTCCTAACTCCTTATATTTTTCAAGTATGAGCCGACGGACTTTGGGGGAGAAATTTTCCCAAGGGATAGTCCATGGCCTAGGGAGGAAAATTTTCCTCATGCGTGGGCTAGTGGAGTGGGGAAGAACTTGGCACATTTTCCTCCTTGGGTGAAAAGTGCGACTCACCTCCATGTGCCTACGAGCCCGAGGGGAAGACACGTGTCGAGCCCCGATTGGTCGGGGGAATGGTGGGCCGATGGAGTGAGTTGAGACATTAATTTATTGGTCAAAAGCACAAGGGATCGATTTGATCCATGCCTATGATGACGTAATAGCCACGTGTCACACTTTGATTGGCGTGGGGAAAAACAAACATGCATAGGTAACTAGGAAATTTCATTTTTTTGGTTAAAAAAGGTTAAAACTTGTACACACCTCCGCCACCGCAAAACACCATGTGTCACAACCCCATTGTCACGGCAAGTCCACGGGCCATCGAGCACTCAAGATTTTACAATTTCAAAAGGTGAAAATTTCAAAGTTAAAAACAATTCTGCGCTTCGCTGAGCCTAAGGCTGCCACGTGTCATCACATGATTGGATGCGGGTGGGGGGAAAAGTTAACATTTTTTCCAAAGCCAAAAATCAAAGTTTCAAAGGGAAATATTTCCTCCTTCTTCCATCATCACCGGGTGAAGCCACGTGTCACCCAATGATTGGATGCGGGCGACGGGGTGGCGAAAAAATCCTAAGGCATTTAGCCAAAATGGTTCAAAGGTTAAAAAGAACACGTGGGCCCGCATGCGTCACGAAAGAGATAAATCCAAGGTAAGGTGTTGGTGGGGCTGCCGAGACAAAAAGGAAATTTTTCCAAAAGGAAAAAAAAATTAAGTTCAAAAATTCCCTTGCGCTTCCATCTAGCCACGTGTCACGATGTGATTGGGCGTGGGGTTAGCGGGATGCGGGGAAAATGGGAAATTTTTCCCAAAGGAAAATTTCTCAAAAAGTTAAGTTTAAAAAATTTCCACCCTCCATGTGCCACGTGGTAGTACCCGATTGGATGCACGATGGCGGGGGCCATGGACATTTTAGGGAAATTTTTCCAAAGTTAAAATTAAATTTTTAACAGTTAGATTTTTTTTTTGAAGGCCAAATTGAAGTAAAACTTCAAATGGCCATAACTTTTGATAGAGAGCTCAGATTTGGGAAAACAAGGAATTTTATGGAAATCTCTCAAAGTCCTCTTTGCACAGGAATCATTAATTTTTGATTTTGATGAAGTTTAAGTGTTCAATTTAATGAAAACATCTTCGTAGGTTTTTGCAGAGAAAACTGTAAATTTTAACTTATAATTTTTGTTCAAATTTGATCTTCTCCTTTCTCAACATGTCAAATAGACATGGAGGTCTCCATTTTTAGAAGGATTTAGGATAGGGTTCAAGTGTGAAATTTTATAAGGATTGATTTGTATTGAAAATTTTTTACATCATTGGGCAATAAAGCCTACGTTTGTTTGATGTTTTTTTTTAAAAGTTCTCTAAGTCTTTTAAGTTGGTTATAGGAAATTTTTTTACCTCATTAAGCTTATGTATAATTTGTTCATTTTCCTCTTATCAAATTCAGGGTTGTTTTGATTTTGATAGAAAAATTTTTAGATAATATATATTTACAAACAAAGTAAAAGAAATTTAAACATTTCCAAACACTAGATTGATTTTCTCTTTTACCATAAAGTATTTAACATTGAATTTTCCTTTCTAGTCTAAATGATTTTATTTTCTTCAATCAAATATTAGAAAAAGAACCAATTTACAAAGTTCTTTTCAAATCATATTTCATCAAATAAGACAAATTTACACAATTTCTTCTCATATGTTTCTCCTTTCAACATTCCACAATAGAGATTTCATATTCATGTAAAACAATCAATTTCCAATGAAGATTGATATTTTGAAAAGGTAATGCAATTTTTATTACTTTTCAATATACAACTTTACAACTTTCCTTTCCATTTGATTTTAAATAAATATACAAATACATATCATCCTTTCACATTTCTTCCAAAACAGAGAATGGAATATAACTCTTTACATTTCACATTTCAATTTCAATCTTTCATTATCAATACAAGTATCTTCTCAAAACAATAACATATAGATCATCCACTTCAAGTGGGAAAGGTTACAATGAATTTTTATAACAACAAGGGACTGTCAAACATTCCATTCTCTTGCTCCAACAACAACATGTTGGTTTTCTTCATCTTCCAACTTGATCACAACAAGAATAGGGGAAAGGCAATGCTCTCCACCCAACCAAGATATCCAATGAGAAGGGAGAAGCCATCCTTCCTCATTGGCCCCGAGCCCCAACCATAATGAAATAAGAGATGTAAATCAACTCATGGCAACAATGGCTTCCACAAACACACATGCAACATTTCAATTTAAAAACACATTCAAGAAGAATGTAGTTCACAACTACATTAAACACATACAAACAAAACTAAGGCTTCATCAAGCAAGCCAAAAGAGCAAGGAACTATGGGGAAACTACTTATGCCTCCCAATGGGAAATGGGAATCCACCTAAACAACCCACCAATAATAATTCATCTCACATATCCTTATGCCCCCAAATTCCTCCTTATGCCCCCCAAAGTTTCTCCCTTATGCCCCCCTAAGAAATGCAAGCTATTTCTTTTCCATGGTGGATCCCAATCCCAAACTCCCTCCACAATAAAACTAATGCCATTGGCATTCCCTTATGCCCCCACATGAAATCCCCATAGCCTTCTCCTACACCATTTCCTAAGCAGTCTACCCAACCAGCCAACAAACACATAAAAACATTCACCATTTCATACATGCATACAAGAGAAAGAAGCATTTTAAAGGGTCAAGTTCCTACCTCTCCATAATGGAGTTTGTTCCAAGAACAAAAGCTTTCCAATGCCAAAATACAGTCCAAGATCAGCAACAAAAAGCATGCAATGGTCTCCAATCTCCTTCCACAAGAAAGAACTCCAAAACAACAAGAAATTCACCCCAAGAGAAGTATGCAAAGTTTCAACAACCCAAAAAAAAGGAAAGGAGTTTGAATTTTAAAGGAGAGGGAAGAGAAGAGGATGATGTGGATCCATGTGGGATGCCACATCACACTTCCTCAACCCCAAAACAAAATTCAACATCATTCACCCAATGCACAATAAATAAAATGACAGATTTACTTACACACTCCAAAACAAACCCATACCCCAAAAGGACTGAATTTAAAACATGTAAGAGAAGTGCAATTAAAACTTACAATTATTCATTTCAAAATGCATTAAAAAGGTCTAATTTTAACCTCCAAACCATAGGTATGGTTGGTGAATAATTTTAAGAGGTGTGGGACAAGTTTAACTTGTCCCACAAGCCTCCAAATATAGCCTCCAAGGACAAATTCGAATTTCCAAGAGGATGAAGTGTTTCATACTCCAAAATCTATCTTACATTCCCTTACACATCACTTACACATTCTTACACATTTCTTACACATTCTTACAACATTACATTTAAGAGAAACAACTCATTAATTACATTCTTATGACATATTTGATTTATTTATTTTAACAATGGTTATTCACAACATTAACACAACATATAATAACTAATGAAAGGGGTAAAGCATCACAAAATAAACACATACAAACATTAATAAAAAAGAACCAAATTAAAGAAATACATAAAATCCCTTGGTCACATTTTAAAGGTGATTCCCCCATGGGAATCCCTAACAAACACAACACACAAACAAATATAGTTTCCATGGTGACCTTGTTGAATTCATCTAGAATTCTAATATGGTTGGTCTCCAATCCCCGACATTGTTGTGATATTTTAACCTACAAAACAACAAATACCTCCTTCGGCCTCATGGCCATATCAGAACATCCAAAATGATATAATAACATCTCAAGATCATCTATACATATGAATCACAACAACATCAAGAAATCAACATTATCATTTTCAATTTAATTAACAACTATATCATCATCCAATAATTTCCATACTAGATCTACTCACAATATCCAATATCACATGTCCGAACAACATCCATAATATATCCATGTCAAACAAGTATATCATCATCCACATATAAAAATGTCTCTAATAATCATCATGCATAATAACTGAATCAAGATCAATAATAATCCATGGTCTAACATCTAACATCATACTAAATCAAAACATAATAATGTCCATAATAAGATCAACAGTATCAAGATCAGTATCTAAAAGTGTCAAAGGGAAGTGGGCACTACATCCCCCTCCCCTTAGACTCGACTTCCTCCTGGAAGTCACTGGAACAAATGTGGAAACTACACTCATAACACGGTGGCATCCTCCCAAGGTTGTAGTCTCGTCGTATCTGTCCCACTGCACCCATACCTAATCAATCTCTCTACCTCAAAGGCCCAGGGTCCTGCGATCTATGATATAGATGGGCTCTACCATCACCTACCCTTTCCTACACCTGCAAAGAGGTCCAATCCAGCACATGAGAAGGATCTGCAATGTACCTCCTAAGAACAAAAACATGAAACACATCATGTACGTGAGACAAGCTGGTGGCAATGCTAGACGGTAAGCCAAAGGGCCGATACTCCAAGATCTCAAAAGGACCAATGAATCGAGGAGCTAACTTAGAACCTTTTCCATAATGGATAGGTCTCTTATGTGGTCTAACACGAAGGAACACCTTCATGCCCACATCAAAATTACGTTCGGTCCTATGTTGATCAGCTTACTTCTTCTACCTGTCCTATGCCTCCTCATATCTCTTCCCCGATCATCACTACCTACTACTCCATGTCCTACAAAAGGGATGGTCCAAGAGATACCCTGTCCTCCAACCTATCCCAACTAAGGGGTGTCCTACACTCTCTACCATACAAATCCTAAAAAGGAGCCATGCCTATAGAACTCTAAAACTATTATTGTAGGAAAACTCCACCAAGTACAGGTACTCCTCCCATCTCACCTGATGATCCATCACGTACATCCTGAGCATGTCCTCTAAAATCTGATTCACCCTCTCGGTCTTTCCATCATTGTCTCGGGTGATAAGTGTGCTGAAATTAATCCTCATCCCGAGGGCATGCTACATGGTAGTCCAGAAATGGGAAGTGTACAAAGGATCACGGTCACAAATAATCTTCTAGAATCCCGTGCAACCTAAAAATCTCATCCAAATAGACATGTGCCACTGCACTAGCTGTATAAGTGGTCTTCACCGGAGAAAAGTGAGCCACTTTTGTCAATTTATCAACCGTGACCATGATGGCGTCGTGGTGATATCTCGACATCGGTAGCCCAACTATAAAGTCCATGGAAATGGTGTCCCACTTCCACTCTGGTATAACATGAGGAAAGAGAAGGCCAGCTAGATGTTGATGCTCGGCCTTCACTTTCTAGCACTCTAAACAATGTGACACAAACTGAGCCACATGTCTCTACAAAGTCCTCTCCAGTGGTACAACTATCTCAAGGTAGCGTGCATCTTCTTCACCCTAGGATGGGCTGAATAGGGTGCATGATGTGCCTCTCAAAGATGTCCTACCTCAAGCCTCCATCTCTAGGAACATAAATCCAACCTCTGTGCCTGAGAAGACCATCTACCTCTAGTGAGAAACCATCAAACTTCCCCTCGAGGGGTCTCTGGGACTCGATCTCTTACTCGAACTATAATGTAGAAGCTGTCAAGAGGAAGCTGCTGAAGAATCTTCCACAAATCTATGCCCACAAAGTGGCCATACTCACATGTCTCCATCTACTGAGAGCATCTACAACCACATTCTCCTTCCCTTCACATGCTCTATCTCCATGTCATACTCACAAAGTAACTCCATCCAACGCCACCGATGAGCATTTAGATTGGGCTATGAAGAGGTGGCAAGACTCAAGTGATCTATCCTGAGTGTGAATCTCTAACCAAGAAGAAAGTGCCTCCATCAAACCAAGGCATGCAAAACTACCGCAAGCTCAAGATCATGATTCGATAATTAATCTCATAATATTTGAGTTTTACAAGACTCAAAAGCCACTACTCTTCCCTCTGCATCAAGTACACCTCCAAGGCCTGCCAACAAAGCATTCATGCATACAAAGAACTCACCATGTGGATCCGACTGCAAGAATGGGTGTTGTAGTGAGACATTCCTTTAGTGTCTGAAGGCCTACTCACATCTATCTGACCAAACAAACTTCTTCCCTTTCACTAAAGGGAAGTGATGGGGTGCGTAATCCGAGAGAAGTCCTGAACAAATCTCCTGTAGTAACTTGCTAATCCCATGAAGCTACGCACCTCATCATAGTAGTGGGTGTTGGCCAATCCATAATGGCTCTAATCTTGGAAGGATCAACTATGATACCTTCCCCAGAGATGATATGACCCAAGTATTGTACCTCTGACTGAAAGAAAGCACACTTCTCTAAGTTCCCATAAAGTTGCTTGCTCACGAAGACACTGAAGAACTGGCAAAGGTGCCCTCGTGCTCCTCATGCATGTGAGTAAATCAAGATGTCATCAAGGAAGATGAGCACTGAAGTGATCTAAGAAGGTCCTGAATACCCCATTCATCAAACTCATAAACACTTTGAGGGGCATTCATCAAACCAAAAGGCACCACTGTGAACTCATAGTGCCCATATCTCATACGAAAGGCAGTCTTATGAATGTCTACCTCTGTAATCCTCAACTGATGATATCCTGACTTGAGATCAATCTTAGAGAACACTATGGCTCCCTTCATCTGATCAAATAAGTCATCAATACGTGGAAGGGGATAACGATTCTTGATTGTTACCTTATTCAGCTAGCGGTAATCAATACACAACCACAAGGATCCATCCTTCTTCTTCACAAAATCACCGGTGCACCCCAAGGGGATACACTAGGATGGATAAGGCCTTTCTCTAGAAGGCCCTCCAGTTATAACTTGAGCTCACAGAGCTCGGGGTGGTCATCCGATAAGGTGCTCATGAGATAGGCTCTACTCCCGAACCAGATCTATATGAAAATCAATCTCACGTGGGGGTGGCATCCCCAGTAGCTCCCCTGGAAAGACATCTACAAACTCTCTCAGAATGGGATGATCATCTAGTGATGGTCCACTAGACCCATCCTCTAACCTATCACTGACTATAATAACATACATCTGAAAACCCCATCACACACACCGCTTAAGCTACATAGCGGAGATGGTGCAATAGAAATGGGTCTCCTGACCCCTGAAATCACCGACTCAACTCCAAGATCATCTACACAAGATATAGTCTTGTGATAACAATCCATCCTAGCCCTATGTGCAGATAACCAATCCATACCTAAGATGACTCCATACGAGCCCAAAGGAAGAATACAGAGATCTGAAGTAGTGGTGAAAGGTCCCAAATCCACAACACACTCCTTAACCAAGGAGTCTACAAAGATCTTGGCTCCCGAAGCCATCTCAACATCCCAACAATGACCCTGCCTAACTACCACCAGCCTACATCACTCTACTAAAGATGGTGCAATAAATGAATCAGAAGAACTAGAGTCAAACAATATGGAGGTAGGAATACCCCCAATACTACCTATAGTCTCAATAACTATGCTCTGGTGCTCGGCTTAGACAGTTCTCAACCACTACATAAATCCTGTGGTTGCATCCCATATCACCAACTGTCGGCTCTGAGATCGGTGCCTTACCCTTGTTAGGGTTCTAAGGGTAGTCTCCAAAATGTCCCAACTCCACATCCAAAAACCACCTGATCCTCTCCAAGGAGTAGCACCTCCAGTAGGTGCTCTAGAAGTATGAGTTATGGATCCTGATGATCCAGCTATGGTCTACTATGGCCTCTACTAGTGAGCTCCCAATGACTAGCTCTAGGTCCACCCTATGTCCTAATGGGACCCCTAGGGGGAGGCCCCATACTCCGACCTCTCTGATGCATCAACTCTCTTTGGAGGTCTATAAGGTGGGTGGAAATGCTTGCTGCTGGTGTCTAAAGGATGACTATGAAGAATTCTGAACCACCATGAGGAGGAGGAGCTGACCCCCTCGATCTATTGTCCTACATTTGCTGTATGTGGCTCCTGACTCAGTCTCTAGCCTACTGGGTCTTCCCCCGAGTCTCCTATGCTATGTAGGCCTTCTCAATGGCCTCTACTAAAGTCTGTGGGCAGTGGATCCGAACCACACCTCCAATGTCTAGATTTAGGCCCTGATGAACCTATGGATCTGCACCTGCTCATCCTACATGTACTCAACATACTAGAGTAGATCCAAAAACCTACTCTCATACTCTGCCACTGTAAGGGATTCCTATCGAAGGTCATGGAACTCATCGATCCTCTATTGTATGAACCTCTCGTGACAAATATCTTCTCCTGAATCTCTCCTCAAATATCTCCCAGGTGACTATCTCAGAATCTACATGGAGCTTCTGCTCCTCTTTCCTCCACCATACTCCAGCTCCATCCCTCAGTAGATGGATCGCAACATGATATTTCTTGTTGCTAGAACAAGGACAAAGCTTGAAGTAACTGCTTCTCAAGCTCACTAGCTAGGCCTCTGCCTAAAATCCACCTGTGTCACCTGAGTAATGTGATGGCCGAAGCTTCAGGATCTCCCTGATGTGATCTGCAGCTTGTGGTCTGATGACCTTTAGGCCTCTCTGCATGCTCGTCCTTGAGCCTAGGGCTCTGAGACCTCTCTCTGTGTCCTAAAACTCTTGGTCACCATGTCCCCTCAGAGGTGAATCTTCCTAGCTGACTCTCCATGGAAATTCTCTCCTCCATGCTCCTCACTGAGTGGAGGAGGTGCATGTCCCTCAATGGAAGTGACTCTATCATGTCTGCTACATGCCCTCCAACTGATCCTCCACTGTAACACAACATTAACATCCTAAAGGGTCTACAAGATCTGTGGTAGGATGGCTGCTACAACATGATCTAGAGGTGGTATATCTAAGTCTATGTGAAAAGACTCCTCATCTTGTTTGCACCTCCTACATAGAACAAAATGAGAGTTAGTTCATTATTTTAAGTCTCTTCAGTTTCTATGTTTACTATCATATACAATTTTCAAATAGTTTTGTTTTCTAGATTAAAAGGTGTGCTAGTTTTAAATTTCATGTCTCAAGTTTTCTAGTGTGCCCAATGGTCCAAGATTTTGAACCATTGCTCTGATACCAAGTGTAATGCCCACTTAAAACAACCACTTGAGACCCAAGAACAACCTAGGATTAGTTAGGAAAATTATGGAATAATTTTTTTGTTTTAAGAGTATCAACAACTAGGTTACAAGGCAACAGTTAGCACAACAAGATTTAAGACCAACTATAAAGAATGATTTATAGAATTTCCTCTTACATCTATTATTAACAAAACACAAGGTCAAAACAAGGGGTTAGATTAACCACTTAGGTCAGGAGGGTAATTTCTCACTCAACCACTCTCTAACTGGCTTACAGGGTTCAACTTGATTTTTCACAAAATTAAATCAATCAAAACTTCCCTAAATCATTCCCATTGGATAGGAAATTTTCTCACCTTTCCAATGGTATAAAGAAGTCCTCCTAACTCATATTTTTCAATTTATGAGCCGACGGACTTTGGGGAGAAATTTTTCCCAAGGGATAGTCCGCGGGCCTAGGGAGGAAAATTTTCCCCATGCGCGGCCAAGTGGAGTGAGGAAGAACACAGGGAATTTTCCTCCTTGGGTGTAAAACCGTGATCAACTCACCTTCATTCACCCACGAGCCCGAAGGGGATGACACGTCTCGACCCCCAATTGGTCGGGAGGAATGGTGGGCCGTCGGAGCGGGTTAAGACATTAAGTATATTGGCCGCAAAGTTCCTAAGGGATCGATTTTATCCGCACCGATCCAAGAGTGCCACGTATCATGATTTGATTGGCACGGGGAAAAGATGGACATGCAGGGTAACTAGGAAATTTCATTTTTTTGGGTTAAAAGAATAAGGGTTAAAACTTGCGCGCACCTCCGCCGATTGCAAAACACGCCACGTGTCACAACCCCATTGGTCACGGGTCCATGGTCATCAAGCACTTGAAGATTTTACAATTTCAAAAGGTTAAAAAAAAGTTCCATGCTTCCGCCGAGCCTAAGGTTGCCACGTGTCATCACATGATTGGACGTGGGTGACAGGCGGCGGGAAAAGTTAGCATTTTTGCAAAGTCAAAAATCAAATTTTCAAAGTGATATGTTTCTCCACTTCTTCCGTCATCATCGGGTGAATCCACGCGTCACCCAATGATTGATGTGGGCGATGAGGAGATGGAAAAATCCTAAGGCATTTAGCCAAAATGGGATAAACATTTAAAAACACGCACGGGCTCGCAAGCGTCCACGAAATAGATAAATCCAAGGCAAGGCGCTGGTGTGGGCCGCGGAGACAAAAAGGAAATTTTACCAAAAGGGAAAAAAATGCAAAGTTCAAAACCTCCCACGCTCCATCTAGCAACGTGGCAAAAGCACATGATTGGCCACGGGTTAGCGGGGATGCGGGGAAAAATGGGAAATTTTTCCCAAAGGCAATTTCTCAAAAAGTTAAGTTTAAAACAAGTGCAGCCCTCCTCCGTGCCATGTGGCGTACCCGATTGGATGAGGAATGGCGAGGGCCACGAAATTTTAGGAAATTTTTCAAAAGTCAAAATTTAATTTTTAACAGTTAGAATTTTTTTTTAAGGCCAAATTGAAGTAAAACTTCAAATGGCCATAATGTTTGATAGAGCTCAGATTTGGGAAAACAAGGACTTTATAGAAATATCCCAAAGTCCTCTTTGCATAGGAGTCATTAATTTTGGATTTTTATAAGGTTTTGGGGTTGATTTAATGAAAACAATCTATAGGTTTTTACACAACATAGGTGTAAATTTTAACTTATAATATTTTTGTTCCAATTTGATCTTCTCCTTTCTCAACATGTCAAATAGACATGGAGGTATCCATTAGGAAGGTTTAGGGATAGTTTGCAAGTGTGAATTTCATAGGATTGATTTGTATTTTGAAATTTCAAGTTTTAACACAACAATAAAGCTGTAGTTTGCCTTTGCTAGATTTGGGAGATTTACTAAAATTTTTTTCAAGTGTTTTAACTTGGTTTGGGAACGTTTTTACCTCATTAAGCTTAGTTGAATTTGTTCATTTTCCTCTTATCTAATGCAGGGTTGTTTTGATCATTGATAAAGAAATTTTTCCAGTATAGTGAAGTAAAAGAAATTTAAACATTTCCAAACACGAGATTGATCTTTCTCTTTTACCATACAATAAAACATTGAATCCATTCCTTGCTAGTCTTAAATGATTTTATTTTCTTCAATCAAACATTAGACAAGAATCCAATTTCAGTTCTTTCCTTAATCGATATTTCATGTAAGACAGAATTTACACAATTTCTTCTCATATGTTTCTCCTTTCAACATTCCAAATAGAGATTTCATATTGCATGTAAAACACAGATTTCCAATGGAAGAGATATCATATGAACAAGGTAATTCACTTCCATTACTTCAATTGAATTTCTTACAACTTCTTTCCAAGTATTTTCAAGTAAAACATACAAGTACGTAACATTCCTTCCCATTCTTTCCACATTCAAAAAAAGAATACATGACTCTTTTACATTTCAATTTTAAATTTTCATTATCAATACAAGTATCTTCTCATTACAAATAATTATACAAATCATCCACTTCAAAGTGGGAAGGGTTACAATAAACTTTCTCACAAGAAGGGACTCACAACCGTGCCTTTCTCTTACTCCAAAATAGTAGCATACTAGGTTTCCTCATCTTCTAATTGATCACAACAAGAATAGGGGAAAGGTAATGCTCTCCACCCAAACCAAGATATCCAATGAGAAGGGAGAAGCCATCCTTCCACATTGGCCCCCAAACCCCAACCATAACGAAATAAGAAATGTGAAACAACTCATGACATTAAGGCTTCCACAAACCCACATGCAATATTTCACTCTAAAAACACATCTCAAGAAGAATGTAGTTCACAACTACATTAAACACATACAAATAAGCGAGGCTTCATCAAACAAGCCAATAGAACAAGTAACTATGGGGGAACTTGTTTATGCCTCCCATTGGGACATGGGAATCCACCGAACAACCTTCCAAAATAATTCACATCACATATCCTTATGCCCCCCAGAGTAAGAAATGCAAGTTATTTATTTTCCATGGTGGATCCCAATCCCAAACTCCGTCCAGAACAAATTTGATGCCATTGCCATTCCCTTATTCCCCCTCCACATGAGATCCTCATAGCATTCTCCTACACCATTTCTTAAGCGAGTCTACCAAACTAGCCAACAAACACATAAACACATTCACCATTTCATACATGCATACAAGAGAAAGAAGCATTTTAAAGGAGTCAAGTCCTTACCTCTCCATAATGGATTTTGTTCCAAGATCAACAAGCTTTACAATGCCAAAATGCAGTTCAAGATCAGCAACAAACAAGCATGCAATGGTTTCCAATCTCCATCCACAAGTAAGAACTTAAAAACAACAATAAATTCACCCCTGAGAAGTATGAAAAGTTTCAACAACCCAAAAACAAGGCAAGGGGTTTGAATTTTAAAGGAGAGGGAAGAGAAGAGGATGATGTGGATCCATGTGAGATGCCACATCACACTTCCTCAACCCCAAAACAAAATTCAACATCATTCCCCAATGCACAATAAATAAAATGACATATTTTCTTACACACACAAAAACAAACCCATACCCCAAACGGACTGAATTTGAAACATGTAAGAGAAGTGCAATTAAAAATTACAATTAGTCACTTCAAAATGCATTAAAAGGTCTAATTTTAACCTACAAACCATAGGTATGGTTGGTGAATAAGTTTAAGAGGTGTGGGACAAATTTAACTTGTCCCACAAGCCTCCAAATAAAGCCTCCAAGGACAAATTCAATTTCCAAGAGAATGAAGTATTTCACACTCCAAAATCTAACTTACATTTCCTTACATATCACTTACACATTACTTACACATTACATTTAAGAGCTAACAACTCCATTAATAAAATTCATATGACATATTTATTTATTTATTTTAACACGTGGTTATTATCAATAAATCAATATTTAATTGATTTAATTATCCCTTTCCCGCAAATTGATGACATATCGTCCAAATCACACTAACATCCATCTAAAAGCTTATAAATGCATACCTTGCACATGTATTAATTAATCATCTTGATTAATTAATACACCCCCTTTATCCACATGAGCCACTAAAAGACAAACTAAACCCTCCTAAAGTTGACTTAACCCTATCTAAACCCCCCTTATCCATAACTAACTCTACATCTCCATTTAGTCCCACATTCATGAGGATGTGTTGAATCCTTTATCCCTTGGGCTATATAAACAACCCTCCCTCTACTTCTACACCTACACCTAAAACTCTCAAGAGACAAAAGAAAGCACATAGTTTCAAACTAATAGCCTTTTGTCATTCTTGAGCCCTCCATCCTCCATTCTTGAAGAGCTAAGCCTCACACCTCAAGCATCCATTGAAGGATCAAAGCAAGCAACATAGTTTGATTGCCATTGAACTACTTAGGTTCATTTTAATGTTAAATTAGGCAATTTAGGGAGAATAGAGTTCATTAATTTACATTATGTTTTGATCATTTCAAAGTTATAATGTTGAGGGTAGGACTTGCTTATTTATTCATCATGATGGTGCACATTTCTCATTTCTAGCTAGGTTAGGAAGCTATTTCTAGGTGGTAGTTTCTTGCTTTAAATTTAGCTAAATTTTAGAAATACTTGTACACATTTGGCACGCCTCGGTGGGACCTTGTCCTAGGCATTTAGTTCAATTCATGTTATTTTTAGACTAACTTCTCATTATGTACATAGGTAATTTGTAAGTTTTGTGTTAATTTGGTTGCTTTTTGAGGAGTTATTGTTGTTTTTGGACTAATATGCTAACTTTTGATACATTTTGTGCTGGTTTATGTCATTTACATAGGATTTGACGTCATAAAACCAAGTACAACCATTTTTTAGAGAAAAACATGTAGTGTGTAACGTACTGTGCAAGCATGCGTAAAACCACGCATAGGTGCTATTTCCCATGCGCAGTGCATTAAATCATACAATGTACTTTTCAGCCTTTAGCACAAAGTGTCTCTTTGTTGGCATGCAAGCGTCATTCTCATGAGCTGCAAGCACTCTCTGTCTATTATTGTTAGCACATGCGTCAAAAACCTTAGCACACACGCTCCAACGTTAGCGCATATGCCTCTCGGTTAGCACACGCTCTGTGCAAATTTCAGCTCTGTTTACTTAATAAGCATATGCTAAACCATTAGCGCATACCTTAAACCCTTGTGCACCTACTTTATCCCACGTGCACACGTCTCCTCTTGGCAAGCAGGTGTTATGTTTTTCCGACAGCTTTCCCATTAGTACACACACACACACACTTTCGGTGGTGCAAGCGTCTTACCTTTTAGCGCAGAGTGCACTTTCCTATTTTTGGTGATGCACTTTTTACTCCATTAGCTCACACACGTGAAATCGTTTGGTGCACACACCTCTCTCGGTGGTTCGCGGTGCACTTGTCATTTTTCAAACATGCAGCGCGCACATGTCCTAACTCACACACACATTCGTCAACCTGCGCAGGCACTTTAGTTCAGATTTACATGTTGTTTTCAGATTTACATGTTTTATATGCTTGGTTACTGACTTTTTCTTGTAGGTTTTATCTGATTATTGCTTGTTTCTTGCTAATATTTGCATGCTTTGGTTAAAAATGATGAGTTTTTGCATGCTTGTTTGAAAGAGTAAGGTCATGTATGCTCTTCCTTCACATCCTTTGGATGATCTTGGGAATCAAAAATGATCCTTAGCTTCTTTTCATGTTTTTAAATGTTGACATGCTCATATTAAGATACGTTGATGAATTAAAAGTTTCCATTTGATATTTGCATTTGATTGCTTAAAAACAAACACCACATGTATGCTCTTCTCTTGCGTCCTTGGATGATCTTGAGAATCAGAAATGATGTTTGTTCCTTGTGTGGAAAACTACTAAAAATCTCATTGCACAAGAACACCATGCTTGTCAAAGAAAGGTGGAATCCAAAAAAAATCAAACTTCTAATACAGTTGTCGTGTAGGTTGCCAAAGGTGTTCAAACAAACCACATCTAATTAAAAATATAAAAAACACACCACAATCAAAACACTATATTTTTAGGTTTTGGAAAAATGGTACGTCCCTCTCCGCTCAACTAGGAACGTAACCCCTTTGGCATAACGCCTTAAGCTATAACAATGGGGGTGGTTCCAGGAACCCTAAAGTAGTCCACCGAGTAACCTCGTGGATGAAATGGGAAGCACCTCGCTTAACCTACTTGATTAGTACGCCTTGTGAGATTAGCGTTGCAAATTGATTATTTGTATGGAGACCCCAGGAAGAGCACACTTGGATGCACTAGTTTCCCTTTGTGCTTGGAGGGGGTAAAGTAAAGCCGAGATACTCCCAATATAGTCATTGCGACTTTTTGGTAAATCGAGCTCTCTTTAACACTTTGCAACACCTAGTTGAGTGAACTTATTAAGGAGACCATTTTGTCTGGAGGCCCACTTTGCTAGTCCTTCGTGTCATTTTCCATCATGAAGTGATAACTTTTTTGGATTCAACATCGTGTTTTTCGAACACGGTAACAAACTCATCCTAAGTTAGATCTAAGTGTTTTCATCACGAGATTAGATGACGTTTTACTTCGCTTAGCTTCTTCCTCATTATCCAAATGAGGTGAAGCTCTGCCCAAGTGAGACTAAGTTTAGTTTCACACATTCTTGATCTACACCCATGTGTTCGTGCTTCCCATGTTGGAAGTCGAATAGAGGCATACCCCACGTGTCGTGTCAAAGATTGTGCTAGCTACTTTTTTGTACATTTACACTCATCCATGTTTGTGGTTGAGGTGTTAAACGACTAAAGCGAGTGGGTGCGTTTTCACGTCTTTGCAGTCCTACGATCTTGACTTCAAGATCCTCATCATTGTTACGAGTCTTTTCATCATTTTGTCTCTTCCCTTGTTTGTCGGTTTTTGCTTGCATTCTGGTCATTCAGTCTTGGTATTTACATTACATTTCCCATTCTTTGGGAACATAGTATAAATCCCTTTATTATGCAGGTTACGCTGCTCACATTATCACAGACTTCTCGTTATACTCTCTGCTTGACTTTAGTTTAGGCGTAGTCTGGGTCTTTTTGATGAGTGTTGATACTGCATTAATATATATATATCTAGTTCGGTTTTGTCCACTTTTCAAAAACACTTGACTTTCGTCGATGCTCGATTAGTTCTGAGTATACCTTGAGTGAGGTCGTGATTAGCGTTCTTGTTTTTACTTACGTCTTGTTCATGTTTTTGAACTTGACATAAGTGGGGACGTGTTGTTGATCTTATCTTTGGTCATTGTTTGTGATCTTGGTACCCAGGCCAGGATCACTCTTGTAGCTAGGTTTTGGTTCATCACTTTGATTCTCCTTGGGGTGGTTATCTTGTCTATATCGTCTCACTATGATTGTGATATTCACATCACGTTTCTTGTAAACGTGACCTGAATATTCCCATTGTAAGGTTACGCTATACGCATCTTGACAATTCTTGGGTGTACTTGGGCGCTTAGGTCTGATTCCAATTATTACCTTGTTTTTGAAAAGTGTGTAGTGTTACTTGCTTTGCATGTGCTACATCAATATCATCTCGATATTGTTACCCTACTTGCTTGCAAGGTTGGGTCACATATCTCGGTGACATTGTGTGTCACCCACAACTTGTAACTGACACTTTTCAGAGTATAGGTGTTGGTTGGGTTAGAGCTTGCTTCTTGTATACTTTGTTAGGAGGTCATATTAGCCTTTTGTTGTTACTTACGCCTCGTTCATATTTTTTGAACTGGACATAAGTGGGAACATCTTGTTAATCATCTTGCGACACTTTGGTTACCTTTTTGAGACAAAGCGCGGGAAGTATCCTATTTAGTTGATTGACTAGTTGTTAAATGTACCATCATTGTTAAAATCTTGCATTCCTTAGGCAGATCATTATATCACATTGATATTTAGAGTATTCATTACTCTCATTTGTATTCTTGAGCATTCTTTGTACATTTTTCACTTAGGTTTGATAAGAAAATTGTTAAACACATTTGCAAACACCTTAAGTGAAAATTGTCAACCATCATGGCTCCTAAAACAAGATTAGGGTTAAAGAGACAAGCCTTAGAATCAAAACAAATGAAAAATTGGGAAGCCTCGAACTTACAAGGGTCAAATCCTTTCATGGGCCATGATCTTGGGCCTTTGTTTCCATGAGAAAGAAGGTGATGACATGATAGATCATAACGGTGATGAGTCAGAATCCCCACATGCAGAATTTGACTTTGATCCAACCTTATTAGATGAGTTCCTTTTTAGGAACAAGGATAGGGTGCTAGCGCGTGTGGTGGAGTTAGGGGCTAAATTTCCCATTGACCAGAAATCATCCCACCTACTAATGATACAAATGAGGAAGAACACCCCTCATAAACATGGATGATATCCTTACGCATGGACAGGCTTTGACCTCAAATGCGGTAAACAACAACGTTGTAGGACGTAAAATACCTCTTCTCAGAATGCCACGTCGGGTTAGAGTAGAACATGAAAATGTCAATGAACCCCCTCAAGAAGAAGAAGAAGAGGAACCTATAGAAGAAGAAAACACGATCCAACAGCAAATCAGTAACCTTAGCAAACAATTGGCCTTGCTTACCTCACATGTATAGAAAGGTACAAGCAAGAATGTACAAAAAACAAAATCTAAGGTTAGGATCGGTGAACTTTAGAGAAAACCCGGAGGATGATACCGATTACAACCGGGTTTATATCCCCACTTCCCCCACCAAAGAACAACTACTCACACAAGAAGTGCAATCTATGAAAGTAGCTCTTGCAAGCCTCCAGGAGAGTAGTGTGGGGAGCATTAGAAAATACCAATATGAGGAGTTATGTCCTCATCCATTCGACAAAACAATGACATTGTTACCTTTTCCCAAGAAATTTGACATGCCTAAGTTTGAAAAATATAAGGGAAAGGTGATCCAAGAGACCATGTAAAGGACTTTTACATGGCGTGTCAAGAAGTGTCTTACAGTGACAACTACCTCATACGACTTTTCCCAAAGAGTCTAGGAGGTCAAGCTTTGGAGTGGTTTACACTTACCTCGGGGTCCATTTTCACCTAGCCAAAATTGGCAGAAAGGTTTGTGCGACACTTCTCCTACAACATTGAAAGTGATGTAACCATGGCAGATTTATGTGGCACCAAACAACATCCCAATAACGAGACATTTGCTAGCTTCTTACAAAGATGGAGAGGGATAGCTAGTCGCTTCCCTTGTGTGTTCCTTGAGAAATAATTGGTTAGCATCTTTGTGCCTAATCTAAACCCAGACATCACCTTTCACCTTCAAATGCATTGTGTTCACACTTTTGAGGAGGTCATTGAGAAAGGTGTTCAGATCGAGAAATCCCTTATTGCTAAAGGGACTATCAAAACAAACTCTAGAGATAATCAAAGTATCAAACCTACGGAAAAGCCGAAAATCTTCAATAAGAACAAAAATGTTGTAGGAGATGGAATCACATATTCCAAACGTGTGCAAGTGGTCCAATCTGGTCAACCTTTTAAACTGACCAAAGGACCCATTCAGCCACCCCCAAGCATCGTATTTTCACTCCGCTCAATGAGTCATTGTCTACCATACTGAAACAACTTGAGGCGCTCATATGGTAACATACCCAGTGACACAACCCTTTGATGAAAATGTCCAAAGCCTACGTGGTACAAAGACCATGAATATTGTGATATGCATCGTGTCAAAGGGCACAAAAATGATAAATGCCTATGGCTTTGCCATTTCATTCAGACCTCATTGATAATGGGGAAATTGAAGTCGATAGCCCTAGAGAAAACCCAAACCCCAAATGAAAAATGGGGATCTACAAGGAACCTTTCCCTAAACATGGAAAGGCTGAGGAGAAAAATTCGGATCGAGGAGAGTCATCCAAGAGTTATAAGGTGGCCAATTATTTATACACTAATACTGAAAATCACCACTATGACTCACTCATTGGGTGTATTCATTCTCCTCATGACCATATCAATACTATCCGGATAAAAGGGAAGGATTGCTACTACGGTAACAAGGCACACTCATCTCACAATCCCCAAACCTTCTCCTGTGACCACACAAGATCATAAGTATAACCTCCTAGAGCAACTTGAGAAGACATCTGCCAAGATTTCTATCTTGGATCTTCTCAAGATATCCACAGGTCCATAAGGACATATTGTATAAAACCCTTCAAGGGTCAGGAGTACCTTTAGAAGTAGATCCTTCACATCTGCAAGGCCATGGTGGCAAACATTGCACCGACTGAGTACATATCCTTTAGTCATCGGAACTTCCTAGTGAAGATCCCAAACATAACCTTCCCTTGTACATCGAAGTATTTGTTACCCATAAGAAGATCAAATGGGTGCTTGTGGACAATGGGTCGGGTCTCAATATTTGCACATTAAAGCTTATCAAACAATTGGGACACAAAGAGGAAGACCTAGAGGCTCATGATAATCACCATAACCGCTTACGACAACGTGGAAAGGGAGTCAGTAGGCACAATCACACTACCTATGGAGGTTGGGCCTACTTGTTATAATACAAGTTTCATGTCTTGGACTTGGAACTTCCATATAATATGCTTCTCGGTCGCCCATGGATTCATGCCATGTAGGCCGTGCCTTCCACTTTTCATCAATGCATCAAGTTGAAGCATGAGGGACATACTATCACGATACGAGGAGACCCAGAACCTTTTTCTCACTACAGAGCCCTTAACAACTTTTCTCACAAAGGTACATTTGCATGCCCTTCAGCTGATATCGCAATGCCTTTTCAATCTAAGGGCCATAGACTCACGAGTGGACTCTGATTCTCTTAGTTCTTGTACTCAAGACGTTTCTACATCTACCTCCCCTTTTGACTCTTGGGAGATGAAAGTCTTAGAGTACGGTTGTGGAGAGTATAATGTTCAAGAGCTCTCTTAGTTTCTGATTTATCCTTATCACCAAAAACTAGGGGATGACCCAACTACCATTTCAGATGGCCTCGGATGAGTAGACTATAGGGTCATTCCTACCTGGAGGATTGCTAGTAGAAGAGAAATTGTTAGACCCACCTACAACTTGGGTTCCAGAGGATACCCAGCCTACTTGCTACTGGATTCCCGGATATGAGAAGTCTAGCCGCATGATGTATTCCATGGGCTATAAAGGTTTAGGCTACAGTAAAAATGAACAGGGGCAGAGGGAACCAGTCCCTCTCCCACACTTCAAAACAGAGAGGTATGACATTGGAATTAGACCCTACAGGGCACATCCTAATGATCAAGATGCTACATGTTCTGAATGCGAGGATAGCTCTGACTATCTGGACAACAATACAGATTCTCATTGTAGCCTATATAAGGACCTTGCCTCCACAAACCTATTTTCTAATACCATTTTCCTTACCATAACACCCACGAAACCAACCATTGACCTTGTCTACCCTTTCCTAGTCGAATGGGACCAACAATGTCACATACCTCTGGATTTATTTGAGAATGATGAAGCCATTATAGAGTTTATGGGTGTAAGAGACTCAATTCCTATTGGAGACCATAAAAAGTGGTTTTACATTGACGGATACTGCGCCTACTTCGGGAGGAAGTTGAGCTTCATGGTCAGAAAAACTTAAGAAAACGTGAGGGAAAAGTTCTAAAGAAAAGCCTTGGCAAAATTCAAAGTCTAGGTCACATAGTGAAAACCTCTTTAACATCTTGGAAGACCAACGAACAGTGGAAAAGACAATAGACAATCAAAGTGACCAAGCTGAGGATGAAAATCTCGTGGAGACATCCTTGGTCAAGACCTCAACCTTCCTCCCAATCCTACGTGTATGGAGGACCTATCAAAAATGTTGGTTGAAGAAACTATTGATGTAAACATCGGTACAGAAGAAGACCCTAAGATTGTTAAACTGGGAGCCTCTCTCAACATAGGAGTAGAAAACATTTACAATGTTGTTATGGGAATTCATTGATGTGTTTGCATGGTCCTATAAGGACATGCCTGGCTTAGACCCAACTTTGGTGGTGCACAACTTAGTTGTGCACGCAGATGCTAAGCCTATTAAACAGAAGCTCAGGAAAATGCACCCAAGAGTGGCCCTCTTGGTCAAAGAAGAGTTGGAAAAATTACTAGCAGCTAGATTTATTCGACCCATTGACTACTTAGAGTGGATTTCAAACATTGTTCCTGTGCAGAAAAATCCTGTCGGGATCCGCATTTGTACAAATTTCCAGGACATAAACAAAGCATGTCCTAAAGATGATTTCCCACTACCAAATATTGATATGATCGTTGACTCAACAGCAGGGTATGAAATTCTATCTCTTATGGATGGCTTTTTAGGCTATAACAAATCAAGATAGCTGAAGAAGATCAACATAAAATGGCTTTCACAACACCTTGGGGTACCTTTTATTATCAGGTGATGTCATTTGGTCTCAAAAATGTAGGAGCAACATATCAAAGAGCAATGACAGTGATCTTTCACGATATGATCCATGACATCATGGAGGATTATGTGGATGACATCTTGGGGAAATCCAAGACAAGGGAAGATCACCCTGCCATCTTGTGGCATATTTTTGAAGTCTTTAGGAATATAAGGTTCGTTTTAACCCCAAGAAGTGTTTATTTGGTGTCCTATTAGGAAAATTGCTTGGGTTCATTGTCTCATGAGAGGGATCAAGGTAGACCATGCTAAACTTTATGCTATTACTGAGATGCCTCCTCCTAAGAACATCAAGCAGCTGCACAACTTACAAGGAAAATACAGGCTATATGTTGTTTCATTTCTCATCTTACGATAAGTGCCACTCATTCACTCACTTGTTGAAAAAGGATGTTAACTTTTTCTAGGGACTAGAGCAACAACAGGCCTTCACCCTACTCAAGAAATATTTGGCTAATCCACCTATCCTCATGCCACCAACTCCTGGTGAACCTCTCCTTCTATATATTTCTACCACTCAATTCGCTATTGGTGCACTACTTGCCCAATATGACCTAAGTCACAAAGAAAAGGCAGTCTATTACCTCAGCCGTACTCTCATTGCCTATGAGCTTAATTACCCTCAAATTGAAAAGGCTTGTTTGGCTGTTGTTTTTACCTTTCAAAAACTTCGCCATTACTTGCTCAATACAAAGACTAAACTCATATCAAAGGTTGACCCTCTGAAATATCTATTGTCTAAACCCACCCTCACCAGTAGAATGGCTAATTGGATCATTCTGTTAAGTGAGTTTGACATTGAATTTGTACATCAAAGTCAGTCAAGGGGCAGGTCTTGGCTGATCAATTAGCAGAGGAACTATTATAAGGAACCAAACCATTGAATCTGGATCTTCTAGATTCTTCATTGCTTTATATTGAGGAGTCTCATGTGGTAGGTACACTTTGATGGATCCTTTACTTTTCATGGTTCAGGAGTAGGTGTGGTGCTCATTACTCCTTCTGGGGATCCTATACCGCAGGCTTTCCACCTGGGATTCCCTTGCATGAACAATATTGTGGAGTATGAAGCACTCATCACTGGGATGAAGCTTGCTATAAAATGGGACATCCAACATGTCAAGATTGTTGGTGATTCACAACTGATTATCAAACAAGTCAACAATGAGTATAAAGTTAAAGATGAGAAACTCATCCCCTATAAGAAGCTGGTGGAAACATTAAAAGAATATTTTGTGTGCATCACCTTTGAGAAAATTCCAAGGGCACAAAATAGAGCAGCTGATGCTATGGCAACCATGGGTTCCATGTTACGCATTCCTCCATGAAACAATGACATGCCCTTCTTTGTGGAGAACCTACGCCAGCCTACATACGATGATATGCCAGAGTCTTGTTTGGATTGTGAAGTTGTTGGTCCCCATTCCCCTTGGTATAAACCTATCTTCAACTACCTCAAAGACAATGTGTTTCCCCCTGACATATCCCACACTGAGAAACAAATCCTTATTCACCAAATAGCCCGCTATACTCTCTTAGGAGGTACACTTTATCGTCATGGCTACGATGGGAATCTATTACGTTGTCTAGATGTGATGGAGTCGGTCCAAGCTATTAAGGAGGTACATGAAGGAGTGTGTGGAGCCCATACAAATGGGATGGTGTTGGCTAAGAAATTGTTGAGAGTGGGCTACTATTGGCCCACCATGGAAACTGACTGCTACAACTATGTCAAAAAATGTGTATTGTGTCAGAAGTATGGAAATTTCATCCATGCTCCTTCACAGCCATTGCAACCCATCACCACCCCATGGCCTTTTTCTAAATGGGGACTAGATCTGATAGGAAAACTTACTCCCACTTCATCTAATGGTCATACTCACATCATCACAGCTACATAATACTTTACTAAGTGGGTAGAAGTTATTCCTTTGACATATGTCACGGGTGCTCAGATCTCGAAATTTATCATGAATCACCTTATCTGTCGGTATGGCATTCCAAAGTAGCTATAGTTACCGATAATGGAAAATACTTTAAGAATAAAACAATGAAATACCTTTGTCATAGGTTTCAGATAAGGTTGAAATGGTCCACACCCTATTACCCTCAAGGTAATGGACAGCGAAGCTACAAACAAAACCTTGGTCCACATCATGGAGAAGATGGTGAGTAAAACATGTCATAATTGGCATTTGCATAGATTCACCCAGCCCTTTGGGCTTATAGGACCTCTATTCACACACCTACATGTGCAACACCATACTCCTTGGTATTTGGAATAGAATCCATCATCCCATTGGAAATTGAACTTCCTTCCTAAGAGTTTCTCTTAGGGATTATTTAGATAAAGATGAGGATTACAAAGTAGCTAGGCTTGGGAACTAGCTACTGAGAAGCTACTCTTTCACCTTAAAGGATGAGAAGCATATTCGCACTTTAATCACCTAAAATTATATCTGAGAAGAAGGGCAGTCTCTCATAGTTACAACAAAAGGATCATACCTCGTCAATTTGAGGTAGGTGATTTAGTCATGAAAGAGAATCAGTTCAACACACGAGCAGAAAGAGAAAAGAAAAAAAGGAAAGTTCGAACCATATTGGTTAGGACCATATGTCGTTCAAACTAAATACTGGCCTGGAGCATATAAACTTGCCCATCCTAATGGTGATGAACTTAGGAGCCTATGAATGCCATGCACCTTAAGTGGTTCTATGCTTAAGCATGTTGTGGAGTTGTTAAAAGTAGGAAATACAAAAAAAAATTAAAAATATCAGAAAAAGAAAAAGAGAAAACAATTCTTCCATTTGTGAAAACCACACAATGATGGCACTATGGGTAAGTCCTTAGGTGAAAATTGGTTTCCACTTATTGCATTTGGAGTGTTTTGCACTTGGGAAGACTCATTGTTCATGGGCATCTTGCATCATAGGGTTACTTTTGCTTAGACTAGGGTTAGTCCTACGTTTGCATCCTAGTTTCCTTGTGTGTTATGTTCTTTCACATCCGATCCGGCTTTTTCCCTTGTGTTAATTTATGAAGGGGTAGTACATCATGTATGTATACTACGCTAATCATCACATATCGTATCATGAAATGGGGGTAAAGAGAGGTTACACATGATAAAAAATCATCTATCCCCCACACCAATATCATCATATCATCCCATTTGGTATGCATCTACAAAGTGTCACATGAGTAATACATTTGATATCATCTAAGGATCTATCATCTACAAAGAAAAACACATGTGTATACATCAAACAACAAGATAACATACATGCAAGTGCTGAATCAAATAACATCCAAAAGTACATCCATAAGTACTGAAGCAAATCAAACACAATGTACATCATCACATAAACACATGTCTTGATCCAAAAGATAGTCATCTATATATACATGTGTGTCATATACATTTGTATCATCAAAAATGGTATACATGAGTGCTATATGTCAAAAATCCTTCATTAGGCGTACATCAAAAGTGCCTTCATCTGAGGCATACAAAAGGAAAGATCTATACATCAATCATAAGTACAAAAGTGTTCATCGAGAGGCAAATATATCAAAGAATGATATGAATATAAGAATCATCTATACATGGGTACTGTACATAAAAAATGATACTACAAAGCCTTCATCAAGAGGCCAATAATAAAAATGTACAATATCAAGGCTGGATCGAGCCCTCTAAGGGATTGGTTGGTCTCGCTGTGTGGGGGAAACATAGAATGACCTCGCTAGGTCCGGTAGGTGGCCCTCGTGGCTGCTCCACCAAGCTCGTGCTCCCTTTGACCTCTCGACCTCTAAGATCTAGCCGACCTGCTAGACTTCCGATTATATGATAAAGCCTTGTGCTTGGCTTGGAGGAACGACCTCAATATAGTAAAACTTCCTGTAGTAGGAAGCTCTACCCTCTACAAAGGTGGCTAGGTATCATGGATGATACATGTGGTATAAGTTCCATCCCATTTGTGCATATTAATGATGTTATCTCATCAATGACCCTAAGCTCTTCCCTTTGACGACCCGCTCTACCTTGAGCCTATCTCGCTCTGTAACAACTGGCTGAAACTACACACTCATAATCGCTACTGGCTAGTTCATACTCATGACTTGGGCCATCCGAGCTACCACCTATTGTATCTGTTGTAGGTGTCTTGCACCATCACCCATCTGATATAAGGCCTGATCTCGCTTAGCTATCCTCTCGATGTAACTCTTTGTTGCTAAAGTAACATCATCCCGAGTCCCGATTTCATTTGGCTTTCCTCTACCTAAGACTACACCTGTGGCTATATCGGAGGTTGGGGCTATGCAGGTGCCTCCACTTGTGCCTCTCCTTATATATCTGGCTGTGTAGGTGCCTCCACCTATGCCTCTACCTGTATATACCCCTAAATGGGTATATGAGCCTCTGTCAGTGCCTCGAGCTGCCCCGACACATGTGCTCATCCTGTCCACCGTGGGGTAGACCATCAAAAGGATCTTACCGGATGGTGGCATCCTACACCACCCTCATCATCACTAGGAAAAAGACACTCGTGGGGTGCTCTCACTCTTGTGCCCATCTTTGCCTCTGTATAGTGAGGCAACGTGGTAAAAACCGAGGCAAACCACTCCTAGTAATCAATGGCTCTACCCAGGATCCCTAATCTGTCTAGCTGGATCCCATGGCTATGGAGCCACCTATCAAAAACTAGCCCACGACATGTGCCACCTATATGCATGGACCAAAATCAAGACGCTCACGGTCGTCACGTGCGCATACCACATATTTGCTATGGCACCCCTCTCATGTACTCAATGAACTACCGTTGGCACTTGTCGACTCCGTACAAACTCGATGATGTACCACCGCTACCTATAATGAAGTGCTCAACTATGTAGATGTTGAGCTCTACCACATCCTCTGCCCACTGAATGTGCCTGTAAGGCCTCCATATAATGTCCCTGTCAATCAGCTCATCGAACTCACCCCTGTAAGGGTAGACACTGCCAAGGTGATCTCGTGGATCCCCACCAACTGGGGCCCATGCCATGAAAGTCAGCTCCTCCTTTGGGAGACGGGCATGTAATGTGCCTAAGGGTACCCAATAGCTATGTGATCCCATGACCAAATCTGCAATAAAGAGGTTGTCCCCACCATATTCAGATGGTGGTATGTGATCAAGTGTAGATCCCAGTATAAATGGGCCAGTGTGGACTGTCCCCAGCAATAATGCTCCCGCTAAATATCCCATGAACTAGGGGCATCAGGCCCATCGGAAATGAAGTCCCCATCTTATCAGTGAGCAAAAACCCACTGATAAGACACATGATGTAGAGTGGACCCCGATGTAATGAGTGATCTGCAATACACTCATGCATAGCTACTATCATACCCTCACGGGGTATCTCATCTCGATCAAAAAGCTCACTCAACACTGTGGTGAGCAATCCATGATCACTTGAATACTCGATCAGTTTTCCTATGATAGGCACATGCGGATCCTCCAAACATTCTCTAAGGTGACTATAATCTCCCACTAGCAAGAGTACGAAACACTGACTCTCGCTATGCCCACCGCTCAATCAAGGTTGTGAGGAGTCTGATCGTAATGTGATTGATGGAATTTGTGAGACGGGGCCTAGGCCTACCACCTCTAGAAGAACTCTCATCGAGGTGTTGATCACACCGATGCATGCTCTCACATCTGCAACATGGGCAGAGTCTCTGCACAAGGTCAATTAAAAGGTCAATCATCTAAGAAAATTCTTCTAAGTCCTACCTATCCCTTTTGTTTGGATTCACCCAAACATCCAGATTTTTCTTCTAAGTGTCATTTTTTTTTGGCATTTTCCAAATTTTTCTTCTACTCTAGCACACCTACTCACCCCTTTGGGCATGTGTGCCTCTGTTTCCATGCGCACGCATGCATCTCTTTGACACATGGATCTGCATGTTTGTGTGCGCTTGTGTTTCAACACGTGCATGCACATGCATCTTTTGACGCATTTTGCCATCATTGCACGTGTGCACACATGTTTCCACACTTTCATGTGCATGCAAGTGTAGTGTGTGCAAGTGTGCCATCCATTTGACGCGCATGCGTGTGCACACATGTGCCTAAGGGCGTGTGCACTACCAACTAATTTTCCTTTCCACATGTGCACATGCGTGCATGCGCTCTAAGGGCACTGCACCACCGAAATGACGCATGCGCCCCCCTACATATGCATGCCTATGCTAATCTAGTCTAATCACCCTAATTACTACATGTTTAAGCAATAAATACGTGCATTAACAACAAAATTGACAAGGAGGGTCGGGGTACTCACCAAATGTCCATCATCGTCGCAACTCGAAGGTACTCACAGACTTGATCGGCACATCTCCGGCGTGCTCATGCTCACACCATCATCCTCATAGCTATCGGGGCTCATAGTAAAATTAGCAGAGGCTCAAGTAATAAATGATTCGATCACGGGTGATTTACTCCACCTCGGGGGGTATATTAACTCATTTTCACTCGTCGTGATGCTGGAATCTCGCCGTGATCACCAAGATAATTCTTCTTCTATCCATTGTGAATGATTATTTTATTTTTAAATAATTATTTTCCCTCTTTTTAATTGTATTGGGGCATTTTTGTCGCTCGGTACCCCTTTCTTCTCCCTAGGGCATTTTTCTTGCTCCTAGGTGATTTTCTTCTCTACACTTCATCGAATAATTATTTTAAATGATTATTCTACTAATTTTTCATCTAGCAGGGGCATTATTTGTCGCTTGCTCTCTCTTTCTTCCCCAGGGGCATTTTTCTTGTGTCTGGGCACTTCGTTTCAATTCTTCTACTTACTTCTACGGTCACCATCCACCAAAAATTGACAAAACAAAAGAAAAAACAATATATATCCATATCAAAATTCAAACAAAAAAAAAAAGCAAAAATTCCTACAAAAATCCTAAAAATTGTAAAAACCTACAAAAATAGGTAAACTTGCTTATTACAGCTAAAACTTGTGTCCAACGCATGGTATTCTTTCCATATCCTGCTGGTTTGTTTTGCATCTTCACCGATATAATGACTTGCAGATCATCAGATTCACAAAACATCACAAAGCTAGTTGCTTGCTTCGTTTGTACTCTGGGGCACATTTGGTTTCCTGGTGCTATTTCGTTGTGTACAAAGCTTTCTTCTTGGACCCCGTGTCCATCATCGTTTCCCCTTGCATGTATCCTTGCTCGGGCATCATTTTTAACCCTTTTCATCAATCACGAACATGTGGATATCTTCAGCTTGATTAACAAAACATTTGTACAATTGTCTTGACCGTTGTTGTTTGAAGTATGTTTTTGTACTTGTGTTCCTTTTCGTATTGCATTACATTCTGTATGTTGCATTGAGTTGGTACTTTGAGTAATAGAAAATTATTTGTAGTTTGGATTTTCATGTCATTCTACTTTTGTCGTATGCTTACATTTTTAATAAGGACCGATGATGTAGTTCTTTTGGCAATATGATGACAAAGAATTTGTTCTGGTGCAAAGGCTCGAGGCTGAGCTCTTCTTCCCCTTTCTCTATATTTCTTCTACATCATATCCTTCCCTATTCTTCTATCCATTTCCCACCTTTTTCGATCGTCGATCCTCTTCCTTCATCACCCCATCGACACTCGAGGCGGAATCTCTCCCTCCTACTAGTTTCTCTTCTATCCCTTCAAAATTTTCATCCGTCTACTATCTTTGAAGTGGCATCACTTACGCCACCCCAAAGAGGGGAAAATGTAGAAACCTATAATTACACCCAGAAATTTAAAATACTTAAATTGCGCTAGTTATCTCCTTTCCACAAATTGAAGACATATCATCAATAGCACTCATCTTCTCTTTAATTATCGTTAATTGATTACATTACGCTAATTAATTAAGTCACTTATCCAATGCATACCATATTTAATGGCCCTTCATTAATTAATACCTTCTATCTATCCTAATTAATTATTATTAATTAATAGGCTCCCTTCTCATTAAATCAATAAATCAATATTTAATTGATTTAATCCCCTCTAATGGTCCAAATCACACTAACATCCATCTAAAATCTTATAAAATATTTCATTTGTATTAATTAATCATCTTGATTAAATAGTACACCCCCTTTATCCACATGAGGCATTAAAGGACAAACTAAACCCTCCTAAAGTTGGCTTAACCCTATCTAAACCCCCTTACCCATAACTAACTCTACATCTCCATTTAGTCCCACATTCATGAGGATGTGTGAAATCCTTTACCTCTTGGGTTATATAAACAACCCTCCCTCTACTTCTACACCTACACCTAAACTCTCAAGATACAAAAGAAAGCACATAGTCTCAAACTAATAGCCTTTTTTTATTCTTGAGCCCTCCATCCTCCATTCTTGAAGAGCTAAGCCTCACACCTCAAGCATCCATTAAAGGATCAAAGGAAGCAACAAAGTTGATTGCCATGAACTACTTAGGTTCATTTTTAATGTTAAATTAGGCAATTTAGGGAGAATAGAGTTCATTAATTTACATTATGTTTTGATCATTTCAAAGTTATAATGTTGAGGGTAGGACTTGCTTAACCCTATCTAAACCCCCTTACCCATAACTAACTCTACATCTCCATTTAGTCCCACATTCATGAGGATGTGTGAAATCCTTTACCTCTTGGGTTATATAAACAACCCTCCCTCTACTTCTACACCTACACCTAAACTCTCAAGATACAAAAAGAAAGCACATAGTCTCAAACTAATAGCCTTTTGTTATTCTTGAGCCCTCCATCCTCCATTCTTGAAGAGCTAAGCCTCACACCTCAAGCATCCATTAAAGGATCAAAGGAAGCAACAAAGTTGATTGCCAATGAACTACTTAGGTTCATTTTTAATGTTAAATTAGGCAATTTAGGGAGAATAGAGTTCATTAATTTACATTATGTTTTGATCATTTCAAAGTTATAATGTTGAGGGTAGGACTTGCTTATTTCTTCATCATGATGATGCACATTTCTCATTTTTAGCTAGGTTAGGAAGCTATTTCTAGGTGGTAGTTTCTTGCTTTAAATTTAGCTAAGTTGTAGAAATACTTGTACACACCCCCCATGGGAATCCCTAACAAACACAAACACACAAACAAATACAGTTGCCATGGTGACCTTGTTAAATTCATCTAGAATTCTACTATGGTTGGTCTCCAATCCCCCAACATTGTTGTGATATTTTAACCTGCAAAAACACAAATACCTCTTGGGCCTCGTGGCCATATCAGAACATCCCAAAATCATATAAACAACATCTCAAGATTATCTATACATATGAATCACAACAACATCAATAAATCAACATTATGATTTTCAACTTAATTAACAACTATATCATCATCCAATAATTTCCATACTAGATCTACTCACATATCCAATATCACATGTCCGAAAAACATCCATAATATATCCATTTGAAATAGTATATCATCATCCACATATAAAAATGTCTCTAATAATCATCATGCATAATAACGAGAAGAAGGATCAATAATAATCCATGGTCTAACATCTACTAAATCAAAACATAATAATGTCCATAATAAGATCAACAGTGATCAAGATCGGTATCTAAAAGTGTCAAAGGGAATTGGGAACTATATCCCCTCCCCTTAGACTCGAATTCCTCTTGGAAGTCAACTGGAACAAATGTGGAAACTACACTCATAACATGGTGGCATCCTTGAAGTGGCTATAGTCTCATCATATCTATTACACCGCACCCGTGCACGATCAATCTCTACCTCAAAGGCTCAGGTTCCTCCGATCTATGATACGGACGGGATCCACCATCACCTACCGTTGATCCTGCACTGCAAAGAGGTCCAATGCAGCACATGAGAAGGATCTATAATGTACCTTCTAAGAACGAAACATGAAACACATCATTTACGTGAGACAAGGCTGGGTGGTAATGCTTGCAGACAGATAAGCCAAAGGGCCAATACACTCCATGATCTCAAAAGGATCAATGAATCAGAGGAGCTAACTTATAACCTTTTCCATAATAGATAGGGATCTTATGTGGTGCAAGCGAAGGAACACCTTCATGCCCACATCAAAACTATGTTCGGTCCTATATTGATCAATGTACTTCTTCTACCTATCCTGTTCCTCCCGGAGTCTCTTCTTGATCATCACTACCTCTTGCTCCATGTCTGCAAAAGGGTTGGTCGAGAAAATTTTTCTCCAACTGTCCCAACTAAGGGGTGTCCTGCACTCTCTACCATACAAATCCTGAAAAGAAGACATGCCTATAGAACTTTGGAAACTATTATTATGCGAAAACTCCACCAAGTACGGGTAATCCTACACTCTCACACGATGATCCATCACGTACATCCTGACGCATGTCCTCTAAAATTTGATTTACCGTCCTAGGTCATGTCCATCTGTCTTCGGGTGATAAGATGTGCTGAAATTAATCCTTGTCTCGAGGGCATGCTCCATGGTGGTCTAGAAATGTGATTTGTACAAAGGATCATGGTCACAAATAATCTTCCATGTAATCTATGCAACTTTGTGATCTCATCCAAATATACACGTGCAACTACACTAGCATTTGTATAAGTTGTCTTCACTAGATAAAATTGAGCCACTTTTGTCAATTTATCAATCGTGACCATGATGGCATCATGGTGATATCTCAACATTTGTAGCCCAACTAACAAGTCCATCGAAATGGCATCCCACTTCCACTCCGGTATAGCATGAGGAAAGAGAAGGCCATATGGATGTTGATGCTTAGCCTTCACTTTACGGCACTCTAAACGGTGTGACAAACTAAGCCATGTCTCTATGAAGTCCTCTCTAGTGGTACAAATGTCTCGAGGTAGCGTGCATCTTCTTCACCCCAGGATGGGCCGAATAGGGTGCATGATGTGCCTCCATCAAGATGCCACCTCCAATCCTCCATCTCTGGGAACATAAATCCAACCTTTGTGCACGAGAAGACCATCTACCTCTAGTGAAAAACCATCAAACTTACCCTCGAGGGGTATCAGGACTCGATCTCTGCTCGAACTACAATGTAGAAGTTGTCGAGGAAGGCTGTGAAGAATCCTACTCCACAAATCTATACCCACCGAAGTGGCCATACTCACATGTCTTGTATTTTTGAGAGTGTGTGCAACCACATTCTCCTTCCCCTTCACATGCTCTATCTCCATGTCATACTCATAAAGAAATTCCATCCAATTTTGTTGACGAGCGTTTAGATTGGGCTGCGTGAAGAGGTGGTGAAGACTCAAGTGATTTGTCCTGAGTGTAAATATCCCACCAAGAAGAAAGTGCCTCCATCGAACAAGGCATGCACAAATATTGTAAGCTCAAGATCATTTTTCAGATAATTAATCTCATAATCTTTGATTTTGTGAGATTGAGCCACTATTCTACCCTCCTACATCAGTACACCTCTAAGGCACACAACGAAGCATCTTTGTGCATACAAATAACTCACCATGTGGATCTAGCACTGCATAATGGGTGCTTTATAGTGAGACATTCCTTTAGTTTTCTAAAGGCACGATCACATCTTTCGACCAAAAAAACTTCTTCCCTTTCCGTTGAAGGGAAGTGATGGGAAATCTTAATCCGAGAGAAGTCCTAAAATAATCTCCTATGAGAACTTGCTAATCCCATGAAGTTATGCACCTCTGTCACAATAGTAGGTTACAGCCAATCCATAATTGTCTGATCTTGGAAGCATTGACTATGATACCTTCCTAGAGATGATATGGCCGCAAATCTTGTACCTGGCGAAAGAAAGCACATTTCTCCAAGTTCTATAAAGTTACTACTCACGAAGACATTGACGAACCTAGAAAAGGTGCCCCTCATGCTCCTTACGCGTGCGTGAGTAAATCAAGATGTCATTAAGGAAGATGAGCATGAAGCGATCTAAGAAGGTCCTAAATACCCCATTCATCAAACTCATAAACACTGCGGGGGCATTCGTTAAACCAAAAGGCACCATGGTGAATTATCTCATACGAAAAGTAGTCTTATGAATTTACGCCTTCGTAATCCTCAGTGATGATAGCATGACTTGAGATCAATCTTAGAGAACACCGTGCCTTCCTTTATTTGATCAAACAAGCCATAAATATGTGGAGCGGGATAATGATTCTTGATCGTTACCTTATTCATCTGGCGGTAATCAATACACAACTGTAATGATCCTTCCTTCTTAAAAAAATCACCGAGTGGACCCCACGGGGATACACTAGGATGGATAAGGCCTTTCTCCGAGAGGCCCTCCAGGCTGTAGCTTGAGCTCGAGAGAGCTCTAGGGTGGTCATTTGATAAGGTTCTCGGAAGATAGGCTCTGCTCCCAGAAACTAGATCTATATGAATATAAATCTCACGTGGGGTGGCATTCTAGTAGCTCCCCTCGAAAGACATCTACAAACTCTCTCGGAATGGGATGATCATTTATCAATGGTCCAGGTGAGACCCATCTTCGACCCGTCACCGTTGTAATAGCATACATCGACAACCCCATCGCTCACACCACTTAAGCCACATAGTGGAGATGGTGTAAATACAAATTGTTCTCCTAACCCTTTAAATCATCGACTCAACTCCTAGATAATCTACACAAGCTATAGTTTTGTGATAACAATCCATCACGGCCTGTGTGTAGATAACCAATGTAAAGCTAAGAGTAATCCATATGAGCCCAAAGGAAGGATACGAGAGTGCAGTAGTGGTGAAAGGTCCCAGATCTACAACAACTCCTTAACTAAGGAGTCTATAGAGATCTTGGCTCCTGAAGCCATCTCAACATCCCAACAATGACCCTGCCTAACTACCACCAGCCTGCATCGCTCTAGTAAAGATGGTGTAATGAATGAATCGAAAGAACCAGAGTCGAAATAATATGGAGGTAGAAATACCCTAATACCACTTGTAGTCTCAATAACTATGCTCTGGTGCTCAGTGTGACGATGCCTTACCCTTTTAAGGGTTCTGAGGTTAGTTTCTCCAAAAATGTCCCACAACTCCACATCCAAAACAACCATTTGATCCTCTCCAAGGAGTAACACCTCTAGTAGGTGCTCTAGAAGTAGGTGATGTGGATCTTGATGATCCAGCTATGGTTTCTTGCTTGTAGCCTCTGTTGGAGATCTCCCACTTTGGTTGAGATCTAGGTCCACCCTATGTCTGATGGGACCCACAGGAGGAGGCCCCATACTCGACCTCTCTATGCATCAACTCTTTGTGGAGGTCTATAAGGTCGGTGGGACTACTACTGCTTTGAGGCCTAAAGGATGAATACAAATAAGTATGACCACCATGAGGAGGAGGAGCTAACCCCTTGATCTACTATCCTGTATCTACTATATCGGCTCTTGACATGGTTTTTATTTTTAGGTCTTCCCACGGAGTCTCCTTTTCTATGTAGGCCTTCTTGAAGAGCTTTTCTAAATTCTATGGGTAGTGGATCTGAACCACACCTCTCTTGTCTAGATTTAGGCCCAGAATGAGTCTCGTGGATCTACACCTTCTCATCCTTCATGTACTCAACATACTTGGTGTAGATCCAAAAATATAATCTCATACTATGCCACTTTGTAAGGGATGCACATTGAAGGTCATGAAAATCATCGATCCTTTGCTCTATAAACTTTTGTGACAAATATCTTCTCCAGAATCTCTCCTCAAAGAGATCTCTGGCGACTCTCTTAGAATCTACATGGAGCTTCTTCTCCTCTGTCCTCCACCATACTTTGGCTCCATCCCTAAGTAGATGGATCACAACATGAGCTTTTGTGTTGCTAGAATAAGGAAAATTCTCGAAACTGACCGCTCAAGCTCACTACTTGAGCCTCTGCACTGAAATCCACCCGTGTCACTGAGTAATGTGATTGCCGAAGATTCGGGATCTCACGATGTGATATGCAATTATCATTTGGCGGCCTTTAGCCCTCTCTGCATGCTCATCCTTGAGCCTAGGGCTCCTAGATCTCTCACTATGTCTGGAACTGCATCACCATGTCCCCTCGGAGGTGACTCCGCCCTGAGTTGACTCTCCATGCAAATTCTCTCCTCCATGATCCTCCTTTGGGTGGAGGAGGTGGATTTCCCTCAATGGAAGTTACTATATCATGTCACGTTACATGCCCTCTAACTGATCCTCCGTGTAATGAGGAATTAACATCCTAAAGGTCTGCAAGATTTGTGGTAGGTTGGTTGTTACAAAATGATCCGGAGGTGGTATATCTAAGTCTATGTGAAAGACTCCTCATCTTGTCTCTGCACCTCCTGCATGAGAACAAAATGAGAGTTAGTTCATTATTTTAATCCTCTTCAGTTCTATGTTTACTATCATATATAATTTTCAAACGGTTTTGCTTTCTAGATTAAAAAAGCGTGCTAGTTTTAAATTTCATGTCTCAAGTTTTTATAGTTTTCCCAATGGTCCAAGTTTTTGAACCATTTCTACGATACCAAGTGTCATGCCCACTTAAAAAATCACTTAAGACCCAAGAACAACCTAGGATTAGTTAGGAAAAATATGGAATATTTTTTTGTTTAAGAGTGTCAACAACTAGGTCACAAGGCTGTAGTTAATACAAAAAGATTCAAGACCAACCAAAATTGATAGATTAAATATTTTTTCTCTTACATCTACTATAACAAAACACAAGATCAAAACAAGGGGTTAGATTAACCACTCGGTCGGAGGATAATTTCTCACTAACTCACCCTCTAACAAGATTAAAAGATTTAACTTGATTTTTATCAAAATTAAAGCACTCAAAAAAATCCCTAGATATTTTTCAAGATATGAGCCGACGGACTTTGGGGAGAAATTTTCCCAGGGAAAATCTGCGGGCCTAGGGAGGAAAATTTTCCCCATGCGCGGGCCAGTGGAATGGGGAAGAACTTCAGCGCATTTTCCCTCATTGGGCCCAAAATCATGATCAACCTCCGCGCGCCGTGAGACCAAAGGGAAAGACACGTGTTGAACCCCATTGGTCGGGAGGAACAATAGACGATTAGAGCGGGTTAAGACACTAAGTCCATTGGCATAAGCACCAGGATCGATTTGATCCATGCCGATGCAAGAGTGCCATGTATCGCGATTTGATTGGCTTGGGGAAAAACGGACATGCGGAGGTAACTATGAAATTTCATTCTTTTTGGGTTAAAATCGCAAGGGTTAAAACTTGTGTAGGTGTATAATAAATATAATTCACAAGATGCAAGATGTAGGATGTAGGATGTATGATTTATGTATGTAATTTGTGTGAAGATTCACGATGTGTAATGTTTATTTAGTAGTGTGTGAGGTTTATATGTATAGGGTGCCCTCAAAGTCAAGTGTGAACCGAAGCACAAGAGTGCGTCATGAGGAAATGACGATATAGATGTGTATCGGTACATATGCACTAGTGTGTAAATAATAAGGGTATATGTAGTTTGTCGATGCTAGGAGGGAAAATATGTAACTCCCCTAAGTATGTAAGTGATGGATATTTAGTTAAAAGGCATTAAGTGGATCAATGGAAGGAGTAGTTTCTTTGACAAAAGTGATTGGACAATTTTGAAGTTGTGAGGAATTCTATTCTTTAGTGCTTATCATATGGATTTATAGTTATCCATTGTAATATGTACATGTTAATGGTTAAAGTAAATAGGGTGAAAATTGGGTGGTTAGTAATTTAGAATAATAAAAAAATGAGAATTTTTTTACTCCTGGGTTTATTAATTTTTAGGAGAATTGATTTCATGAGGCCACATTTTATTGATTGAACAAATTGTTATTAATTTTTCCACTAGATCCCACTTATAAGTTCACTTTAAAATCTGCAAACCATTCATGAATGACTAATCTGGATCTCTTTTGGACTTTAAATACATCTAGTGGCGATTAGATCCATGTGTGGTTGATGTAATCAAAAATTGATCTAACATCTCGTTGAGTCTTGAATGCACTAACGTTAATTTCATGATTATGAGTAGAAGTATCTAAGCACACATTTCCACATTGGATCTTCACAAATCAACTTAAAATCAGGTTTTGAGCTTTGTATGCACAATATATAACGACATGGAGGAATTTTATTCATTAGAAAATTATTTACATGTTTTTCTAGTAATTGATGAAATTGATTGTAACAAATATTTTACGAATAACTAATGATTATTTAGAAATAAATATCGATTCTCTACACCACTAGAAAGATCGGAGACCAGATTTCCAAGACATTGTATGGTTTTAAAATGGATATTTGGTTCTTAAGTTTTCATCAAAACAATGACTTCTTATTTTTTGTTGGTTTTCATAATTTCTATTGATCGATGGAGACATCATTTTCAATTATAGATAAAAATTTTGGAATAAAATTTCACACATGGAAAGTAAAGATTCAAATGCAATTGATGAATAAACATTTGTGGGGAATTGTCAATGGGAAGGAGAAATAACCTATTGATGCTAGTAAGTTGTTAGAATGGAAAACTATAGATGATAAGGCCTTGTACATTAAAAGGAAGCATAAAAATTCCTCCAAAAGTGAAGGAGAGATTGAGTTTTAATATTGTAACAAAAATGGACATACTTATATATACTGTAGAATCTGGGATAAATACGTACTTAGTGGAAATCTAAAATATAAATCTAAATTGGAGGCTGGAGGAAATGGAGGATGGAGTCCAAACAATGTCCTCTCGTTAATCACCTACGATGGGGCCACATCATTGGTTTGATGACATGTGTGTGTTTCTTTTTGTTTTTCCGCATGTTGTGTTGATTTAAAATTTCTTTTTATAGACACCTATATTCATCTAAGGCAATTTTATTTCTAAAAGCACACTAATTATCCTTATTCTTACCATTTTTATTAATTAACGTTGTTGTTTTGATTAACTACCCTCTATCACATTCCATATTCCAATTGATGAAACTTCATTAGTTATTATCCTCTTCGGAGAAAACAACTAGTGATTATTAGCAAATTAAGCCTATTTACCCTTGTATTTGATCAATAAACCCTATTATTGGCTAATACCCATCTTACATCCATTAAAAATCAGTCCATTTCCCTCCAAGACATATCAAAAGGATAGAAAATATTACCTAGCCTCTTAATTGATCCCAATTATCAATTAGGGATCCTCACATGCTAATTACTTGTTATTTCATTAATCATGATTAAAAAGTCTTTATCTACATTATCCTTTTTAGTCCCACATGCACCAGGGATGAAAGCTTTCCCTAAATAGAAAACTATAAAAAGGACTAAGAACCTACCTTCATACTTTACACCATGCTTTGAATAAAATTAATCATATAGGACATATGATCTAGACCTTTACTTCCATTGATAGGAATATCTTTCTCAATCTTTGCATCAAATCTTCATGCTTTTTTATTAGAGGAATATATAATATAGCCTTGTAGCAACTTCAATTTCCAAAGACTTGGACTTTTTGATGTCTAAAACTAATTTTTGTATACCTTGTTGGGGATTGCGTCGACACTTTCTTACTATTTAGGCCTTGTTTATTTTAAAATTGACCTAAGTGGTGATATTGTGTTGTCATTATTTTCTCTAAACCTATCTTGGAAAAACATAGGGAGTAAACTATATGTTTTATTGGATTTTAGTCTTGTGCTTAATTTTCTTTTCCTAGATACTTTTTATCATATATTACCTTCTTAGTGTATGTTATTCTTTATACTTTGATATCCTTGGTTTCATATTGGCCTTTACATTCATGACCATTTAATATTCCACACTACTTGTGACGACTTAACTTTGTTACACTACGTAAATCTACCTATGATACATTTTAGTCAACCATAGTGAAATATTTTGTGTTATTACCCCTATCACAAGAATTTGGTACTAGAAATTAGGAATAAGTCCCTTTGGAAGTGACAACCTACTCATTGAGAACAACGTCATGGTTGATCACAGTGGTGGTTAGGATAATTCTTCTCGTGTGGACTTGGAGTTTTATCCCGCCCACTTTGATGATAATTTATTCTAAAAAAACATGAATTTATTTTGTGTGTATCTAAATAGGAGCAATATTACCATCTATAGTTTATCCTTATCTCATTTGTGGTATGGTTCGTGGAGAAGAAGTTGAACATATTTTTAGGAATATTAATGACATCTTAAACCAGGTCATGCCCTACATCTAGAAAACGAAATTATGAGGAGATACATTTCAAAAATGATGGATACTATCATATACCTACTATCGAGTTCATTGTGAGGACCATGAATAGTATGCTCATCTTGAAAAACCTCCTCCTCATGAAAATTGTAAATAGGTACCCATTCAAGAGGTAAATTTATAGAAACAAGTGCAAGTTCTCACTCGCAAATTGGAAATTTTGGCTTCGCATGTAAACAAGGAAAAAACAAAACATTTAAAACAAGTTATACCAAAATCTAAACCAAAATCTTAGTACCACGAGTTCCATACAAATACTCCTCATCGAGAGGTATGTAAATAGCCTTACAACAAATCTTATACGAGAAAAAAGCTAGGGATAAAGCTAGGTTTATCCATTTTTTTAGGAAAACACCACCCACACAAGACCAACTCTTTAATCAAGAGTTCTCAACCATGAAAAATTTCCTTATAGCTTTACAAGAAAGCAATACAAGCAATAGAAAAAAGTACTAGTTCGAAGAGTTATGACCATATCCCTTTGACAAGGATATGTTGTAGGTAACTTTTCTACGTAATTTTAATTGTCCAAATTTTGATAAATACTAGGGAAAAGGTGACCCCGGAAAATATTAAGGTCTTTTATATGATGCACGTCAAGAAACTATGTATCGTGATAACTATCTCATTCATCTCTTCCAATGAAGTTTAGGAGGTCAAGTGTTGGAATGGTTTCTACACATCCCTATGGATGTATCTCTACATGGTTAGAAATAACCAAACACTTTATATGTCAATTATCATTTAATATAGAAAGTGATGTCACCATGTTATATTTATGTAACTTAGAACTATGGAATAACGAGAACTTCTCTAATTTCCTACAATGATGGTGATGGTTGGCAATTTGCTTCCTTGAACTATATGATAGAAACATATAATCGATATTTTTACCCAACCTCCACCCTAAAATTATATTCCACTTGAAAATGCATTGTGGTAACACATTTGAAGAGGTGATCAAAATGGTATTCGAACAAAGAAAGCGTTTTTATCTAGAAGGACCTTAAAACCCTTTTTACATGATCATAATGATTCTAAACCTAGTGATAAGAGAATTTTTATTCCCAATAAGAAAATAAATATAGTAGACGATGAAATTAAATAATCTAAATTAGTGCATGGAGTTCAAAACCAAGCTCTCTTGAAACTTGTAAAGGGAACTCCTACTACAAGTATAAACGTCGTGCCTTCACCCTTTTATCGACTCTATTTTGTTAATAGTAAAAATTTAGAGGCGATTAACATGGTCAGTGTCCTTAAACTAAAATTTATGGGGATGACACCTAATCCATCATGGTTTAGGGAAAATGAATATTGTTGGTTTCACAGCGTCAAAGGTCATAAAACTAATAAGTGTTTGAAATTTAAGCACTATATTTAGGACTTAATCGATAGTGTCGATGTCGAAATGGACTTCACTAACCATGCTTAATCTCCCAATGTAAACATTGGGATATTTAAAGATCCTTTCCCTACACAAAGCAAAGGAAAGGAAAATTCTTATGAGGAATAGTCATCTCAAGCCAAGACTACTAATTACATTTCAAATACGGGCCATTTTGATGCCCTAATAGGTTGTGTCGATCCACCTATTGGTAATATCAACACAATAAATATTAAATCAAGGGAGTGCGTTGTGGCAATGCAACAAGGTCACCTTATTATTTCATAACCTCCTCCCACTACTCCTCAAGATAGTCATTGTGACGTGTTAGAAAAATTAGATAAAACCAAAAATGAGATTTCTATCTTGGACCTTCTTAAATTTTTAACATTCATAAAGACATCCTTTATAATACGGTAAAGGGATCGGGATGTTCTATTGATATCGACCCAATAAGTTTCCAAGAAATAGTATTGTAGATTGCTCTAGAGAGAATATAAACTTTAGTCCAACGAAATCCTAGAAGAAAATACCTCTCATAATTTACACTTACATATTGAATTCATAATCAAACATAAGAAGGTAAAAATAGTACTTATTGATGGCGGATCGAGTTTAGACATTTTTACTATAAACATATTTTGGAAACTAGGGTGTAATGAGGCTGATTTATAAAAAAGGTCATCACCATAAAAGTGTTTAGAGACAAATAGCGAAATTCAGCCGATGTATGATAACATTCTCACTGGAAGTAGGTCCTATCAATCATGATACAAATTTCCATGTCTTAGACATGGAGCTCCCATACAAAATATTACTCGAATTCCCATGGGTTCATGCTATGTAATCCATACATTCAACGTATCATGAGTGCTTATAGTTACATCGTGAAGGGAATAACCTCACTATTATGGGAGATACCCAATATTTTTCTCATTGCAGATAATTATTGGGTTAATTTCCTACCATTTATGAATTTCCTTCCACATAGATAGTTGTTCGAGTTTAATCAAAGGTGTTAGCTTCACAAGTAGATCCGGATACCATTTCTCCCAATGACAATGTTACTTATACATTAGAATATACTATTTCTACATGGGAAAGGAAGATTATTGAAAATGGTTATAGATTATATGATCTCCATAGTCCCTTCTAGTTTCTAACCTTCCCTATAATCCAAATCGTGTGGTAAGAAATGTGTTACAAGTTTCAACACTCTAGGAAATTTTTGTTATAACGCTTTCAGTCCTAGTGGATTATTAGAAGATGAAAATATTCTCAATAATATTATATCTCATCCTTCGATGATGAAATTGTTCTACACTATCAATCACCTAAGTATGCTATCCCGAATCGAATGATGTATACTATGGAATACAAAGGATGTGGTTGCAACATCAAAAATAAGGTACACTAGAATCTATTCCAATGCCTCATTATAAGGTGTGTAAGTATGGTATTGGCATGCATGCGTATCGATATCATCCTATAGAGGTTGAGGATACCTCTTCTAACCATGAATATAATTCATCCGAATATGAAAAGCGAAACAAATTCTTTATGTTGTCTTTACAAAGACCTTTCCTCCACAAAGTTATTTTATGAATTAGGCGTGTTAACTATAACACCTACCATATCCCTTAACACTTAGACACTATACCTTATTTACCTGTCACTCATTAATTGGGATGATCAACAACATATACCAACTGACATCTTTCAGAATGACTAAGCTATTGGTGAGTTCCTTGGTATTCGTGACAAAATTCTAGTAGGTGAAGACAAGAAAGTATTTTCCATCAAACTAAATGGATGCGCATATTTTGGGGATGAGGCGAAGTTATGTGGTCATCTAAGAAAAAAATAAGAAAGGGAAAAAGTTCCACAAAAAATCTTTGCAAAAAGAACAAGTCCAAGTCACATGGTGAAAACCTCTTTGAGGCGCTTATTATAGAAACATAAATTTTGATCAAAGCAATCTTATTGTAACATTACACTCACTATATTTATCTACTTTCACTTAGTTTCAAACAATGACACTTCTTTATCTAGCTCTGCTTATAACTCACTCAGGATGCCATTTTACGACAAGTTGATTGGTGATAATCCTCTTAATATGCTAGTTTTACATTGGTTGAGTCTTCTATCTCATATTTAATTAATTATCCTTATTATTGGCTATCTCCCTTCAACACTTCCAAAATATAATCCACATTCCACAGGGAACACTCATAAATATTCCTAATCCTATTTAGAGTACCTAATTAATCCTAAAAGGTGGATTAGCTTCTAATCTACTACAAAGGTAGTTTGACATCCAAAGGATCTATTTTCACTTATTAATTTTTCCCACATGCACTATTTTTTCAAATATCTTCTAGACAAAATTCTATAAATAGAGGGTCACCCCTCCCTTTCAACCTTACACCTTCACACCTTGTTTTCCTACAAACACTTTTGATTATCTAGCTTAAACAACTCGTTTGCATTATCCAAGCCATCGACCATTGAAATATCTTCATCTTGCATCTTTCCTCAATTTTAGATTAGTAAGATTTATCGAAGCATGGTATAATAAATAATCTTAGAGAGATATATTCATCTTTTGGAGCAAACAAAAGATCAACTTTGATTAGTAGAGACTAATTAGGTTCATTTTTATTAAACTTTCTAAAGAGTAGAGGAACGTAGTATGTTGTTTTTTTAATTCATAATGCATTGTTTTGAAATTTGTTTTCTTACCTATTATCATGATGGTTATTGATTAATTTGGTACAAAATTTAGGCTACTAGGTATTAGTTTACTTCTCATATTTTTCCATGTTTATCATTAACACATTTGCTATATTTGACCCAGAATGTGACCTTTTCCATGGTCTTTTAAGAAGTTTTTCAATATTTCCTTCAATTTATAACATCTCTTCATACTTTTTAGGGTTAAATAGCTTATATTTTATTGGTTTTATAGCTTTGGGTGGGGTAATGTCTCTTTTTCATGCAAATTTAGTGAGTTTGGTTGAAAATTGATTTAGACACTAAAAATCAAACTGTTTGCATCTCTAAAATTTTAGATCTCGTGATTTTTGGGATTTTCAAGGCATCACGTAGGCATCGAGAGAGGGCATCTACACATGAAAACAAACATGTACCTATTTAAAATTCCATAGAAACATACAAAAACCACCCATCGATTGAACTAGATCCAGTACTTGTCTAAACTCGCATACATGTGCATTGAAAATCCCACATCAAAGCCATTGCAGGTGCATACCTATAAATCCATCCTCTGTGTGATTTGAAATTTTTACTCGGGACACATACACATATGTTGTGGCTTGTACTGAAGCTAAAAATTCCTTACATACATCATTACGGATGTGTAGTTATATATACGCTCTGTCATTTTTGACAAACCCACGTATTTACCATAAAGGGAAAGTACAAACTAATATCTATGCATACACATCCAGAGGGAACACAAGAAACACTTTTCAAATTTAATATTTGTCACAAGTTGCATAATTGATATTTTGGGTTTTTCTTACATTCTTGCAGGTTTCTAACAGTTGTTTTAAGCTACTTTTCATAATATTTTTGTGTTAACTTAGTTATGTGTTGCATTTTCATTAGTAGAGGATTTTTTGAAACATATATGCTCTTCCTCGTATGTTCTAGGTGATCATGGGAATCAAAATGTTTCAAATACCTTATTTTGCTTTCCAAACACTCGATTAAGTTTTTAAATGGTAAATAACTTCAAATTTGGCTAAAAGGAACTCATTTTTCGTGATTTACTTAATTATTTTCTTTTTTACATATATTGAGTGACAAATTTGTATTGTGTATGTTGTTTCCTACATACTAGAACATCTTATCCCCTTTATATGATGTTATTGATAAATTACTAATCTTGTTGTGTAGGACAAAATCGTGTGTCAAAGAATCAAAGGCTAAAAAATAATAACGTGTTTGATGTAGGGTATCAACGGTGTTCATACCTCACTAACTCTAAACATATAAAAATACACCACATTCAATACATTGTATTTGTCGATTCGGAAGATTGTACGTCCCTATCCACTCAACTAGAATGTAACCCCTTTGGCATAACTCTTTAAGCTAAAATAATGGGGGTGGTTCTAGGAACCCTAAAGTAATCCACTTTCTAAGTAACCTCGTGGATGAAATAGGAAGTCCTCCACACACCGAATTGACTAGATTTTTATATTATGAGTTAGAGTCAAATTTATCCATATCATAACCCTAGTGATAATATGATTGAACGCATTCATTGATAATCTTATTTTAAGGGGTTAAATTCAAGCTAAGGTAAACCCAGATTAGTCATTCAACTTTCTTGGTAAATCAATCTCACAATAGATAAAAATGTGATACCTAGATGAGTGAACCACTTAGGGAATCCATATTTTCTTAGAGAAAAATTTCTATTCCATCATTGAGTCAAGAGCCATCATGAAATGCTAACTTATTTGGTGTCAAAACATTGTTAGATGAACAAGGGAGATCCCATCGATGTTGGATTCTAGTGACATTCATCTTGAAACGGCATCATACTATTGTTTATTAGTTCTTCACTTTCCCTAAGGCACTTGGAGAAATTCTCTCGAAAGTTGTGCTAGCTTGTTTCACCACCACTTGGTCTACACCTTTGCATTATTTTTTCCCATTTGGGACAAGGGAAGACATATTTTGTGAGAGTTATCAATATATTGTTTTCATCATTTTTATGTGCGTTTATGATCATCCATGTTTACAGATGAGTTGTTAAACACATAAAGTGTATGCGGTAAATTTTTAAATATTGATATCCAATTGATATTGATTTCAATATCATCATTATATTTAGGTTTGTGTCATCATTTATTCTCCTTTAAATTGATTTTGTTGTTTGAATTGTCACACCACAATTTTGATACTCACGTCATGGTTTCTTGTAAACATGATCTAAGTGTCTGTATTGTGATGTTACAATACCCACTTCATTATCATATCCTTAGAATACTTTGACGTAGTTGAGTGTTCAAAATTTACCTATATCTTTAATTTTTTTGATTACTTTGTTATTCGGTGTATTGATATTACTTGTGGTACTAAAATCTTGCTTTCTCATGTAGATTAGGTAATGTATCCTCGTAATATTATTATGTGTCTTACATGGGTAAATTTCATTTTATTTAATGTTGTGGGGATATCTTCGCTCTACTATCACCTTAGTATCCTTTGATTGGGAATAAAATTAACCTTTTGCTAATTCTCATGCCTTGTTAATTTTTAACTTGACCTAAGTATTATCACTGGGTTAATCTTCTAAAAACATCTAACTACATTTGGAAAACATTCACATAGTTTGTAGTATCATTTCTTGATTGATTGATTTACGGAAAAACTTGCATGATTGTTGCATATAACTTGATTGAATCCTTGTTCCTTCGGTCCACTTATTGACACACTTTGAAACTATAGGACAAAATCATTCCATAGAGAAACCCAAGTTTGTTATACTCTCAATTACATTAAACAAAACCTTGTTTTAAAAAATACTTCAAATGGTTCATATTGTAGAAATGGATTCCAAAAGGCGTGAGATAAACCCTTTTCCAGGACACAACTTAGGTCCCTTATTCTATAAAGTGAAACAAATAGATGACTTAGTATATCATAGCGGAGACAATAGTGATTCCTTCAAAGACATTGAAAACGTTGATGTGTCCTAATTAGATGACTTCCTATTTAAAAATAGATATCGAGTGCTTGCACGCATTTTAGATTTAGGTGCTTTACTCTTCCACAAGAATGAGGAGTCTCTAATTGAAATGCCAATAGGAAAGACAAAGAAAAACAAAGACCACTTCTCACTAACAATGACATTGAGGGATGACATGCTTCTACCTCTGGTACCAACATAGAGAATGAACCATCAAGACAAAGAAGTGGTTCTCAACCACCACCTTGTAAAATGTGTCATCAGGTTAGGGTAGAAAGTGAGCATGAAGAAATACCTCCTCATCAAAAAATTGAGGAAGAAGACCCACAAAACGATGAAGTTACTATAAAAACCAAATTCAAACCCTTATAATTTTTTTGAAAACTTATCTTCTTCGGTAAGAAAGAACATGAGTAAGGGTACATGACATGAACCACTCAAAAGCAAGGCTAGTTAATTTTATACTATGCATCAAGAGGAAAATATTTCATAACCAAGTCTAATACGTAGACCACCTTCTCCTACATAGGATCAACTCCTTACACAAGAGTTTTAGTCCATGAAAACCATGCTTACCAAACTTCAGGAAAGTAATGTAGGCCACAAAAAGAAATATCAATATGAGGAGTTATGCCCTATCCTTTCGATAGGGACATGTTGCTACGCCATTTCGAAAAAGTTTGACTGCACAAAATTTGAAAAATACAAAGGCAAAGGTGATCCTCGGGATCATATCAAAGAATTTTACATGGCCTGCCAAGAGGTGGTATAGCGACAACTACCGCGTATGTCTATTTCCTAAAGTCTTAGGAGGACAAGTGCTAGAGTGGTTCATATGTTTACCAAATGGATCTATAGTCGCATTTCTGTGCTAGCGTAAAAGTCATGCGTCATTTCTCGTTTAACATAGAGAATGATGTCACCATGCTAGAACCTTTGTAGCACAAAACAAAAATTGAATAAAAAATTGATGGATTCTTACAGAATGGCAAGGTATAATAAGTCGTATCCACGTTACGGTTCTGAAAATAATTAGTAAGTTTCTTCGTTCCAAATTTAAACCTAGATGTCGTGTTTAGTTTACAAATGCATTGCATCTCTAACTTAGAAGAATTTATTAATAAGGGAAGCCAAATCACAAAGGATTTAATAACAAAAGTAAAAATTAAACCATTTTCCAAAGATCAACAAAAATCAAAACCGATGGAGAAGCCCAAATTCTTTAAGATAAAAAAATGTTGTCAACGATGGAGTCACGGACTGTAAACGAGTCCAAAGTGTTCAAATGGCTCAAGCAGTACAAAGTGGTCCTATCCTCAAATTGATGAAAGGACCTATTCAAGGTCCAATTCAAAGGTGAGTGTTTACTCCCTCGTATATTCATTGTCTACTATTTTGAGACAATTAGAGGCAGCAAACACTGTAGTATCTAACCACAGTACCATACATAGATGAAGTGCCCAAATGAGGATGGTACAGGGATCACGATTATTGTGATTTCCATCGTGTAAAAGGAAACAAAATGGAAAAGTGTTTAAAGTTGAAACACTTTATTTAAGACATTATCAAAGACGATAAAATTGAATTAGAATCCCTTGAATCAATACAAGGACCAAACATCAAGATGGTAATATTCAAACATCCCTTCCCTAATCATAAGAAACAAAAACAAAGAAGTTGGATCCAGGTCAATCATCTGATAATTATAGGAATACAAACTATGTATACACACAAGACGATAATCATTTTGATTCGTTAATAGGATGTATTCGTTCATCAAATGAGCAATTCCATACCATTAGGATCATTAGCAATGATTGTGCCATCATAACACAATGTGCATGCGTAGAAATACCATAAGCCCCTTCTAATATTGTTCTCTTATCTCAACATCGGGAGAAATTATATGATTTGATAGATTAACTTGAGAAAAAACCTCCTAATATTTCAATATTAGACTTGTTCAAGATATCAAATGCCCATAAATATATTCTTTATAAAACCCTTCAAGGGTTGGGAGTGTCCACAGAAGTTGATCCTTTACGCCTCCAAGAAATGGTTACACATCTTGAGCTTGATGACTCCATCTTCTTTGACCAGTGTGAAATCCCACATAATAATCCTACCCACAACCTACCCCTATACATTGAGGTAGTTGTTACTTATAGGAAGATTAAGAGAGTGCTTATGGATAATGGATCTGGATTGAATATTTTCACCTTAAATTTAGTTAGACAGTTGGGATACAAAGATACAGAGATGGATTATCTTTTAATAACCATTACATCATATGACAATTAGGAATGAGAGTCGGTTGGCACTATAGTGATACCTATGGAAGTAGGGCCGATAAAACATGATACAAAATTCCATGTTCTTGAGCTAGATCTTCCATACAACATGCTTCTAGGTCGACCATGGATCCATGCCATGCAAGTAGTTCCTTCTACCTACCATCAATGCATTAAATTGTATAATGGAGGGCACCCAGTTACTATTCGTGGAGATCTGAACCATTTGCACATTGTAGAGTGCTACATAGCTTCTCTAGATCAACATATGACTTGTCCTCCACTAGACATTGTTGTGCCATTGTAAAGAATCTTATAAAGATAGAGTTGACCTTAACACGTTACAAGTTACGGTTAAAGACTCATTTTCATCACCGAATCCCTTTACTTCATGGGAAATGAAATTAGGGTCATATGGTATGAAAAAATATTTGAATATTCAATATGCACTCTTAGTTCTTTACCTATCACTCTAACCTAAGACACGTGGTAGATCAGACTTCTAATTTACAAGCACACGAGCTAGCTGCTCGAGTCCCTTTGACAGGTTTGATCTTCATGGTCTTCTATCAAATTAGAAGATGTTAAGTTACCCTCCAAATCAAACACTGGAAGGAATGAAATCTTCATGTAATGAAGCTCCACCATATCCAAATCACATAGAATGATGCATGCCATGGGATAACAGATTTGGGTGTAGACCGGATACACAACGTAGACTAGAGCCATTTGCCAATCTCTCTTATTAAATATAACAAGCATGGCCTTGGTGTGAAGAATCATAATCTTCCACCCTCTAAAATTGATGATACTTCCTCAAAAATTGAAAATGATTCACTTCATTCGGATAGTGACGCAAATTCCCATTATAGTATCTATAAATATCTTGCCTCTACTAACATGTTCCCAGATTCTGCTATCTTTACCCTATCTTAGTCTAATCCCCAAACTGACTCTCAAATCACCCTTTTATATCCCAACCTTTTTGATTGGGACCAACGACTTCATATGCTAATTGATTTCTTCAAAAATGAAGAAGCCATAACAGAATTCATGGGTATCAGAGATGACATTCCAAGCAGTGATCACAAGAAAGGTTTCTTCATCAAATTAGATGCATGTGCATATTTTTGGGAAGAGGTAGAAATGTGTGGTCACCTAAATAATAAAATAACAAGCAAGGGAAAAATTACCACAGAAAATCCTTGCAGAAAGAAAGAGCTCAAATCCCATAGTGAAAACCTCTTAAAGGCGCTTGTGGATAAAAAAAGGAAGATCCATGGAACAAATAGTCGACCCATGCAAAGATACAAATATGTTTGATCCACCTATTGAATTGGATTCTAATCTTCCCCTTGGTCCTACCTTTATGGAAGATACATCAAAAATTTGGTTGAAGAGACTATTGATGTCAATATTGGGTCAGAGGAGGATCCTAAAATGGTAAAATTGGGGGCTTCACTCTCAACACAAGAACAAAATACATTTGTGGAGTTTCTAAAGGAATTCATAGACATATTCACATGGTCTTACATGGATATGTCAGGTTTGGACCCAACCCTAGTTGTGCAAAACCTTATTGTGCACCCAAACGCTAAACATGTCAAACAAAAGTTAAGGAAGATGTACCCACATGTCACACTCTTAGTAAAAAAAAATAGAAAAGATACTAGCAACATGTTTCATCAGATCAATAGATTACTCTAAATGGATATAAAATATTGTGCTGTCCAAAAAGAATCCAGTAGGAATCCACAATTGCATAGATTTAAGAGATATCAACAAAGTGTTCCCTAAAGATGACTTCCCTTTACCTAATATCGACATGATTTTTGATTCAACTACTGGGTATGAGATGTTGTCCCTCATGGACAGATTTTTAGGATACAATCAGATTAAGATTGCAAAAGAAGATCAACACAAGACTACATTCACAACCCCTTGGGGAACGTTCTGTTACCAAGTGATGCCCTTTGGTCTAAAAATGCAAAAGCCACTTACCAGAGAGCCATGATTGTTATCTTCCATGACTTGATGAATGACATCATGGAAGACTATGTGGATGATATTTTGGATGAATATAAAGCTGAGAAGAACACCCATAAGTGTTACAACATTTTTTTAAATGCCTCGGAGACTACACACGACTTGTTTGAACCCTAAAAATGCATCTTGACATCTATGTATAGAAAACTCTTTGGTTTCATCATTTCCAAGAGAGGAATTGAGGTAGATCTTGCAAGGTTTTAGGTGTCACTAAAATTCCACCACCCAATAATCTCAATTAACTATGCAGTTTACAAGGAAAAATCCAAGCAATCCACTTTGATTTATATCATAGCTTGCGATAAGTTCCATCCCTTTACACATATTTTGAAAAAAAAATTCCTTTCAATTGGGATATTGAATGCCAAGAGAGATTTTGAAATACTCAATAAATATCTAAACAGTCCCCCAATTCTCATGCCACATACCCCAAGTGAACCTCTCTTATTATATATTCCAGGTACCAAATGTGTTGTTGGTGCACTGCTTTCCCAATACAACCTAAACCATAAAGAATGAGATGTGTATTACCTGAGACAAACCTTAATTTCCTATGAGTTCGACTACCCTCAAATAGAAAAGGCATGCCTAGCATTGGTCTATGCCTTCCATAATCTATGTCAGTATCTCCTTTACAATAAAACTAAATTGATTTCAAAATTTTATCCTCTCAATTACCTTTTATCAAAACCTGAACTTACAAAACGAATGGCTAATTGGATCATCCTCCTAAGTGAATTTGGCATTGATTTTTCTACCCAAAAGTCACTTAAAGGAAAAGTTCTTCCGGATCAACTAGCTAAATATCCCCTACCAAGGATGGAACCATTGTGTGTAGATCTATCGAGACACATCTAAACTATACATTGAAGAATCTAACATATAACGAGATGTATTTTGATGGGTCATTCAATTATCATGGTGCAGGGGACTAGCATGGTGCTCATCAAGTTCCAACATGGGATTTTATTCCACATGCAATTATAATAGGCTTATCATGTACAAAGAACATAGCTGAATATAAAGCACTCATTGTAGGTTTGAAAATTTCCATTCGATGGGATATTAGATAGCTGAAGGTCATGGGTGATTCACAACTTATCATCAAGAAAGTCAATGATGAGCGAGAACAAAATTAAATATGAGAAGCTCATACCATATAAAAATATGATTAAGACATTAAAGGATTACTTTGTGTGGGTAATATTTGAACAAATGCCACAGGTATAGAATTCGTCGGCATATGTTATGGCTATGATCGGGAACTACTTAAAATACCACCCTAGATGACGAAAATTCCATTTTTGTTGGAATTTTGCGCTAACCCACATATGAAATTCCGTAAATCATGTCTGGTGTGTGAATTTGTTGGTCCTCTTTCACCTGGTATGATCCCATTTACACCTACCTAAAATACAACACCTTCCCTCAAGACATTACCCATACTGACAAGAAATCCCTCATTCACCAAATAACTTATTATACCCTTTTAGGAGGCACCCTCTACCATAGAGGCTACGATGGGAATTTACTGCACTATCTTGATATGGTTGAATCAGTCCTAACAATCAAGGAAGCACATGAAGGATTTTGCAGAGAACATACAAGTGGGATGATACTAGCTAAAAACTACAGTGAGGGGGGTTACAATTGGCCTACAATGTAAGAATATTATGATCAACATGTTAAGAAGTGCGAACTATGCTATAAGTATGAAAACCTAATCCATGCACGAAAAAAAATCTACATCCATAACAACTCCATGATTGTTCTCAAAATGGGGTTGGATCTCATAGGGAATCTCACTCCTACATCCTCATATGATCATACCCACATCATTACGACCACTGAGTACTTTACCAAATGGGTAGAGACAATGCCTCTCACATATGTCATGGGTGCACAAATATCCAAATTCATCATGAATCCCTCATTTGTTATTCTGATATTCCCTCCTCCATTCTAGCGAGAAAATGGTAAGTATTTCAATAACAAAATTATAAAGGCCTTGTGTTAATGCTTCCACATCCATTTAAATTGGTCTACCCCTATTACCCTCAATTCAATGGATAGGAATAATCAACCAATAAAACCCGTGTTCTAATCATGTAGAAATGGTAACTAAAACATGCCACGATTGGCACTTAAAAACCATCCCCCTTTCGGCCTATAGAACTTCCATTTGCACTCCTATTGGTGTTATCCCTTACTCACTAGTCTATTAAACTAGTCCATTTTTCCTTGGAAATTAATATTCCTTCCTAATAATATCGCTCAAATATTATCTAGATAAATATGAAGACTACATAGTTTATCACTTTGGCAGCATAATTAGAGCTCTTGGATGAGAAAAGAGTGAGAGCCCTCAATCACTTGAAATTTTATTAGAATCGTGTCTCAAGAGGATAAAACAAATGAATCATACCTCATAAATTTGAGTTAGGTGATCTCGTTCTGAAGAGAACCAAAAAAATACTATTAAAGATGGGGAAAAGAAGGAAAATTTTAAGGCTAACTTGTTAGGACCTTATGTAGTCAGAAAATATGGATAAGGAGCTTACAAATTGGATCACTTAGATGGTGAAGAATTAAAGTACAAATGAATGTAATGCATCTCAAGTGATTCTATGCTTGAATAAAAAAGCTCCTTACAAAAGAAAGAAAAAACAAGAAAAAAATCAAAAAATCAAGAAACAAGAAAGAGAAAATAGGTCGTCTAAGTATGTAAACCACGCAATTGTGGAACTTTGGACAGGTCTTTAGGTGAAAAAAATGTTTTCGGAACCTTGGGAGGATTCATTATTCCTAATAACTTCTCATATCTGAACAAAGTACACTTACCCTGGTTTAGGGCTAGGTTTCTTAGGTTGAGTATCCTTTTACATCTGTCTTCCATGGCCTTGATCCAACTGATCCATTCTTGTATATATGTGAAGGAGTTACTTTTTGTATATTCCCATCTAATGTTGGGGGCACTTTCACATCTACACCTTCCTAAACATACTTGCATGGAATTCTGCCTCTGTATATTCCCACATCGCTGGGGGCATCCACATTTTTTTCCTACACATACTTGTGTGGAATTCTTCCTCTATATATTCCCACATTTTTGAAGGAATCCACACTTCTTTTCATGTACATACCTTGAATTTTTTTCAAAAACACAAAAACATTCAAAATATTGGAAAACTCCTAAACATTGGAAAAAACCCTAAAGAGGATGATGCTACACAAAACAACATAACATTGTCTTAAGGAAACCCCGAAAACAATGTGAACAATATCCTCAAAACCTTTATCTCGAGATGACACCAAAAATAGTAGAAAAATTATCAAAAATTTGCCTCAAAATTAATTTAATGATTTGCTTACTTTTAGTTGTCAGTTTGTAGAGTTTTGATTACATTTCCTTTCCATGTTGTGTGCATTAAATTGACTTCTTTTATTTAAGTTGAGTATTACCTAACTATTTAATTTTGTTTATTTTATCTTGCATACTTGTTCATATTTGTAATGTTTTCATTAGTTTTGATTGCTTTGCATTTTTGTTGTTGTGTGTGTATTAAATGAAATTCAATTGCTTACTTTGGTTGAAGTATTACTTAACTGTGGCATTGTATTCCTTTTACATACTTGTTCATACTAGTGTTTTAGTAGTTAGATTTTACGGCATTGCATATGGTGTTTGTATTAGATTGAGTTCATTTTCTTAGTTTAAACTTTTTATGCATCAACATTGAATTCATTTTATCTCACATACTTGTAAATAATTTTGTTGTGTTAATTAGATTTTATTAGGTTGTGCTTGTAAAATTGTATTGACAGTTTATCATCATCTAACATATATCAAATCATTTACCATATATAATCACATCTCACATCATCTATACATCATATATCAAAAATTATAAGTTTTACATCAAGCATGTATAATAATCTAAATCATCATATACCGTATCATCAATGGGGAAAGAGTGGTTGTACATGATCAAAAATCTATCCGTCCTACACCAATATCATAAATATCATCGAGTGAAATAATCCAAGGCATCTCATGTCCAAAACAAATGACGTTATCTATGTATATTATCATAAAATAAAAAATATGTGATACTTATGCAATAAACATCATCATATAAGATCCAAAATCATCATCAATCATCATGTCCTAAGAAAGTAAAGTATCCATATCCATATGATGTATTATTAAAATCAACCATGAGACACACACAAGAATTAAATCATACAACATCATGATATAATCCTCATCACAGTCATATAAATAGATGACAAAAATAAAATCGAATGTCCATAACATGTATATAATGTTTGTCTCAAAATGATATACATCATTGATACAAAATATGTCATCAAGGGCATAAATTATAAAAGTTTTCATCGGGAGGCATAATCTGAAAATGATACATCATACATCATCATTCAAAACGAGCCTTTATAAGAAGTGTACGTTAGAGATAACAGACATGGGTATATGATCAAATGAGGAGTCATGTCGACTCGATCCCTCATGGGAACTCGAATTCCTACGATATGGTAGAGAGCACATCGCCTTTGCACCCTTCTCTCTTGTTTGCCACCCTCTCTCTACGATCTCATGGCTACTCATTTGATCTAGCCAATCTCTCTAGTTTTGAAATTTTAGTGATATTCCCATCAAATGCTCATTCAAATTCGATACTCTCTCACCCTCTGGAATAGAATCATAGTACACGTCCTTGTAGTAGGAGGCCCTACCATTGGCCATAGCCAAGTCCATGTATATTCCAGGTGTCATGGTGGCTCCATAAATCTACGGAAATGAAGCCATTATGCTTAAAATCACACGAACTCGGCATGGCCTACTATCCTCTTAGTCACCAATCGGTCTCTCTCTGCTGCAGGTAATGGTCTACACCTATGCCTAATATTGTTGTAATAAGATCATAATCTGTGCACTCTAGGCATCCAACTCTGTTTAATCTACTAAAACCAGCTCGTACCATTTGTGCCACCTCCCTCAATGGCTTGTGCTTTGGCCTAGTCTCACTTGGTGGTAACCACATGTAATTGTGTCGTGGCCTTATCTCTCTTGGCCATCACCTAGAACGCAAATCTATAACTTACTATAACTACTTACCTAGTGTTTCTATTGGTCCCCCATCATCTCCACCACCTCCACCACTCGATGGACTATGTGGCGGGATATGAACTGGCCCCTACTATGGTACTCCTCCTACAAGAGAACCCTATGGTGATATTCTCTATGTTGGCACCTACTATATAGGAACATTGACACCAACTTCTAAGCCCACTTGGGGCATCTCATGTATCTGATGGACATTAAGTTCATGTATCTATTTAGGTCTCATCCCTGCCCCTTTTCCTCTTGTTGTAAGCGTGTGGGACCACGACCACCACTTCCATTGTGATCCTGGGCATCAAACCCATCGTCATCATCTTCACCATCCTTGTCATCATCACTTTCAAAAATTACCTCTGGAGGTGGGCTAACTCCACCATCCCATAAATCCTTTAGAATAGTGGGGTGACGTAGTAAAAACAATAAAAAATAAGGTTCATAGTCGGGAGTAACTACAAGATCTCTAATCTATCTAAAAGGGATCCATGGCTATGGCACCATCCCATCAAAACTAGATGAAGCCATATCTTGCTGAATAGGTTACCCCATATCAAATCTCTCAGCAGCCCTGTATGTATACCACATATCGGGACAAGGTAAATCTTGTGTTGCACCAAACTTTCTCTATCATTAGTTTACTCTATAGAACTTTATGAAATAAGCATGAATTCCAATCAAAACATGCTCAACCATGGGTATGTTAAGCTCATATGTATCCTCGTCCCACCGGTAATTATGATAGCACCTCCACACTATCATATGTTGTAGAATTTCATAACACTCCCTACGATAATGATAGGTATTGTCCATATGACCATGGACATCATCACCAATAGATACTCATCCCATAATTAAATGATCCTCTGGAGCCTAAACATGAAGCACGGTTGTGGGACAACCATCGTTATATGGTCCCATGCCCAAGTCTGCAGCAATGTAGCAGGCCCACACTATTTTGACCATTGTATGTGATAAGATGAATATCCTAGTATAAATGTGTCGGTATACACTTTGGCCCCATAGTATCTCTCACCTCGAGTAAACTCAGATATCACATTAATTAGGCTAAGAGGAAATGCAAAACCTATCTTTTCAATGACAAAACACCCACTCACAAGAGCCATAAAGTACAGCGGCATGCAATGAAAATTTAGATTGGCTAAGCATAGGTGTAAGTAGAATGTCATATCTCGAGGATTTATATCAACATGTTCAAATACATCCATAACACGTATAAGATCACCTCATCAAAGACCTTTCTTTATGATAAATTAATTGTCCACAAATAGGAACATGTAAAATGTGCCGAAAATCCTCTAGAGTCACTTTGTAATCTCTCCCGTAAAAAATCTAAAACCATTGGCTCTCACTATGCAATCTCTTAAATCGGGAATGTAAGTCGCCTATGTTCCAAGGTGATCAATGGCATCCTAGCTACATGGGCTAAGCCAATCCCAACCGGGAAGTATATACATCATCTTCCTATCGCATCGATAAAATCTTACCTCTCTATGGCTACTAGGCATCCGGTCATTCCCTCATCTATAGGGATGACAATCATCTCTATAAAATAAAATGACATGTGTTAGAATTAATTTTTCTTCTTCTTATCATTTTCTAAAAAATTGATTCTGAATTCATCTACACTATCCTAGTCATCATACTTTCATTCTTCTCGGTATCAAATTTCCTCTCTTCAGCGTATGTTCACCCTTTTGGGCATGTATACACCCTTCCTAGTGTGTGCACGCCTAGGACACATACGTGACATCTTGGATACCTACAAACCCATATAAGTATGTGTGCCCCCCTAACTAACCTATCTAATTCATGTATGGGTACCCTTCATTCCACATACACAAGGGATTATTTATGTATGCTAGTGCGCATACATTGTTTGACCTAGGGCACATGCACGCCATTTTTATGACTACGCACGTGCATATGCATGTGTTTGTATATGTGCAAACACGTATACATAAATTTGATATATACACGCCTTTTGATGCATGCACACCCGCAGACACGTGTGCATGGGATGTCCTCACCCTAATTAACCCTATTTAAAGCTAATTAATTGTAAATAAAAGTTATTAAATGCCAAAAATGAAAAAAAAGAGTTTAGGAACTTACAAATGGAGGATCCTCCTCCTCCTGTGCATACTCCCAAATGGTTTCACCTTTCTGTCACACCTCTAGACTTGTCTTGTCTCTCTCATATCTCTCAAATCACTCATGGTAAAAATTAGCGAGCTCCAATAACAAATGAACTCATCACGATAGTGTACCCCCATGAGGGGTGTATTAACCAATTTTAACTCATTTTTATTCCCTCAAGGCATGTTTTGACCACCTTGTGATCATTCTAACAATTTCTTCTACCCACCGTGATAATTATTTTTGTTAAATAAATATTTTTAATCAATGTTTTCGCTATGTTGGGGCATTATTTGCTACCTAGTACTTTTTTCTTATCCTAGGGTATTTTTATTGTTTCCATGCAATATTTTAATTCTACCTTCTTCTATTAACCATCGTAATAATTATTTTTATAAAAAAAAATTGACTCATTTTCCTTCTCATCGAGTCTTCTTCTTTGCTACCCGACTCTCATTTCGTCCCCACTGGGAATTTTAGTATGCTTTTAGGTAAACAATCCACTTTCTAAATTCTTGTGATTGATCAAAAAATCTAAAAAAATTAAAATCATAATCTCCTAAAAATTATAAAATTTTGCCAAAGAAAACCAAAACATCATAAAAATTCAAAAACAGACAAAATTTGGTAAATAGCTTGTATGCGGCTGAAATTTGTGTCAAACAAATGGTATCATCTCATATATTTCCTATGTTTTCATGTGTTTTTAATACAATTACTCATAGATCATCTGGATCTATAATCATTTACAAAAGCTAAACTACATGCTTCATATGTACTCTGGGGCACAACAAGTTGCATGATACTATTTCATAGTGCACACAACATTTTCATTGGATCCCGAAAGTGTCAATAATGTTTACCCTCACATACATATTTTCTTAGGAAACCATATTTTAAACTATGTCATTTATCAAAAACATTTGGGAATTGCAGCTATATAACAAAACATTTGTGTAACTATCTTGACCCTTGGTTTTAGTATGTGTGTTTGTACTTGTTTCCCTGTTAGAACAACTTGTTTACTTCTTGTATTGAATTACATTATGTATGTTGTATGGAGTTAGGATTTTTAGCAAAGAGCATTTGTTCATACTATGGATTTAGAAGTTTCTCTACACTTATGTCGTATGCTTATATTTTTAATAAGGACCGATGACATGGATTCTAAGAAATATGATGAATAATACAATTGTTTACATTAGTTGGATGTAAGCTATTTTTGTTCACTTCATATTAATGTTCCCTTCAATATTCCCTTTCTCACCTTCATCTTCTATCTATTTCCTTCATATTTTTGATCTTTGATAAACCTCTTTCATCACCCCATTGACACTTCGGGGGAACCGTTCATTCTACTAATTTTTGTTCTACCCCTTAAAAAGTTTTGTCTCTAAACCATCTACTATATTCATAGTGACTTTGCTTACTTCACCCCAAAGAGGGAAAATTTATACACATAAATTTCTATCAAATCAATATTATTCTAACATTACATTGATTATATTTATTTACTTTCACTCTTGTTTCAAATAACGACACTTCATTTTCTAACTCTACTTCTAACTCACTCGAGATACCATTTTATGACAAGTTGATTGGTGATAATCTTCTTAATCATCTAGTTTTATGTTGGTTGAGTCTTCTATCTCGTATTTAATTAACGAGCCTTATCATTGGTTATAGAATGATTCCAACATTGAAAATCTAATCCACATTCCTCAATGAACTCTCAAAAGCTTCCTAATCTTGTTTAGAGTCCCTAATTAATCCTAAAAGGTCTATTAGCTTCTAATCTAGTCAACAAGGTAATTTGACTTCCAAAAGATCTATTTTGGATTATTCATTTGTCGCACATGCACTAGATTTTCACATTTCTTCCAAACCAAAATATATAAATAGAGGGCCACCCTCCTATTCAACCTTACACATTCACACCTCATTTGAATAAAAAAAGAGTTAATTTGCATTAGCCAAGCCATCCACCATTGAAATAGGTTGATCTAGCATATTTTCTCCATTTTAGATTAGTAAGTTTTATTTAAGCATGGTCTAATAAATCATCTTAGATATATATCTTCATCTTTTGGAGCAAAAAAATTCAAATTATATTTCTTAGAGTCTAATTAGGTTCATTTTTTTAAGATTTCTAAATAATAGAGTAAACATAGTATGTTTCTTGTTTGATTCATAATGAATGCTTTTGAAGTTTATTTTCTTACCTTTTAGCATGATGGTTATTGAGGAGTTTGGTACAAAATTTAGGCTAATAGGTGTTAGTCTACTTCTCATCGTTTTCCATTTTTTCCTTAACACACTTGCAGATAAAAAAATAACAATCAATGGAAAAAATAGTTAACCATCTGAAGGTTAAAATATATTTGAGATGTATTTATTAGAAGAAGATCTTAATCTTCCCCGATCATACGTTCATGGAGGACGTGTCCGGGATACTAGTGGAGGAGATAAGAGATTTCAATATTCAAATAGAGGAATTTGCTAGAATAGTCAAGTTACTGAGCTTCGCTCTCAACTAAAGAACAAAAAAATTGTGTTTCTTTTGAGAAAATTTACAGATATCTTTTCTTGGTCCTATGCGAGACATGTCGAGACTTGATCCTACATTAGTGGTGAAAAATTTGGTTATACGACCCAGACACTAAGCTCACTAAACAAAATCTCCAAAATATGGATCCTTACGTCACCTTGTTGGTCAAATCAGATTTAGAATGATTATTATCAATAGGATTCATCAATCTTATTGACTATTTAGAATGGATTTCGAATGTAGTCAAGGTGTTCGAAACACATGTCGGTATTAGATTTTGTACCAATTTTAGAGACATCAATAAAGATTGTCCCTAAGGACAACTTCCCTCTTCCCAACATCAACGTGATTGTTGATTCGGCAGACTATTTTTGAGATCATTTGTCACTCATGGAAGGCTTTTCACGATATAACCGGATAAAAAATGTTGAGGAAGACCAACATAAGACATCTTCTACCACCCCATGGGGAGATGTTTTTATGAATTCATTCCCTTTGGCCTCAAGAATGCAGGTGCAATGTATCAAAGGGCAATGAATGTTATATTTCATGACATGATCAATGACATCATGGAAGATTTTGTGTACAAAACATATTGGCAAATTCCATTACTCGATAAGATCACCCAAATATTTTGTGGTGCATATTTTAGCATCTAAGGGACTACAAGTTCGACTTAACCCAAAGAAGTGTGTCTTAGACATGTTATCGGAAAACTTATAGGGTTCATTATTTCATATAGAGGAATAGAAGTAGATCCTATAAAGGTTATTGCTATACCAAATATGCCTCCTATGAATATCGACAACCGTGAAGCTTGTAAGGAAAGATCCAAGCAATTAGAAGATTCATCTCTCGAAACTGCGAGAAAAAGTGTCACACATTTGCACATCTTCTCAAAAAATATGTCGTTTTCAGAGGGCCAGAATAGAAGCAAGAATTTTATTTTCTCAAAGAATATTTGGCTAAAATCCCTTTTCTAATGGCACCCATGATAGGTGAACCATTATTACTCTACATTTTTACCACACACTAAAAATTTAATATCGAATTGCATGAATCAAATTTGAAAACTTACTCTTCATTTTATTATTACATAGGAAATATTACACCCATATATAGGAGAGGTAGTTCCTATATTTAAGGAGAGATAATCTCCATAAATATTTCCTAAAACAACTCCATGTTATTTTACGTGAGATTTTGTTTTCTCACAAAACTAATATTGTTAATGAGTTGTTTACTCAACAAATCATAACAATATTTACTCACCCACTCATAATTACATTTACCATAATGTAATTAACTATTACAACACATATTATATTATCCTAGATAATATAATCACTCACATAATATTCTATGTTCACACTACAATATAAATATTCCTAACATTCACCCCCTTAGTGTGAACATGGGGCAAGAGCACTTGAAGACATGAGTATGATAGAGTTCTGTAGTTGTTATTAGATATTGCTATCTGGATCTTGCTACACATGATCACCTCTCTGGCTCACCAACTGATCATGATCACCTCTCCACGTGAATCTATTCACTCGATGATCATATTCCAATGACGTACTTAAGTCGGAGGGACCGCATGCGATAGTCATAGGATCGTACATAGAATATTCCCTCCTGTAAACAAAGTATTACAGTATTGCTTCTTCCACATGATATAGAAATCTCGGGAAAGATTGTTCAAATTACATAGAAATGCATCAAAATATTAACCACACATGCTAAATATAAATTTCCACCAAATTAATTTGTGGCCCCATCATTGGTGACTGATGAGAGGCCCTAAAATTCCTCCTTCCTATTTCTCCTTCCTCCAAATGTGAACAATTTACCATAAGAATTCCTCGTCAATCGGACAAGAAATATCTTCATCTTTAGAGTATTCATCCCAATTCGTTTCTTCTTTAACCAAAAGAGCTTCTTGATCTATTTTGTCATCAAGTAGACCTTTTTCCCTCTTTATACAGTTCAAGGCTACATGTACCGATTCATCACAGTAATATCATATCATTTTACCTTTAGAAGGGAAAGCTTATGGTTTGAATTTTCCTTTCTTAGATGAAGTACTTGTTTTATTTTGTACATACATTAATTCTTCATATTCTTCATAATTACTCTAATCAAGTAATGTGGAGATTACTCCTTCTAAGCTAATTATTACCTTTCTTAAAGTAAACACAATATTTGAATAGCTTTTAGGCATACTATTTAGGAGTATTGCTTTAACATCATCATCTTTTACTGACTCTTTAATTCCAGCTAGTTGATTTAGAAAAGAGCGAGAACTTACTTATATGATATGCCATTTTTGAGTTCTCTTCCATTTTCAACCCGTATAAGAATTGCTTTAATGTAGTCTTTTTTGTTTCACTTGAACCAAACAATTTGCTAAGAGACTCCCAAATTTCTTTTGTAGATTTTGTGAAATCCACATGATGCAGATAATATTTTGATAATCCTAGACCAATGGTACCCAAAGCTCTCTGATATTTTGCATTCCATTTAGCTAGATCATTTGCATTTGTTGGTGGAATTGCATTAGCTTTAACTACATCCCATAAGTCCTTTTCTATTAAATGCAATTGCATCTGTAGTTGCCATGTATGGAAATATTGTCCTTCAAACTTTTCAATCAGATTTAATTTCTCCATTATTTTGTACAATACTGATAAAAAAATATAGAATTGAATTAGGTACTTTAAAAATTTATATAGAATACCTTTGAACCTCCAAGAAATCCAAGAATTTGTATTAACAATTCAGCATTATTGGAAATTGGAGAAAACTTTTAGTAGAAGAATTGATGTGCTGAATTTGATAGTTGCATAGTGAAATCCATATTTATTCAAAAATACAAACTGGGTTCTGCTAAAACTTCTTTTGTAGTTTCCTAACCAATGCATGGTTCAGCGTGAAAATTATAGTATAACCCAAATCCTGAAACAAAAATTATAAGCTATTCTTTGAGATGGATTTGATCAAGAAAATACTGAAATCTCCTACATCGACCTTATCTAATACCAAATGAAAATTTAATATCAGAATTGCATAAATCAAATTTGAAAACTTACTCTTCATTCTTATTATTACATAGGAAGTATTACACCCATATATATAGGAGAGGTAGTTCCTATATTTAAGGAGAGATAATCTCCATAAATATCTCCACACACAACTCCTAAAACAACTCCATGTTATTTTACGTGAGATTTTGTTTTCTCACAAAATAATATTGTTAATGAGTTATTTACTCAAAAAATCATAACAATATTTACTCACCCACTCATAATTAAATCTATCATAATGTAATTAGCTATTACAACACATATTATATTATCATAGATAATATAATCACTCACATAATATTCTTTTTCACACTACAATATAAAAATTCCTAGCACACACTTTGCAATTGGGGTATTGTTGGCCTAATATGATAAGGAGCAGAAATAAAAATTTGTGTATTACCTAAGTCAAACGTTGATTTATTACGAGCTCAAATACCCATAGATAGAAAAGGATTTTTGGTCATAGTTTTTACCTTTCATAAAGCGCATCATTATCTACTAAATAATAAGTTCAAGATTATCTCAAAATTTGATCCATTAAAGTACTTATTTTCAAATCTTGCACTCGGAGGAAAGATGGCCAATTGGATCATCTTACTCGGTAAGTTTGACATCAAGTATGTTGAAAATAAATTAGTGAAAGCATAGGTTTTGGCAGATTAAATGGCTAAAGCACTACTACCAGGCTATTAAACCTTTGATTCTGGAACTTCCAAACACATCAACATTGTACCTTGAGGAATCTATTATATGGAAGCTATACTTTGATGACTCCTTTACCATTCATGGTTCGGTGTCATAGTTGTGTGTATCACTCCTTCACAAGACTTGATCTCTTAGGCACTCTCGAATCAAGTTCCCATGTACAAACAATATAGGAAAATATGAATCCCTTCTTCCAGGGATGAAGGTGCATATTAAGTGGGACATCACTAATACAATTATATGTAAGAGGTTATTCCATGTTGATTATAAAATAGGTAATAGATGAGTATAAATTTTAAGATGAGAAACTTCTTACGTACAAGAGAGAATGGTCCATTATTTGAAGGATTTCATTGAGTAGACTACATTTGAATAGATCCCGGGAGGAAAAAATAGAGTAGTGGATACTATGGCCATAGTGGGGTCTATGTTGCACATACCACCTAAGAACAATTATATGTCATTCTTCATTGAGTATCTACAAAAATAGGTATATGACATGTCGAGTCCTATGTGGTATGTGAAGCTTTTTGTATCTTTTCCCTTTGTATAGTGAAATATTTAATTACCTTCACGATGGAACCTTTCCCGCAAACATTTTCCATCCTAATAAAATAAACCTCATCCAGTGTATAGCTTGATATACCCTACTTGGGGGCATTCTCTATTGTCGAGGCTATGACCGAAATCTATTACACTGTCTCAATTCGGATGAATCCATCCTAACTATCAAGGAGGTGCACGAAGAAATTTTTGGGGGCCATATGAATGGGATCATCTTAGAAAATAAGATGCTCAGAGTAGGCTACTATTTTCCTACTATAGAGAATAATTGATGTAAATGTGTGAAGAAATGTTTGCAATGTTAGAATTATGGAAATTGATACATGCACCAAGATAATCATTACATCCTATCACAACACCTTGGCATTTCTCAAAATGGGGACTTGATTTTTTAGATAAGCTTCACCCCAAATCCTTTGATTACCACTTGTTCATTATCACTTCCACCGAATACTTCACATAGTGGGTAGAGGTTTTCTTCTTCCCTATGATAAAGGTACACACATATCTATGTTTATAATGAACCACATAATCTATCGATAAAACATCCCCTCTTCCATTGTAGATGATAATGGTAAGTCCTTACTAAACTAAATGGTAAAAGCATTGTGTCAAAAATATCAAATCACTCTCAATCATTCAACCCCTTATTGCCCTCAAGGTAATGGGCAAGCTGAATCTTCTAAAAAAACCCTTGTTTGTATTATGGAGAAGATGGTGAATACCACAATTCGTAACTAAAATTTACAAATTCACCGACCTTTGGGCATATAAAATGTCTATTCATACTTCTAAAGGTGTCACTCTATATTTCCTATTAATCGGCACAAAAGTCATATTACCTCTACAAATACCTTTTATCCCCCTCAAATATAGACCATAGTAAAAATGTTGACTAAACATGCTATCTTATAAACAAAAAAAAGTGATAAGTAAATATAATCCATCATCATCATCATATATCATCATAAATATAAATTTCCATGTATAAAACAATGTGTCTCGATATACATCGATAAAATGAGCCATCATGGGCATATATATAAAAAAAAATCTTCATAACGAGGCATAATAAAACACAATACATAAGTACATCCGTACAAAACATTTCCTTCATAGTGAAGCATACATATAAAAAGAGATACATTTGTACATATGTCATCTAGTACAATACAAAAGAGTCACCCATGGCTCCCATGCATACTGAGACTTCTTGGCTGGGTCCATGATGTGGAGTAATTTGTTGGGATGGTCCTATAGGTGGAGTCATACTGCGATGCAATGAGTCTTGTTGTACTAATGGTTGCTGCATTAATTTTCCGGATCATGAGATCCTCTGTGATTTGGATCTGGACCTACTAATCACTAGGCCGACTAAATAGAATGGCCCTTTGTCCCTCTGTGATCACCTTATAGTACAAACCTTTGTAATATGATGTGTTGCCACTAGATTTCATCAATGTTTCTAGTATGTCCTAAATATCAATTGTTGTGGAGACCCTCTTGATAGTATCACGCTCCCCTATCACTCTAGTTATAACTTCCTAAGCATGTACTCACTACTGTGGTCAATGAATCCTCTCTATAGCTAGCTAGTTCCTCTCCACTATAACATGATCCCTCTCTGCAGATGTCTGTGTCATCTCTCAGCAAGCACACGATAACTCTCTTTCTACATGTGATCTCACTTTACAATTAACTAATCTCTCTAAGTAATGGCCTAGGCTCTCTTAACACTGACTATAAGTTGTTATGTGACCACCTACTATAATTACTACCACATGTTAGCTAATTCCTATTTCTCTGGCCCCATCCTCCTCTCATTGGACTATGTGGTTGGGCACCTCATTTGTATCCTCCATCTAAATCATCTCCATCTTCACCATCCCATCCACCTCCTCGTGGACTATGTGGCGGGCTCATATGCGGGGGTGATAGGGGCACTTGTAAGATAACTTGTATTGGAACCTCTAGTAGAACCTCGAGCACCTTCTGAACCTATACCTATGGTTGTACCATGACTTTTTGTTGTATAAAAACCCATTTACGTACTAGTGCATATGGTGTATGTACCTATCCCTATCCATGTGATCTGAACATGTCCCTATCCCTGCGACATCTATATATCATTTCCCCATAGTGCATCCTTAGCCTCTAGCTGGCCTAATCTCACTCTATCTCTGAGATCCCGACCATGATGACCTTGTTATTTCGTGTCTATCCCTGCATCTATCACACCCTATGGAATGGTGATGTGTAGGGGAAACACAATCACATACCATGTTGGATAATCGATGTCTTCTTGAGATCTCTTTGCTTGGGGAAATATAACCCATGAATGTGGCACAATCGAAGAAAGTTCTCTAACATTTTTGTGGACTAATTGGTTGTCCCATATGAAATGTCTCACACGTCCTATGCACATACCACATCTCAAAGCACCTAATATACCTTGAACATGGAAAAACTATCTCTAAACCTGGTCAAATTTGTACCACTCTCTAATATATCCTCGACTCCCAATAATAAAGTGGTCTATCTCATTAATTCATAAATGGTATCCATCATCTCACAACTTTGTATAAGCTGTAAGGCTACAATGTGACCAAATGTAATCGTAAATCATCAAAGGTGTGCAGTAATAGAGTGTATCTCCCAGGATATGAGTATACATCATCTCCCACTTTGGCTACCATCGATACCAAAGGGCTCACCTACATCTCTATCTCAATGTAATCTATGGGAGTGACCTATAGTTGTATGGTCCCATGCCCATATCTATAATAAAGTCCTAGATGCAAGGTTCTTGACCTTGGTATACTATCAAATGTAGATTTTAATATAAGTAAACTAATATACATTAATGTCCCAAAATTTTCCCACCATTCATCAATCTATAGAGGATTCCACTCAAGCCTGGTAGAAAGTGTCCACCTATCTTTTACTGGTACCAAAATATCACCGATAAGATCCATCAAGTATTCTAGTCTTGATGCGTACTATCAATCATCAAACATAGAATAAAGATCCACAAACATACCTACTCGCGAGAATGTCTCGGCATAGAAACATGTCATAGAAGCGGAGTGAATATGACCTCAATGTCCGTCATACTCTATCGAATAACCACAGATGGGTACTTGAAGTATTCACTAAAATCCTCTAATGTAATCCACATCACCCGTAGGTAGTCACGAAACACTAAGACTTGCTATGCCATCTCTCTATTAAGGAAGTAAGTAAAGAATGATCTACTCGGATCTTAGGCATGTGTGTAATGTAGTCTAGTTATGCCACATGCAAGATTGAAATCAACCCACACTGATCTCGGCATATGAATGTCACCTCAAAGGCTCTAAGACGGCTAAAAACCTCCCTTGTATCCATTTTGTGCAATCTCTCCTACAAAATTACACAAAAACATCATTACAGTCATTTCTTCTAAAAACATCTTCCTAAGGTGTTATGTTTTCTTCTATATTCTTCTATTTTCTTCCTAAGTTTGTCAATAGCGTTAAAAAATTTTGAGCGTTTCTTCTCAGCTATCCTAGGATCAAAATTTTGCTCCTCCATGCCCCATTTTACACTCACGTGTCCCCTATAGCACTTGTGTGTCCCACTTTGCACATATGTGGTCCACATGGAATCCCATTTCCATTTTTTGTGCATGTGTTCCCTGGATTTATATACACATTGCTTTTCACATATGTGCACCTAACCTTAGTTTATCACCTATGCATCCCCTTTTGTGTACACAAACCGGTTTTTCGCTTGTGCATCCCCTCCCAAACCCTTTTTTTTGCACTCGTGTGGCCTATTTTATGCATACACAAACCCTCATGTATACATTCTCAAGAGCCCGTGCATGCATAATTTAGAAATTTCCTACTACCTATAAAGTGCAATAAACAAACTTAAATGACAAAATTTTAAATGTACATAACAGCGTAGGGTCATGGGAGGCCTCCGAACTCTAGGACTTTGTCTGCATAATGTACATGTCTCTGTATTTTTGCCATAACTCTCATCAATAGATATCTCTCTCTCTAAAAAATTTCAACAAATGAGGATTGCAAATGAACTAGATGTGATGATTCCCCCAAGCTACATATTTATAGCTTTTCTCCCCACCCCCCCACGATGTTTTCACTCGCCGTGATGGCCATAGATGGTCAATTGATCATCGTGTATCTTCTCAAGTGTTTTAACACTTTCTGAAATTTTATGTTTAAAAAATAATTATGTTTAGCACATTTTTGCTATATTCGGGCATATTTTGTCTTCTTGGTGACCCTTTCCGCTACGGGGCATATTTTTACCTTACGGTGATTTTTACGATGTCGTATGACTTTGTTAATTTTCGTACATCATTTCTTCTATAAAATTCACAAAACCAAAGAATTCAAAGTTTTCAAAAATTTCAAACAAATTTGTTAAAATCATTAAAAAATCCAAAAAATTGGTAAAAATTCACAAAAATCCAAAAAAATTATAAAATTAAAAAAATTCAAATATTGTTAAATGGCATGCACGTAGGTGAAGCACTGTATCAGATTCATTGTCCTCTAACATAGAAATTTGTCCTACAAAAACATCTTTCCTAGGTTATGGATTTTTTTTTCTCAAATGACTTGTGGATCATTTTGAACTACCTCCATTAAAAAAGCAAGTTTACTTACCATCTCGATACTTGTGTATAACAAAGAGTTGCCAAAGATTATGTCATATCATATGAATGATTTTTCATAGGACTACTTGTGTCCTCCATTATTCCCTTTTCATGTATTCTTTCTTAGGGCACCATTTTCAACCCTTGTTGTTAAAACATAAACATTCGGGAACTAAAGCTTGATAACAAAAAAATTGGTATTGCTATCTTGAGCGTTGTTTGTTTGAGTATTTGTAATTGTAATTATTTTTCTATAAGGATATTTGGTTCACTCTCTCGTATTGCATTTCATTATGTATGTTTTATGGAGTTATGCATTTTTAGGAATGAACAAATGTTAGCAATATAGTTTTTCACGTTATTTTACACTTTTGTTGTATGCATTTATTTTAACTAATGCCGATGATGTAGATCTAGATCAACATGATGAAGCGGATTTGTTTATTGAATAATTAGATTTATTCATATATAATTCACTATCATGTCTTATTACTATTAATTTTTCTTCCAAAACACACAGGGAAACAAAAATCCTTTTATCCCTATCCTATTTCTTCTATCTGTTTCAATTATATTTTTATTGTCGATTGAATTATTTTATCACCCCATCAACACTCGAGGGGTCATCCTTCATTATACTAATTTTTTTCAAAAAGTTACTCATTTATGCTTATCTACTATGTTTGAAGCGACGTCACTTACTTCACCTCAAATAGGAGAAAATGTAGACACCTAAATTTTTCTTATGGAGTTTTATTGTTAAAATCACGCTAATTGATATCATTCTTACCATTTTTTTAATTAACAATGCTTTCTATGATTAACTAGCCTCTATCACATTCGGATGCCAATTGACGACACATCGTTAGTTATTATTATCTTTTGAGCAAACAATTAGCGATTATTAGTTAATTAAGCCTAGTTACCCTTGTATTTGATCAATAAACCCTATTATTGGTTAGTACCACTCTTCCAACCATTCAAAATAACCTCATTTCCCTCCAAGTAATCTCGGAAGGTTTCAAAAGCTTACCTAGCCTCTTAATTGATCTTGATTGGTAAATTAAGGCTCCTCACATGCTAATCACTTATTAATTCACTAATCATGATTAAAAATCCTTAATATACTTTATCGTTTTAATACCACATCTACTAAGATGCAAGTTTTCTCAAAATAAAAAACTATAAAAAGGAATAAGCACCTACCTTCATACTTGACACCATGTTTTGAATAGAATAAATTATATAAGACATATGTTTTAGAGCCTTACTTCCATTGATAGTAATAACTTTCTCAAACTTTGCATCCAATCTTCTTCTTGGTTAGCAGAGGAATATCTAATATGGATTTGTAGAAATTGTGAAAGAGGTCCTTTCACCATTGTGAAATAGCAATAACCCAATTTAATTTTCTAGTGGTCTTGATAGGTACATTTTAATTAGCAATTCACACTAAGTAGGCATGCTTTAACTTAGATTGATTGATATCATGTTATTTTTCTTAAGCATTCCAATAAGCTAAGATCTTAATGTTAGTATTCTTAATTCCTAGATTTTTCAATAGACTATGTGGTGTTAGTCTAGTTATTTAACGTTCTTGCTAGAGTTTTGGTAGTGCACACTTTTTATTAGGGCAACTTCACATTATGGGGAAATGACAAATTGTTTTAGTTTTTATGGGTGAATAATATACACTATCATGGATTTTGATATGCATATCCTGACGAGCAATAACGATGAGAGCGAAACAATGTACTACAACATCATGATATTGTGGTTATTAATAATCCACTAGAAAAAATATCTATAGTTGTGGTTGTAAGTAATCCATTATGAAAACTATATTTTGTGTGGTTCTTGTTAAACCACTTGGAAAAACATCTAGAGGTTGTTGGCATTTTCCTAGAAATCATCCAGGATCATGAGCATCATGGAGGTGGAAGTTACAATACACAAGAGTGTTTTCCCCATGATCGTACTAAGGGGGAAATGTTAGGAATTATATGGTTTAAATATTATGATATTCTTTTATATTTATGCACTGTAATATGCAAATGTTAATTGTGAAAATAAGTAGGGTGAAAATTTTTGTGTTAGTAAGTTAGAATAAAAAAATTAGTATTGTTTTATTATGGATTTTTTTATTGTAGAAACCATTTGAGAGTATGGTTTCATGAAGAAAAAAATATGTTGAGATATTTTTATTCCTTCATTCCTATATAATGGATTCATTTTTAACAGAGAAGATTGAGAAGTTGTATTGTGCAATAATAATACTATTTTTGTTTGGGGTTTGAGTTTGTTAAATATCTGTAATTCTGCATATATAATCTCATTTTATAGATAAATTAACGATGTTTTGATCACGAGAATATAGTGATTAGATTTTAGAAGAAAGGAATGGATAGGGTTCTTAAATTGTGAGAGTCGAAAAATATCAATTAGAGCTTTTTGTCTTGTGTAACAAGTGGTTTCTTGTTTGTCACGGTTGATTTGGAGAGATGGAGGAATTGCATTGATCTTTAAAGAGGGTTTTTAGTTTGTCTCTATAATATTGTAGGTGACTTAGTAGGAGGAAGTGTTAGACTAATTCGGAGATTTTTTTCTTAAATTGAGTAGATTATATATGTGGTGCTTGAGTGACAGAAGAAGGAAAACTAGAAGTGATGGTGTGATGCTCATTAGACATAGACGAATCAGATTTAGGAACCCATTGAGATGTATCATTTGTAGATGGGAATCCAAAAATGATTTACATTGAATTAGAGAAATCCCACGATGCTCAAGATGTTTTATTTTTCATTATAATGCATAGAAATTATTGTCATTATGTGCATTGATTTTATGATAATTGCAATATAGATGATCTTGATTATTTTATAGTGATAAAGAGAATAGTAATGAGTAGGTAGTAAAGTGATTCGTTAATGACTAATGAAATCGGTAAGAATTTCATGTTTATTAGTATTGCGATTGAACGTGAGAGGATCTAGTAATGGTACAATTTGAGGCTCACCTGATATGAGAAAATGTAGTTAATAGATTGAATATGAGTTGTAGAAGGAGAACAAACATGAGTCCGAGAAGTGTCCTTAATATGTTGGATTTAAGATTTGAGAGATGGAATCATGGACTCCATAGCCTAAATTTTTCTTGAAACAAATAATGTAAAGATTTAGTTGATTCCAACATGGATTGATTAGATCGAAGATCACAAAGGCTAGGGTCATCAAATATAAAATCAAATATAAGACTGATTTCATGTGGTGGCGTATCTTTTAGAAAGAGACATGTTGTCTAAATATTCTTTTAGAACATCCTTGAAATTGGTATATATATTGAGTAAATCAGACAACTAAATTGGAGGAATTTTATGACCCATTACAAAAGAAGAATTAGGATCCTAAGTGTGAAGGTTGTTGAGTTCACCAAAATGATTATGCTAAAATGTAATATCCTAGCCTAACCTAATGCGATTCTGATAAATAATGAATAAATAAGCTGAAGGGAATAACAAAAGTAAACTCAACAATAAAAATATGAAACCTTAATATGCAAAGAGGGTTAGAAGAGCCTTAGTTGATTAAAATATGCCATGGGTTTTTTTGTAGTGATGTTTAGTTAAACGGAGGAGGAAAGCTGTCACACGGGAGCATAACAAAAAGCATATCTAGAGGTTTTTACTAGACTGGGGTTCCTAGGGAAGGATTGGGGTGTCGGTGGTCATCCTAGTCCGAATTCTGGGTGCCACTGATTTGTACTGAGATGGTCAAAAGATTGAATTTATAGGTTTGTAATATTTTTACACACCTTCACTTCTTGTCGCATGTAAACCTATAACGGAAGAATTACAGTAAAACCCCAAAAAAGTATCAAAATCCTAAAAATAAAATATGGATATGAATAAGTTAGATTGTCCTCGATTACAAATTGATGGACTTATCATTGAGCACTATTGTACATCTCATACCCAATGTAGTTATAGGTATGTGTGTGTGGAAATTATGCCATAGGTTTTTCTTGTGCCAATTGGACTTTGTGAAGTAGTGAGTAAGTAACTAGATGTAGAATGTAATAAATTTTTGCATGGAAATAATAAACTCCCTTTCATGTAGTGTGATGGTGGTGAAACATCCTTTATACCTTGTGATGGATTTAGATGGATCTGACCTTAGGTAGTGATAGCTAGTGCTTATTACTTGGTATTTTATTATGATCAAATAACTTTATATTAGTATGATTCCTTCACTTGAATTTTGTAAAGGAAAACTACAAAATAGTATAATATTCTCAAATGGATAAAAATGACCCAAAATTCAGAGTAAAGTGTAAATAGGACAAGTGTGCCCCGGAGGAGACAAGGGTTCTAGTGGTGGTATCTGGCTAGTCACTTAAGTCAAAAAAGGTGAAACCCAAGTAAGAAATGATAAAATATGTAAATAAAGGTGCAATATAGAAATTACAAAACACAAAACAACAAAATATGGCCAAATATATGGGTTTACTAGTACTCTTCTTACTTAGGAATCATGCAAATAGTAGTATGTGATCAAGACTAAATAATGACTCAAAGTGTGTGATTTTGTGTCTACATGGGTTCCTACCATAAACAATATGGAAAGGATACCTCCTTGTTGTCCAGGTTTATCGAGTTTTTATAAGAAAAATCAACTTGTGGTAAATCAAAATCTCATTGTTTTGGATTTTCTCCAACTATGCAACGTAAGATATTTCCTAAGCTTTTATTCACTACTTATTTTTACTCATCAGTATTTGGGTGATATGAATTACTGAAATGTAGTTATGTCCCCATTTTCCTCCATAAGTGTTCCTTAAGTGGCTCAAGAAAATGTGTCTCGATCTGAAGTTATCATTTTGGAACTCCATACAACCAAACAAATTTTGGAAAAAAACAAATTTGTAACTCTAGAAGCATCATTACTTTTAGTATAAGCAATGAAATGTGTTATCTTAGATAATATGTAAAAAATAAAGATAGAATCATTCCCTTGTTTTTTAGGAAGTCCTAACAAGAAATCCATACTCAAATCAACCCGTGGCCCTATAGGGATAGGAAATGACATATACTGACTAGTATTTACAACATGGCCCTAAGGCACTTGGAAAAATTTACATCTTTCTACTATCCTACTTATGTTCCTCTTTTCCCTTAGCCAATAATATTTATCTACAACAAGATTAGTTGTCTTACTTATAAAAAAACATTTAGTGACCCCTTATTTATGTAATTATCTTATAATATTTTCTCTTATTAAACCAACAAAGATGAAAAAAACAATTACAGGTGAATAAATAACCATCCTATATCAAATAATAAGAAGAACCACTAGCCATTGTAGGGTACTTACACTATCTCACAAAATCACCAACATTTGGATCAGCATCATACAATTCGTTAACTACCTTGAACCCTACTACTTGCATTTTCCATTTTGATAAAAAGTGTTATGAGCCTAGTGAAGGAATCAACAAATTGATTCTTCTTACACTGACTTATTCTTTATGATAAATGTATATTATTTCAAAAATAAACCCACTTTTTATGCCTACTATTTAGTTTCTTTTGTGGGTTTACATAATTCAATGCTTCATGGTCAATAAAGAGCACAAATTCGTTAACTACCAAGCAATGTCTCCAATGCCTTCATGCTCGAACAACATAAAATTCCACATAATAAGTAGATAATTTCCTCCTCACTTCATTTATAATTTCACTAAACAATGCCAAATTCCATCCTTCATGAATTTGTACATCTCCAATCCCAGCATGTGATGTATCATAACCAATGTCAAAGACCTTCCTAAAATCTAGAAGTACCAAAGCTGGTGCCTCAAACACTTTCTTATTTAACGAGTTTAAAACTATTTTTGTTACCTTAGTCCATAAAAACTCCTTTCCCTTTATAAACTCTGTTATGTGGGCAATAATGCTACTGAAATTCCTCATGAACTTCCTATAAAAAATTTCCAATCCATGAAATCTACGAACCTATGTCACATTCCTTGGAATAGGAGATTCATAAATCACCTTCAATATTTCCTCATCCATCCTAGCTCCATCCTATGAGATGAAAATCCAAAAAAAAAAACTATACTTTTCTGAAGAATTATACACTTCCTAAAGTTTCCATACATACTCTCCTTTCTTAACAATTCTACCACCAATTTCAGATGTAACAAGGGTTCTTAAAATGTCTTACTTGAATATCAAAATATCATCAAAATACACAACCACAATCTTACGATTATATTCTCACAGTATTATGTCCATCAACCTCATGAATTTATTGGGTGCATTACATAGCCCAAATGGAATCACCATCAACTCATACAATCCATATTTTGTTTTAAAAGTAATTTTCTATTCATCCCTTCCATGGATTTGGATCTAGTAGTACTAACGATGCAATTCAATCTTCTTTAAATATTGGGCTCCCAATAACATGTCCATCATATAATCAAATCTTGGAATTGGTAACTAATACAATTATGATTTTATTTATGGCCCTATTATCCACACACATTCTCTAGTTTCCATCCTTTTTAGGAGTCAATAGCATTGGATTACACAGGGACTCGTGATTTATCTCAATAAACCTTTTTGTATTATATTTTTGACTTTCTTGTTCAAATCCTCACTTTCTGTTTGACTTGTCCTATAGGATGCCTGATTTTGAATGTCCAATATTTGGATCAAATCAATACTATGTTGTATATATCACTTAAGGCGTAAACCATTGCATATATCATCTAGTATGACATCCTTTTATTCTTTTACTACTTTTTCTGCCACAAATGGTTATATCAAAGGAATTTATTTCCTCATTATTTGATATCATTGCATAACAACAACAAAATTGTTACGTTTCTTCAAAAACACCTTTGTAGAAAAAATCCCTCACTCCTCTCTCCTAATACAAAGGGTAACAAGACCTCCTTTACACCATCATTCCACAACGTATAAATATTTTCTCTCCATCATGTGTAACCTTTCTATCATATTTTCAAGGCCTCCCCACTAATATATGGCATGCGTCCATTAGGATAACATCAAACCACACCTCATCCTTGTAGGTATTCCTAATTGGAAACTTTATAAGGCATCTTTTATCCATGGTTACCTTGTTCCTTTTCTTGAAACATGATCTAAGATAGGGATAAGAGCACTTCTCACATTTCAGATCGATTTTATCAACCATCACAGTTGAGACCATATTTTCACCAGCTACCACCATCAACAATATTTTTACATACCTTTCCTCCATAAGTGAATATTGTTTAAAATATATTTTTCTATAACCAAGATTCAAAACCAACACCATCTTGTTCTTTCTCCTTCCTCAATACAATCATCATACTCTTTATCGTGATGGTTTAACCCTAATCTATGGTAAACTCCATTTATTATTCATCTTTAGCTTCGAGCGGGTTTACTTATGGTTGTTCTCCATGCCATATATCTTGTGTAGGATAGTGAGAACACCAAAATATTTGTGTCCTTCTTCACCACATCGGTAACATGTATACTTTGTTTGGGGATATTCCAGCCCACGTCCTCCATTATAACCTCTTCCCCTCACGAAACCCCTACCTCTTTGGTAGTTACGATGGATTTGACCAAATTCTTCTTGTCCTTCTACATTAAATGATTGAAATTTTATAGAACAAAATTTACATCTACCTCTCATTAGAGATGATGATGGCCCTGTTTTCACACCTCTTCTAAAATTAATTCTCTTGTTATTTTCTCTTGCTTATAATGTGAGTTGATAAGCATCATATCATATATGGATTTGGAGCATACTCAGGTTCATCTTATATTGTATAATTCAGCCCATGTATAGATATTATATCCTTATGTTATCCAAACTCTCCTTGTTCCATCTAGATTAGTGGCTTATAAAATTAATTGGTGTACTCTTCAATTCGATATCCTTGTGTATTAGGATTTGAAATCTTTGAAATAGTATCTAGGAATAATCTACAGGAAGAAACTTTTCTTTTAACTTCTTCAACATTTTATTCTAATTTCATATCTTTCCCTTTGGTTTCATTTTCCAAGTGATCCTGAAATATCAATACATGCCCGAAAAACTTAGTTCACGCAAACTTAATCTTGTTCTCCTCTAAAAGGTTTTTCATTGAAATTATTTTTCCACCCGATTCACTAGTCGATAAAATTATTTGGTCATAACCATCCACCATAACTAGGAACATTAATCTTGATGTGGACATTCTTTCCCTCTAAAGCTTGAATCAATATCTCTTTAAATGGTCCCCAATTCAAGGTGTATTCATCTCTCTCATTTTATTTTTCATTTTCTCCTTGATTAATTAATGAAGGTAATTGTTCAATATCATTATCTAGGTTTTCATCCCCATTTTGATGTCTCCTTCTCGAGGCGGGTAACATCTCATGTGATCTTAACAACTTGTCTCTGTAGCTCCTACATGTGCCTATTCATTTAGCCATAACCTCCCCTCCCACATAAATTCCTATATAAAATAGAGGATATAAATTAGATAGATAAATTTAATATATTACCTTCACCATTCCCAAAAGATCCAAATCTTCTCTGATATCAATTGATGTGGATGAAGATGCAAGAGGCTGAAATACCTCAAAAAACACACATACTATTTTAGAAACAACCATAAGATTCAAAATACTTTTCTTCTCATTGAAAAATCCACACTAAACTTTTACATCATTAAAACATTCCTTTTATTTCACATTAACTCTAAAACACCCTAAAATGCAAACAAACCCTTAAAATGCAAAAAATTAGCTACTAGTAAAACACCTAGGATGGGTCCCAAATTTTGAATAAAAAATATTCCTTCACTATTGAAGGCTTGAGAATTTTTTTGATTATTATATAAATCGAGAAAAAGTTATTAAAAGTATAAGTTCCATAAAAAGGAAAAAAATGTTTTGAGCCAATTTTAGACCATTAGACGAAGGTATCCAACCCTTAAAAATGCCAAAATGGCAACAATATTTGTGAAAATTACGGTTATGGCATACTAATAATAGAGATCTACCACTGGAAAATTTCAAGATGATCTAATGGGTATAAAAATTTATGTCCTTCATAATTTATGCTCCCGTAGATCACCAACTCTAAGTTCAAGCACAAGACGAATACAATATTAATCAATCCATATAATATATAATGAACCATTCCTATTGTTTTACAAAGTGATTGGATATAGAAATGAGAGAAGATAAAAATCTATTATCTTAAAAATATGCAAACAAGAGAAGTGTAGATAATGGTCTCTATATCCTATAAAATATTCAAATCTAAAATGACAACAAATAACAAACACTAGCATGCACTAAAAGATACACATACCCAAATAAGGGAAAACAATACTTCTCAAGGAATCAATCAAAATATAGTTTGCTACCACAAAAACGTGTACATACTTCCATAACTAAACATACAACATGCAAACCCTTATGGGTACTTTAGTCTATTACCTGAAACTATTATTTTTCAGTCACATATACATAGTCCCATCCTAGGATATTATTTTTTATTCTTTATGTAAAAATACACAAACCATAATCATATTCTAGGATGAATCTCATGACTGTTCTTTATAAAACCAATCTTTCCCAAAATAAAACACAGTCACAAATTTTATAAAAACTCATGAACTTGTTCCGTATACACAATAGACAAACCCAAAAACTAAAACATCATTCCAACACAAATATATGAAATTCCATATAGTATTTAACACTTAAGCTCATGAATCTCTACATAAATTAGACATGCAAATACAATAGACATATATATTTATAAATAAATGATATGCCATAAAAACCAGAAATAAAAAACACTTAATGTTATTAACAAAATGTAATCACTACAATCTAGAATCTATGTGAGAATCTCATGCATGTGATGTGCACTTTTCTATTTAACTTTGTTTCATTTCTCCTAAAAAGTCTCCAAAACTCAAAACAACCATGCATTCATCCACATATTCCTTTTGAAAAACATTTCCCGTATCTATATCTTGAATCACATTCATGGCCGCAAAACATGTAACATGTGGAAAAATTAAATTATCTCAAACAACCCCAAAAATATCTCAGTAGAATAAACAAAGAAAATTATCAAATTAGAAAGAAGGATTACAACCACATTTAGGGTTGGTTTCTGTGAAGCAAACCATTCCATAGGATTCAGATCCATGCTTTGAATGTTATTAAATATAAAATATTTTTAATGCTTTTTTTACATGCTAAATATTCCGTACACTTAAAAATATGTTCCTCATTACTTTTTCCAAATTATTTACCCGAGTCACCATGCCACATAACTTACTATTGCATGAAATTAAAATCAAGGTTGTAATGTATAATCTATGAAACCAAAACATGAAATTTTTATATGCCATCCACTCTAATCAAGTGGATTAATATTCATAGATTTAAGAAATCCTTTTAATCCTTCATACACCTTAATCAAACTTAATATAAATATTAACCCATGCTCATATGCCATGTTTTCTAATAAATCCACACTTGTTAAGTCTTTTGTCCATGTCATTAATGCCTCACAATTCAATATGCCATGAGAGCTAAAATCATTGATACATGTCATGAAATCCAAGTGAGTTTTCAATGCATACCACACCACTTAATATATAAGAAAGGCCCAAGAAAAACTTTAATATATATATTCCATATTTAGTGCCAAGTGAAATAACAAACGACTTAGAGAAAGAATCCAAGAAAGATAACAAAGACGAATAAAACTATCTCCTTCCAAATACTTTCCAAATTTAATTTTTTTGGAGAGGTTAGGAGTACCAAACACTAATATACCAACACTATGATGATCACAAAATGATCTAGTAAGTGATCAATAACGCAAAAATCATTATGCAACATACAATAAAAATATATTGACAGAAAAATTCTTACATGAGATAAGACTCCCAGTTGTTAATTATTTTTAAACCAACTGATGGACTATTAGCCATCTAAATGGTCATCAATTTCGATACTCAAAAGGTTAGGATGTTACACCTTAAGGAATTCACAATTCACCTATGTGACTAGGAATCACTCATTGATATTAAAACATGTTCTTCCTCATATGCCTCTCATAGGAATCGATGACTTCTTGATCCTACCAATATGATGGTCCTAGATACCCGAGTATATTGACTAGCTCATTCTAACTTGTTTCTTGAAGAGATATTAAAATAATAGTAGAGTCGGGATGTGATGATCATCACCTTAATCATTGAGCTTAATATTTCACATTTGAACATGGTGACCCCCTTGAACCTCATAATTCACCTCCTTGACTAAGATGAGACACGAGTAGAAACATAATTATTATATCTGGGCACTAGTTTTCTCAATTAATTCTCATGGAAATGGGTTTCTTCCTCCGAGATGAAGGATTGATCCCCGATCGAAACTTAAAGGAATGTCTAAAGATGGGTTCCATGTTCTTGACTCAGTAAATTGCATTGCAGCAGGTTTGAATTCCACTTTCCGACTTACAAGATGTAAACACATTACAAAGTATTGATTAAGAGCTTAAAAACATATTCATGAGATATGAATTATTTATTATCTTTAGATGAATGCCAACATCAGTCTTGGTGATCTTATATTATCATGATCTTGATGAATATATCCTTGATGACTTGAATTTTAATGGATTTCTTGATTTATCAAGTCCTTCATTGACCTCATGATGTTCTTGACTTCACCCAAGTTGTCAGGTGACCATATTTCACACTCATTGATTCACTCAAATATGTTACTTGTCATAGTGTGATTCTTATATTGTCCTTTCATAAATGGATTCAACCAGATGACTCTCTTCTACCAAAATTGGGAATATTTGAACCATTCAACCTCTTGCATCAAACTATGCCATGGAAAAATTACCTCACAATAAATCCTTGAGGGAATGCGGGGTTTTTCTTCTATTTTGACCACGAGAGACCTTCTAAACTTTTAAATGGTGGAAAACATCAATGATATTAGCATAGTAGGAGTTACGAAAATCTTTCTAAACTCAATTTCAATACTTACTATATTTAGTAGGTCATATCTAGGACTATTATTTATAGTAAATTCTCATCATTTTCTCTCATTTGGAGTATTGTGAATGTTGAGTATTTACTATTTTTAAACACTTACTAATTTTATACATGCACTACCTTGTAAACCTAATATTTATATAAATTGAAATTACAAGAATCAAGTGCCAAAAAATCACTTTCAAATGTTTTCCTTTTCCTCCAGGACTCTCTCGCTCAAGATTTCAAGGATTTTCACCACTCGGATCTTTGTATAATCGAGAGGTAACTTTATGCAATTTTTAAATTGTTGGTGTAATATACCTAAATATTAATGGATTTTGGGAAGGGAATCATAATTATTATTAGAGGATAGGTTATCCTAATTTATGTGAAAAATCCTTCTCACATTTGACAATACTAGCTTAATCGAGTTGGGGAAAATTGTAAAGGATAGTTGAGGTGGAAATTTGTTTTCCCTTATTTCTGATTTGTCCCCTAATTAAAAAAATTAAAAAGTTGTGGTAAAATATTCAAATTAGGGAGAGAGTGGAATGGAAATGAGATTTGGGGGTCCAAATTGCATCATATGCAGCTAGGAGTGGATATTTGTAATTCCCGCTTAAAACAACCACATGAGACCTAAGAACAACCTAGGATTAGTTAGGAAAATTATGTTATAAATTTTTTTGTTTTTTAGAAGTGTCGACAACCAAAGTTACAAGGCAATAGGTAACATGAAAAAGTTTCAAGGCCAAATAAGTTAATAGCTTATATAATCCCCATTACAACAATTATTAAGAATTCCCAAGGTCAAAACATAGGGTTAGAATAACCACTTAGGTTAGGAGGGTAATTTCTCACTAAACCACTCTCTAACTAGCTTAAAAGATTCAACTTTATTTTTCTCAAAATTAATGCATTCAAAAATTTCCTAAATCATTCCCATTAGATAGGAAATTTTCTCACCTTTCCAATGATATAAAGAAGTCCTCCTAACTCCTCATATTTCTCAAGTTATGGGCCGACGGACTTTGGGAGGAAACTTTTCGCAAGGGTGAGCGTGCGGGCCTAGGGAAGAAAATTTTCCCACGCACGGGCTAGCGAGAGCGGGGATAATTTTTGGTGCATTTTCCTTTTTTGGGGCAAAAGCGTGATTTTCCTCTGCACGCCCACGAGCTCAAGAGGACATGTGTCGGCTTTTCCGTGCTCGCGGAAGGTCGAGTCGCCAAGAGTTTTAACACATTAAGAATTTAGGTGGCAAAGCACTAAGGAATCAAATTGATCTCGTGCCTTCGATGACACCTAAGGCACCATGTTTCAATCCTGATTTTTGTAGGGAAAACAGACTTGTGGGGAAACTTATGAATTTTCGACTTTTGTGTTAAAAAGCACAAAGGGTTAGAATTTACGCGTGCCTTCACTGATCCCAGATGACGCCACATGTCATGACCTCATTGGTCATGGGTCAACAAAGTGTGTCGATCACTTTTAGGATTTAAGATTTTTAAGGGAAGGAAAGTTCAAATTTACTCCAACGACACCTAAGATCGCCACGTGTAAGCCAACCATTAGTCGTAAGTGGCGGGCGGCGGAGCAAACTTTAGAATTTTTGCCAAGAAAGGAATAAAATTTTAAAGTCAATAAAATCTCAACTCATCCACTATCACCGGTGAAGCCACATGTCAGCCATTCATTTGTTGTGGGTTGGCGGAGAGCTTTACAAAAGTTTCCCAAAATTTTCTGAAAACGTAATAGGCAAAAAGGAACCCACTCCTCTGCTCCCGATTTCTTGTTGGCTAGCAATAGGAGGCCGAGGAAACTTTGAAAAGTTTCCCAAAAATTTTAAAGGTTAAGTTTGATTTTGCGTGCCCACAAAGGACGACAAAAGTCAAAAGCGAGGCGGCAGTCCGTGGGGAAATTTTTTCCAAACTTTCTTTTTCGAACCGAGGTGGTTTTGACAAAACAATTAAGGCCTACGGGTTAGCGAGCAATGGGGGAATTCATTCCTTTGGCGTTTTTGTCCAAAAGTGCTAAGGGAAAATTTGGGCCCGCGGGTCCGCCAAGTAAATGTTTCCCAACTTTTTTTTACAGCTTAGATTTTTCTTTTTGGTGGCAAAAATGAAGTAAAAATTCAAAAGGCCATAACTTTTGTTTGGTAGATCAGATTTGGTAAAACGAGGACTTTTTGGAAATCTCTCGATGTCCTCTTTGCATAGAGATCATAAATTTTTATTTTTGATGAAGTTAAAAAGGTAAATTTCTTGAAAACGTTTTGCATCATTTTAAAGGAAGACTCGTAAATTTTAACTTATAAAATTTATTCAAATTTGATCTTTTCCTTCACTCGACATGCCATACAGACATGGAGGATTTTTCTAAGAAGAATTTAGGATGGATTTGGAAAGTAAATTTTTTTGATTGATTTCCAACTCGAAATTAACAACCTCTGACAACAAAATGATCTGTGAAAGGTTTGAGCCCGATTTTGCAATGTTTTGAAAGATATTTCTTAAGTGTTATAGTCTAAATGAATTCATTGGCATCATGTGATGTTCAATTTATTATTTAATTTGTTATTTATTTGTGTTAGGTTCGATCTGAGCATTTTGAATTAATTAATTGCTAGTTTGAAAATGTAAAAGCAGAGATCAATTCGTAAAGATCTACTTCCCATTTTTTCTTATCTTATAAGTTTTAGAATAAATTCCAATTCAAAGCTAATACATCAAGTTTATTCCATTCTAAGTATTCAAAGAAAATAATACAACTCGATTTCCAAATTCACACATTTCAAAAGAAAGAGTTATGCATTTTCTTCATACGTATTTCTTTCTTTCACAACGAAATGTCAAATACATTTAAATGATCAGATTTAAATACAATAATACCATTCGAGGAACAATACAATCTTTTATTAATTCCAAGGATATTTCTACAACTTCTTTCCTTCATTACTCAAAATCATCATACAAAATACAATTTCTTTCTTTCAAAAACATAAAAGAATATATCTCTTTTACATGTCAAAATTACAAATTTCAAAGTTAATATAAAAATATTTCCATCAAAACTATATGCAAGATCATCCCCTTCAAAGTGGGAAAAAGGGTTACAATGAGATTTATCTAAAGAATGATTGTCAAAAGTGTCTTTTTCCATGCTCCAAAACAACAACATGTAGATTTCTCCTTCTTCTAATTTGATCACAACAAGAGTAGGGGAAAGGAAATGCTCTCCACCCAAGCAAGACATCCAATGAAAAGGGAGAATCCATCCTTCTTCATTGGCCCCGATCCCCAAATCAGAGTGAAATAAAAGATGTGATTCAACTCATGACAATGAAGGCTTCCACAATACACACAAGCAACATTTCACATTTGAAAACACAGTCCAAAACAAAATGTATTTTTCAACTATATTACAACATGAAAATCAAAACTAAGGCTTCATCAAGCAATCCAAATGAGCAAGCAACTATGGGGGATGTTACTTATGCCTCCTAAAGGGGAAACGGTATCACCACCTGATTTCAAACCATATATATATATATATATATATATATATATATATAAAATTTCAATCCCGACATAACCTTATTCCTCCCCCAAGTACCCCTTATTCCTCACAATTTTTATTCCTCCCCAACCTCGATGGAACCCCATGATGAGTAAAGAAATGTAAGCTATTTCTTCCGCAAGGTGGAACCCAAATCCTAACTCCCTCCACACTTATACCTCCCTAAAATCACTTATGCCTCCCCACATAATCCCCATAGAATTCTCCTACACCATTCCTAGGTAGTCCACCCAACCGCACAACAAGTAATAACAAAAAAACAACCATTTACATGTTCATACAAGGGAAAGAAGATCATTTTCAAGAGCCAAGCTCTTACCTCTCCATGAAGGAGTTTGTTCCAAGTTCCAAACAGCAAGCTTTCCAATGTAAAATACAGTCCAAGATCAACAATCTACCAACATGCAACAGTCTCCAATCTTCTCCAAAAACAAGAGTTCGAAACAAAAAATGAATTCGCCCCAAAAGAAGTATGCAAAAGTGAAGCAACCCCAAAACAAGACAAGCAATTTGAATTTTATAGAAGAGTGAAGAGAAGAGGATGAGGTGGATCCATGTAGGATGCCACATCAAACATCCTCAACCCCAACCCAAAAGTCAACTTCATTCTCCGTAGCATAATAAATAGGTGGGTGAATAATATGATAGTTTACTTACACACTCAAATCTAACCCACACCCCAAAGGATTTAAAATAAATTAAGTAAGAAAAGTGCAATTAAAACTTACAACTTTTCATTTCAAAAAGTATTATAAAAGTCTAATTTTAACCCCCAAACCATAGGTATGGTTGGTAAATTAATTTAAGGGGTATAAGACAAATTTAACTTGTCCCACAAGCCTCCAAATTCAGCCTCCTAGGAAAAATTCGAATTTCCAAGAAAGTGGAGTGTTTCACACTTAAAATTTAACTTACACATCACTTACAAAGTCACTTACACATTACTTACACATTCTTACAACTTTTAATTTAAGAGCCAACAACTCTATTAATTACATTCTTATGACATATTTGATTTATTTATTTTAACAATGTGGTTACTCACAACATTTACCACAACATTTAATAAATAATGAGTGGGGTGACACATCACTTAATAAACACATGCAAATATCAATAAAAAGGAACTAAATAAATAAATACACACAATACCTTGGTCACATTTTAAAGGTGATTCCCCCATGGGAATCCCTAACAAAATTAAACACACACAAATAAATACAGTTGCCATGGTGACCTTGTTGAATTAATCTATAATTCCAATTTGGTTGGTCTCCAATCCCACAATATTGTTGTGATATTTTTAACCTGTAAAACACAAATACATCCTTTGGACTCATGTCCATATTAGAATATCGAGGATAATATAAATATCATTTTAAAATCATCTAGATATACGAATCCCAACAACATCAAGAAATCAACAATATCCTTTACAATTTTATCAACAACTATATCATCATCAAATAATTTCCATTTCTAGGTCGACTCAAATATCAAAATATCCCATGTACAAACAACATGTATAATATAACCATGTCAATCAATATATCATCATCAATATATTAAAATCTCTCCAATAATCATTGTGCATCATAACATAATCAAGACCAACAATAAGCCATGATATAAAATCTAGCATCATACTAAATCAAAACCATAATAATGTCCATAATATAATCAAAAGTGTCATGATCGGTATCTAAAGGTATCAAAGGAAAGTGTTCACTACATCCCCTCCCCTTAGAATTGACTTCCTCTTAGAATTCACTGGAACAAATGTGGAAATTGTACTCATAATAATTTAGCATCTTCCCATGTACCTGAAATCTCATCATATTTGTCCCACTTGCACCTAGACCTGATCAATCTCTCTTCCTCAAACACCCGGGGTCTTGTGATCTATAATAAAAATGGGCTCAACCATCACCCGCCCGATCCTGCACCTACTGAATGAGGTCCAATCCAAAGACATGAGAAAGATCTCAGTAATATATCTTTTAAGAACATAAACATGAAACACATCATGGACGTGAGACAAGCTAGGTGGCAACGCTAGACGGTAGGCTAGAGGTCCAATACGCTCCAAGATCTCAAAAGGAAAAATGAATCTAGGTGCAAACTTAGAACCTTTTCCATAATGGATAGGGATCTTATGTGGCCCGACACAAACAAACACCTTCATGCCCAAATCAAAACTACGGTTGATCATATGCTAATCTATGTACTTCTTCTTCCTGTCTTGTGCCTCCGTAATCTTTGTTAGATCATCACCACCGCTACTCCATGTCCTATAGAAGGGATGGTCCAAGAGACACCCTTTCCTCCAACCTATCCTAGTTAAGGGTGTCTTGCACTCTCTACTATACAAATCTCTGAAAAGGATCCATGCCTATGGAACTCTAAAAACTATTATTGTAGGAAAAATCCACCAAGTACACGTGCTCTTCCCATCTCGTCCGATGATCCATCACATACATCCTAAGCATGTCCTCAAGAATCTTATTCACCCATTCATCTGTCCATCTATCTCATGGTGACAAGTTACGTTGAAATTAATCCTCATCCCAAGGGCATGTTGCATGGTAGTCCGTATGGGAAGTATATAAAGTATCGTGGTCAAAAATAATCTTCTATGGAATCCGTGCAACCCGACAATCTCATATAAATTTACTCATGCCACTTTGCACTAGATGTATAAGTTATCTTCACCAAAGAAAAGTTAGCCACTTTTGTCAATTTATCAACCGTGACCATGATGGAGTCATTGTGATATCTCAACATTGGTAGCCCAATGATAAAGTCCATAGAAATGGTGTCCTACTTCAACTCGTATAACATGAGGAAAGAGAAAGCTAACTAGATGCTAATGCTTGGCCTTTAATTTCGGCACTCTAAATAGTGCGACACAAACCGAGCCACGTCTCTTCAACATCCTCTCCGGTGATACAACCGTATCAATGTAGCATGCATCTTCTTAACCCCGTGGATGGGCTGAATAGGGTTCACTATGTGCCTCTCGTCAAGATTTCCTTCCTCAAGAATCCGTCTCTGGGAACATAAATCCGACCTATGTTCCTAAGAAGACCTTCTACCCTTAAGAGAGAAACCATCAAACTTCCCCTCAAGGGGTCTCTGGGACTCGATCTCTACTCAAACTGTAATGTAGAATTTGTCAAGAGGAAACTCTAAGGAATCCTTCTCTGTAAATTTGTGCCCACCGAATTTGCCAAAGCCACATGTCTCTCTCTCACGAGAGCGTTTGCAACCACATTCTCCTTCCCCTTCACATGATCTATCTCCATGTCATACTCACAAATTAACTCCATCCAACGCCACTGACGAGTGTTTAGATTGGGCTGCATGAAGAGGTGGTGAAGAATCAAGTGATCTATCCTGAGTGTGAATCTCCAACCAAGAAGAAAGTGCCTCCATCAAACTAAGGCATGCACAACTGCCACAAGCTCAAGATCATGAGTTGGATAATTAATTTCATAATATTTGATTTTGTGAGACTCAAAAGCAACTACTCTGCCCTTCTACATCAGCACACCTCTAAGGCCTACCAACAAAGCATCCTTTCATACAAAGAACTCACCATGTGGATCCAGCATTACAAGAATAAGTGTTGTAGTGAGACATTCCTCAATGTCCTAAAGGCCTACTCACATATGTCGACCAAAAAAACTTCTTCCCTTTATTCTGAAGGGAAGTGATGGGGCGCACAATCCAAGAGAACTCCTAAACAAATCTCCCATAGTAACCTACTAATCCGATGAAGCTACACACCTCTATCACAGTAGTGGGTTTTGGAAAATCAATAATGGCTCTAATCTTGGAATGATCGACTATGATACCTTCCCCGAAAATGATATGACCCAAGTACTATACCTATTATTGAAAGAAAGCACACTTCTCCAAGTTCCAATAAAGCTTCTCGCTCATGAAGACACCAAGAACCTCGGCGAAGGTGCCCCTCATGCTCCACATGCATATGTGAGTAAATAAAAATGTCATCAAGGAAGATGATCACAATGTTATCCAAGAAGGTCCTCAATACCCCATCCATTAAACTCATAAACATTGTGGGGGCATTAGTCAAACCAAAAGGCACCACTGTGAACTCATAGTGCCCATATCTCGTATGAATGGTGGTCTTACGAATATCAGCCTCCCTAATCCTCAACTGATGATAGCTTGACTTAAGATCAATCTTAGAGAAAACTGTGGCTTTCTTAGTCTCATCAAACAAGTCATCTATGCATGGAAGGGGATAACGATTCTTAATCATTACCTTGTTCAGCTGGAGGTAATCAATACACAACCGCAAGGATCCATCCTTCTTCTTCACAAATATCACCAATGCACCCCAAGGGGATACATAGGATGGATAAGAAATTTCTCCAGAAGGCCCTCTAGCTGTAACTTGAGCTTACGCAGATCTTGGGTGGTCATCCGATAAGGTTCTCGTGAGATAGGCTCCACTCCTGGAACTAGATCTATATGAAAATAAATCTCACGTGGGGGTGGTAACCCTAGTAGCTCCCCTGAAAGACATCTACAAACTCTCTCAAAATGGGATGATCATCTAGCGATGGTCCACTAGACCCATCCTTTGATTTGTCACTAACTATAACAGCATACATCTAACAACCCCATTACACACACCACTTAAGTTGCATAGTGGAGATGGTGCAAATAGAAATGGGTCTCCTGACCCCTGAAATCACCAACTCAACTCCTAGATCATCTGCACAAGATATAGTCTTGTGATAACAATCCATCCTAGCCCTATGTGTAGATAACCAATCCATACCCAAAGATGACTCCATACGAGCACAAAGGAAGGATACAAGATCTGAGGTAGTGGTGAAAGGTCCCAAATCCACAACACTCCTTAACTAAGGATTCTATAGAGATATTGGCTCCCAAAGCCATCTCAACGTCCCAACTATGACCCTACCTAACTACCACTAGCCTGCATTGCTCTACTAAAGATGGTGCAATAAAAGAATCAGAAGAACTAGAGTCAAACAATATGGAGGTAGGAATGCCACCAATGCTACCTATAGTCTTAATAACCGTACTCGGTGCTCGACCTAATAGTTCTCAACCACTACATAAATCATGTGGATGTGTCCCATGTCACCGACACTAGGCTCAAATATCTATGTCTTACCCTTTTTATTAGGGTTATGTGGGCAGTCTCTCCAAAAGTGTCAAATAATGCCACAACCAAAAAACCTCTTGATCCTCTCCCCTGTGTAGCAGTCCGGTAGGTACTCTCGAAGTCCTGTGGTGTGATCTATGATCCGGATGCGGTCCTTGTGGTCTCTATTGGAAAGCTCCTCTACCGAGTGAGATCTCTTGACACCCTATGTCCCGATGGGACCCCTAGAGGAGGCCCCATACTCCGACCCTCTCGTGCATCAAACCTCGAGGAGGTCTATAAGGTGGGTGGGACTGCTGCTTTGCTGCCTCTGCTATTGTTGTCTCGAAGAGGACTGTATCTGAACCTTATCCACCATGAGGGAGGAGGTACCAACCCTCGATCTATATCCTTCATCTATTGTATATGGCTCGAGACTCAATCTCTAGCCCTGTTGGGTCTTTCCCAGTCTCCTGCTATGTAGGCCTTCTCAACGGCCTCGGCTAGTGTCTGTGGATAATGGATCCACATTGCACCTCCAATGTCAAGATTTAGGCCCTAGATGAACCTTTGGATCCACACCTTCTCATCCTACATGTACCAAACATACTAGAGTAGATCAAAAATCTACTCTCATACTACTACTATGAGGGACACATGTCGAAGGTCATGAAACTCATCTATCCACTACTTGTATGAACCTCCGTGACAAATATATGGTCCTAAAATGCTCCTCAAAGAGCTCCTGTAACTATCTTAAAATCAACATGGAGCTTCTGCTCCTCTGTCCTCCTCCACCATAATCATTCTTCATCCCTCAGTAGATGGATCATAACATGAGCTTTCATGTTTCTAGAACAAGGATAGAGCTTGAAGCACCCACTCAAGCTCACTAACCACGCCTCTACCTAAAATCCACCTATATCACAAGAGTAATGTGATGGCAGAAGCTTCAGGATCTCCCTGATGTGATCTAAAATTGTGGTCTGATGGCCTCTAGGCATCTCTGCATGCTCATCCCTAAGCCTAGGGCTCCGAGACCTCTCTCTGTGTCCTTAAACTCGGTCACCCTGTCCCCTCTGTGGTGACTCTACTCTGGGATGACTCTCCATGGAAGTTCTTTCCTCCATGCTCCTCACTAGGGTCGAGGAGATGCATGACCCTCAATGGAAGTGACTCTATCATGTCCGGTGCACGCCTCCTACTATCCTCCACATAATGCGGTATTAACCTCCTGAAGGGTCTATAAGATCTATGGTAGGATGGCTGGTATAACATGCTCCAGAGGTGGTATGTCTAGATCTATGTGAAAAGGCTCATCTCTCTCTTGCACTATGCATATTCCACAGACTAAGGCAGTTAGTTAGTTCATTATTCTAGGTCTTACTCAGTTTCCATGTTTACTAAAATGTGTAATTTCCAAACCAAACTGTTTTCTAGATTTAAAATGTGTTAGGTGCAACATTGCACTAGGTTTAAAGTTCATGTCTCAAGTTTTTCTAGTGTGCCCAATGGTCCAAGATTTTGAACCACTTCTCTGATACCAAGTGTGATGCCCACTTAAAACAACCACTTGAGACCTAAGAACAACCTAGGATTAGTTAGGAAAATTATGGTATAATTTTTTATGTTTAAAAGTGTCCTATAATAAGGATTTATAAACAATAGTTGTCACAAAAAAGCTTCAAGACAACTATAATTAATAGCTTATATAATCCCCATTACAAAAATTATTAAAAAACACAAGGTCAAAACATAGGGTTAGAATAACCACTTAGGTTAGGAGGGTAATTTCTCACTAAACCACTCTCTAACAGGCTTAAAAGATTCAACTTGAAATTTTTTTTCTCAAAATTAATGGACTTAAAAACTTCCTAAATCATTCCCATTAGATAGAAAATTTTCTCACCTTTCCAATGATATAAAGAAGTCCTCCTAACTCCTCATATTTCTCAAGTTATGGGCCGATGGACTTTGGGAGGAAAATTTTCCCAAGGGCGAGCCTACGGGCCTAGGGAAGAAAATTTTCCCATGCACGGGCCAGCGGAGCGGGGAATATTTTGGCACATTTTTAGTTTTTAGGGAAAAAGCACGATTTTCCTCCGCGCCCATGAGCCCGAAGAGGACACGTGTCGACCGGATCTAGCGATGTCGGGTCAAGTCGTAGAGAGTTTTCAGACATTAATACTTTAGGTCATAAAGTGCTAAGGGAAAAAATTATCCCCGCCTTTAACACCCAATTGTATCCATGATTCATGTTGGGAAAATGTAAAGGTGGGGAAACTTATGAATTTTAGACTTTTGAGTTAAAAAGCAAAGTGTTAGAATTTACGTGCACCTTCGTGATCATGATGATCTGTGTCATGACCTCATTGATCATGGGTCGACGAGGTTTCGAGCACTTTTAGGATTTAAGATTTTAAGGGAAGAAAATTTCAAAGTTAAAAAATTCCACACCTCCAACAACGCCTAATATGCCACGTGTCAAGCTCCATTCGTTGCAAGGGCCAGGGGCGGCGGGAAACTTTAAAATTTTATTTTTAAAAGGAAAGGGTTTAAAGGTTAAGAATTTCACACTCATCCGCTACACTGGTGAAAATGCCACATGTTATCCGCTCATTAGTATGCGGTGGTGGGCCGAGGAAAACTTTAGAAAATTTTCCCAAAATTTTTCCAAATCTAAAATGCAAAAAGGAACACACTCCTCCGCCGATGCCTCGTGATGCCATGTGAAAACATCCTGATTGGCTATGGGCTGGTGGGAAGGTGGAGGAAACTTGTAAAAATTTTGCAAAAATTTTAAAAAACTTAAGGATTAATTTTCCGCCCATGAAGGATGACAAAAGCAAAAGCGGGCGGCGTGGTCTATGGGGCAATTTTTCCAAACTTTCTTTTTTCAGATGATGTGATTTTGGGAAAAAAAAAGGCTTTCCCAAAGAATTAGTAGAGCGTTAAATCCATTTTTGGGTTTTTTTCCAAAAGTGCAAAAAAGGAAATTTGGGCCCATGGGTCCACTAAGGAAATTTTTCAATTTATTTTTTTAATAGTTAGATTTGTTTTGTTTTTGTGGCCAAAATGAAGTAAAACTTCAAAAGGCCATAACTTTTGATTGGGAGATCATATTTTGGAAAACGAGGACTTTTTGGAAATCTATCGATGCCCTCTTTGTACATAAATTTTTCAAATTTGATAAATATTATAGTGTCAATTTCGTAAAATGTTCTACTAGCAATAAAAATTAAATGGACTTTTTACTTATAAAAATTTTGTTCAAATTTGTCATTATTTCCTCAACATGTCAAACAAACATGGAGGTTTCCATTAAGAATTTTAGGATAGATTTCAAGTGTAAATTTGTTTTGATTGATTTCAATTTTGAAATTACAAGTTTTAACGTAAAAAATGACTATGAAAGGTTTGCTCGATTTTTCAATTTTTTGAAAAATTTTCTTAAGTGTTTAGTTTGGTTTGGGATCATTTTGACCTCATCTAATGTTCAATTTAATTATTTCATTTGTTCTTATATAATTTTAGGGTTGTTTTATTTGATAAATTAATTTCCAAGTTGAAAATGTAAAACAAAGATTATACATTTCAAAAAGATTAAACGTCCCATTCTTTTGCCTTCCATTTAAATACATTCCAATTCAAATATTAGTCTTAAGTTTTTTCCTTCAGTATTCAAACAATAAAAAAAATTCATCTTCTATTCTTTTCCAAAATCATATTTTAAAAAGAAAGAGTTATGCATTTTCTTCCCACGTTTTAATTTTTTTTCAAATAGAGATTTCAAATAGATATTAAACATAGATTTCAATGGAAATAATATCATATGAACAAGGAAAATACAATATTTTATTAATTCAAATGAAACTTTACAACTTCCTTTCCATTTATTTTCAAAATATAACATACTTAATACATTTTCTTTTTTCAAAAATAGAAAGAGAGATATTTTTTTCCAAAATCAATTAAAATTTTCAAAGTAGCAAAATAAAAACATATTTTCATTAAATATTATATGCAATATCATCCACTTCAAAGTGGGAAAGGTTACAAAATATTTTCTCAATAATGATTTTCAAAAGTGTCTTTTCCTGCTCCAGAACAACAACATGTAGTTTCTCCATTTTCCATTTGATCACAACAAGAGTAGGGGAAAGGCAACGCTCTCCACCCAACCAAGATATCCAATGAAAAGGAGAAGCCATCCTTCTTCATTATCCCCGAGCCCCAACCATAGTGCAATAAAAGATATGTGATTCAACTCATGGCAACAAAGGCTTCCACAATACACACAAGCAACATTTCACATTTGAAAACACAGTCCAAAATAGAATGTAGTTTGCAACTACATTAGAACATGACAATCAAAACTAAGGCTTCATCAAGCAAGCCAAAGGAGAAAGAAACTATGGGGGATGCTACTTATGCCTCCCAAAGGGGAAATGGGTATCACCACCTAATTTCAAACCACCAAAAACAAATATTATATATATCATTTCAATCCCTGACATAACCTTATGCCTCCCCCAAGTACCCCTTATTCCTCACATTTCCTTATGCCTCCCCAACCTCTTATGGCACCCCATAACGAGTAAATAAATGCAAGTTATTTTTTTGCAAGGTGGAACCCAAATCCCAACTCCCTCCACACTTATACCTCCCCAAAACACTTATGCCTCCCCACAAAAACCCCATAGCCTTCTCCTACACCATTCCTAGGCAGTCTACCCAACCAGCCAACAAGCAATAACAAAAATCAACCATTCACATGTTCATACAAGGGAAAAAAGATCATTTTCAAGAGCCAAGCTCTTACCTCTCCATGAAGGAGTTTGTTCCAAGTTCCAAACAACAAGCTTTTAATGTAAAATTATAGTCCAAGATCAACAATCTACCAAGCATGCAACAATCTTCATCTTCTCCAAAACCAAGAGCTCCAAAAACAAATAATTCACCCCAAAATAAGTATGAAAAAAAGCAACCCAAAACAAGGCAAGCAATTCAAATTTTATAGAAGAGGGAAGAGAAGAGGATGAGGTGGATCCATGTAGGATGCCACATCACACATCCTCAACCCCAACCCAAAAGTCAACTTCATTCTCCAATGCATAATAAATAGGTGGGTGAATAATATGATAGTTTACTTACACACTCAAATCCAACCCACACCCCAAAGGACTGAAATTAAACCAAGTAAGAAAAGTGCAATTAAAACTTACAACTTGTCATTTCAAAATGCATTATAAAAGTCTAATTTTAACCCCCAAACCATAGGTATGGTTGGTAAATAAATTTAAGAGGTATGGGACAAGTTTAACTTGTCCCACAAGCCTCCAAATTCAGCCTCCAAGGACAAATTCGAATTTCAAAGAGGATGAAGTGTTTCACACTCAAAGTTAACTTACATTCCCTTACACATCACTTACACATTCTTACACATTACTTACAATATTTAATTTAAGAGCAACAAATCTATTAATTACATTCTTAGGACATATTTGATTTATTTATTTTAACAATGTGGTTACTCACAACATTAACACAATATTTAATAAATAATGAAAGGGGTAACACATCACTCAATAAACACATACAAACATCAATAAAAGGAACCAAATAAATAAATACACACAACCCCTTGGTCACATTTTAAAGGTGATTCCCCCATGGGAATCCCTAACAAAATCAAACACACACAAACAAATATAGTTGCCATGGTGACCTTGTTGAATTCATCTAGAATTCCAATGTGGTTGGTCTCCAATCCCCTGATATTGTTGTGATATTTTTAACCTGCAAAACACAAATACCTCCTTCGGCCTCATGGCCATATTAGAACATCCAAATAATATAAATATAATTCCAAAATCATCTAGATATATGAATCACAACAACATCAAGAAATCAACAATATCCTTTACAATTTTATCAACAACTATATCATCATCAAATAATTTCCATTTCTAGGTCCACTCAAATATCCAAATATCCCATGTCCGAACAACATCCATAATATAACCATGTCAATCAGTATATCATCATCAATATATAAAAATGTCTCCAATAATCATCATGCATCATAACTTAATCAAGATCAACAATAATCCATGATCTAAAATCTAATATCATACTAAATCAAAACCATAATAATGTCCATAATATAATCAAAAGTTGGGATCAAACTTTTGTTTCTCCTATATCCATTTTGATCCTTGGGATATATTAGATAAAATCAGAGTGAAGAAGTTTGACTTTCACTTTACGGAAGTTGTTTTTACTAGCCACATCAAAATCAGGACATCCAGAGTGAAATTTTCAGTCAAGACAATAGGAAAGTGTTTTGGGGTCAAACCTTATATGATTTTGACTCCAAAACACCTAATAAAATAATTATAACCATTATAAAGCCAAATTTGAAAAGATTTTCATTTTCAGGTCATATTTCAGCTTGGACTAAAATGGGAAGCTGATGTATTCTGAATCTCCTTGGGAAATCTTTGCATCTTGTAACAAATTTAATGTTTTTTCTTGTATAAGGTTCCAGGAGTTTTCCATTTATAATTTTATGGCCATCTAGATCCTTTTAGAACTCCTAGAATCATCTGGAGAACTCAATTTTCACCATTGGAGCATTTATTCCCTCTACCTAGAAAGACCCTAGGTCTTGCATAATTTTTCTGAATCATATTTCTTTCCTAAATTTTTCTAAACTTCCTTTCTCTCGACATCACCCTCACATACTTTACATTTTCCCTATAATATTCCAAATGGTGTATATCTTGAGCATCGGAATGGACAAAATGACCTTTTCATGCACTGGGAGGAAGTTGTGTTCCATTGAGTCACAATAAATTCATCGATTACATTAGGCACTCATCCCCGCACTGCTTAAACACACTTAAAATCTTGTTCTAAATTACCTCGATCTGGGGTGATATTTGAACTTAGGAAAATATAATAAGAAAAAGGATTCACAAAGGTGATAGGGAAACATAATTTTCTATTATTTGCTTAGTTTTCATGTTAAAAATTTCAATTTTTCATATCGTATATTTTCTTGAAACAAAAGTATAATCTTCTTATCTTTCATCAATACAATTTTTCTAAGTTCTCTCGTGAAAACATTGATATCCACTGCTAAATTTGTATGTCCATATTTATAAAATCAAATCATATTTCACATGTGTAAATTACCATACAGTCAAGTGAATGTTCAACGTATACTAGGAAGAACATGAATTGTATAGGTTAACTATGAGGCATACCTTAATGCAAGTGAAATATATAGTATGTGTCTCATAAATAAATGCTGGGTTTGTGTTGGTAAAAATTATATCAACACTTATAGAAATTATTTATTGAACGTGAGATTGTAGAGCCCACCCATGTCTTGCATTACTACATTTACTAAATCTTTTCATTTACTAGGTTGTAGATATTGATTTAGCACTATGTAGATAATATGCGATCACAAAAGTATGGATTATTTACATTAATATAATACTATTTTATCTTTATATTTTTTCCATAGATTACTCTGGGAAATAGGTTGTGTTTGAGGCACGTTTTTCCAATAAAATGTTGTGATACATATTCTACTTTCTTGTACCCACACTATTAGAGGTACTAGCAGGATGCAACTTGGATTGATTTTTACTATATATATGATGGATGAATGATGAATCTATTTCATATTGTGACCATTAATTTTGATGATTCTTATTTGGATGTTATCATGGAATAACTTGGATGAATTCTATGTTTTGATCTACTATAGAAACATATGTGACATTTTGGATAGTTATCTCATTTGGATGTTGGTTTCTTTATGGATTTGGATTATCAATCATAAGTGAAATAATTATCAATTGTTATATATAGTTGGAATGAATATCCATGGTTTATTTGGTTTTTTTATATTGGATTATTTCTCTTATTTATTATTTATCAAAGTGTGAATTGAGTGTCAGTTATAGGTCACATAAGAGAACTTCGGGTTTCAGATTTGTATCCCCTATTACACAAGCGGATGACTGGGTCGAGTCCTTTATCCATGCATGATATTTGTTTTACCTTGTGTGTATGTGGCGTATTCATTTGTGGGACACCATTGGTGATTCCTAATTTACCTATGTTATTTTTAATTTGTTAAGCCTTGTACTAAACTTGTTTAAGGACCTAATATCCCCCAATACATTAGTGATGTTATTATGTTAGTAATATTGTTGTTAGTGGTTTGGGACCACCTAATCATCATTTGGGTGGGCCCCACCACCTCTTTCTTTGATCCACTTTACCCAATCTCGAATTTGGGCTAAATGTGGTATTTGTAAGGGTCTCTTTTCACATTAGGGGTCTCCCTTACACTAAAATGGACCCCTTGGACCCTACCTATGGGTAGGGGGTCTCTTTTCAAGGTCAAATGAGATTTTCCCTCCCATTTGACCCCTCTCTTATCACCATCTTGTAATTTTGTTTTATTTGTGTGTTATTCCCAAAGTTGAAGTGTGTTGGCTTTGAGGCATTTTAGGAAATTTTAGAGACACCTTTCTAAAAGTGTTTTGTTTTATGTTTTATTGGGATTTTGGAATATTTTGTTGGAGAATGAGATGGGTGACACATGTCACCCTCTCATTTTTGAGGATTGGAATTTGATTCTTATTTTTATACCTCCTCATGGAGAGGGGTATGGACTTTTGCTTGTCATTTTTACTATGAGAGTTGGAGAAAGCTTGGAGCTAGGAGCTTGGAGCTTGAAGTGCATGGATTGTTCTTGAAGTTGGATAGATTGATTTTTTAGGTAGGACTTCATACCTATTGTTTTTTCTATGGTATAATCTAAAAAATAAAAATGGTTGTTTTGAATATTATATGTTTGCATGTTGTTGTGGGTGTCTTTGTAAATATTTTTGTTCATATTTTCTCCATCCATCCTATGGTTGTGGTGGATTTTTGAATTGTAGGGGAAGAGGGAGGAATGTTCCCTCTTACATGCCACATGGCTTGATGGAAAATACATGATGATTTATTTAATTATCTCCTCCCCCATATGGGTTGATGTGAATGATGACTGTTGAAATGGTTCAAACCTCGTCTTACATCCTTATGAAGGAAACCATCTCATGGTTGAAAATGGTTTAAAAATACTTTTTGGAGAAGGCTTGGATATTGGTATGGATTGATAAGGTGGGATGTATTATGATTATGAATATTCATTTAGTGTTCCTATGGTTGGTTAACATGGCTTATTATGGGATCCTTGCCACTCTTCCCCTTTAAGGAAAACATGGATTTCTCTTCTTTTTTTTTTATGTTCTTTTGGTTGTTTTCTATTGACATGTTGTATGTATTTTGTCACCCTTTGTCTCCCCTTACTTGTGCAATCTTGAGGCATGCATTCTCCCCTACCATGGGCTTGGAGGGAGGCTAGCATGTTGTCCCTTTGGTGGAGATGGCATGTGATGATGTCATTTGATCGGGAGGAATCCCAGGACCCTTACCTCTTGTGCATTGAAGACTTACATATGGTGTGGAAGCTTGGAACAATATACTTGGAACACGGAAGAAAAGTTTTAATATTTGGCATGTTGTTACCTATGTTTGGGAATCTTGTCCTATTGTATTTTAAAGTTTGTAGTTCTTGTATATCGTAGGGAAGGAAGATTTTGTGATTTTTATATAAATGATAACTTGAAATATCCTTCCCTAACATGTAATGTTGAGATTGAATGAATACCTTATTTCATATCACTACAAGAGTTTCTTTTCTTACTATAGTTTCAATGGATAATTTACCTTTATCATAATTATCAATCTTTTGTTTTTATTTTATACTCTTTATTTAGGAATGTTTACCATTCATTATTCGTGATCTCTTGAGTTTTTGTATTGTGAAGCAAAATCTTGTGATCAAACTTGAATAAATTTTAAAATAGCCTTATTAGTTATTTCATTTTTTAAGTTGTGGGAGGAAGAATTATTTCAATACTACTGATATAAATGAATATTTAATGTGAGAAATAATATATAAAAAGGATAAAGAAGGGTTTCTTAGTGGATTTATCATTCTTCATATTTGTTTAGAGATTTTTTTATGAAGTCGATAAGTTTAATTGTATATAAAGCAGTTAGTATAGTTGAAAAAATGATGGAATATAATTTTTTTGTAAGTATGATTTTATATTATTAGAATTGTGTAGTGCCCACTTCCCTTCAACACCTTTTATTATTGATTATGACACTGTTGACTATGTTTAAGGATATTATTGTAGTTTTTATTTAGCTTTATGTTAGATGTTAGAGCATGGACTATTGTTGTTTTCGATTCATATATGATGCATGTGGATTATTAGAGACACTTTATATTGATGTTGATACACTGCTTGGCATGGTTATATATATATATATATATATATATATATATATATATATATATATATATATATATCTTTGTGTGTGTGTGTGTTTTTCATACATGTGATATTTTTTCATATTGGGTAAACCTAGAAAATTGAACTAATCTTGTGATCATATGGTGATTGATGAAATTGTAAATGATATTGTTACTTGCCTAGATGATGTTGTGATTCATATATAGATGATTTTGGAAGTTATATTTTATATTTATTTTGGATGTTCTGATGTAGCCATGAGGCTGAAGGAGGTATTTGTATTTTGCAGGTAAACATGTCACAACAAACATTGGGGGATTGGAGACCAACCACATTGGAATTCTAGATGAATTCAACAAGGGTCACCATGGCAACATGTATTTGTTTTGTGTATGTTTGTATTGTTGTTAGGGGTTCCCATGGGGGATCACCTTCGAATGTGACCAAGGGGTTATGTGTATTCTTTTATTTAGTTCCTTTGTTTAATTTTAGTATGTGTTTATTTAAGTGATGTGTTTCCCCTTTATTATTTATTTAATTAATTGTGTCTAGAATTGTGAGTAATCATGTTGCTAAGTAAATTAATTAAAATGGGTCAAAAGAATGTATTTATTAGAGTTGATGGCTCTTGGATTAAGTGTTGTAAGTGATGTGTAAGTAACTTGAGTGTGAAACACTCCACCTTCCTTTTGAAATTCGGATCTATCCTTAGGGGCTGATTTTGGAGGCTTGTGGGACAAGTTAAACTTGTCCCACACCTCTTAAATTGTTACACCAACCTTACCTATGGGTTGGGGAGTTAAAATTAGGCTTCATGATGTATTTTTGGAAGACAAGTTGTAAACTTTATTGCACTTTCTTACATGTATTTAATTTTGGTCCTTAAGGGGTGTGGGCTTGGATTGAGTGTGTAAGTAAAACTGTCATTTTATTCACCCACTTATTTATTGTGCCTTGGAGATTGAAGTTTACTTGTGAGGTGGAGTTGAGGATGTGTGATGTGGCATCCTACATGGATCCACCTCATCCTCCTCTCTCCCTCTTCTATTTATTCAAATTCCTTGGCTTGTTTTGGGGTTACTTCATTTGGTTTTGAGCTCTTGTAATTTTGGAGAGAGTTAGAGATTGTTGAGTGCTTGTGGATTGCTAGAGCTTTTGGACTATTTGGATTGGAAAAGCTTGTTGTTGAACTTTGGATTAAGCTCTACCATGGAGAGGTAGGAGCTTGGCTCTTTAAAATGTTCTTCTTTTATTTATGCATATGTGAATGTTTTAAATGTTTTGGTATGTTTGTTGTTGGTTGGGTAGATTGCCTAGGTATGGTGTAGGAGAAGACTTTAATCTCTACCATGGAGTGGTAGGAGCTTGGATCTTTAAAATTTTCTTCTTTTATTTATGCATATGTGAATGTTTTGAATATTTTGGTATGTTTGTTGGCTGGTTGGGAAAATTTCCTAGGTATGGTGTAGAAGAAGACTGTGGCGATCTTTTGTGGGGAGACATAAGAGAATCGGGAGGTATAAGTGTTATTGTGGAGGGAGTTTGGGATTGGGTTCCACCTTGTAAAATAAATAGCTTGCATTTCTTACTCGTTATGGGGTGCCATAAGAGTGTGGGGAGGCATAAGAGAATGGGAGGTATAAGAGGTACTTGGGGAGGCATAAGTGCATGTAGTGGTTTTGAAATTATATATATATATATATATATTGGTGGTTTGTTTTAAGGTGGACACCCATTTCCCCTTTGGGAGGTATAAGCAGCTTCCCCCATAGATCTTGCTCCTTTGGCTTGTGCATGATGAAGCCTGCGTATTTTTTTGTTGTTCTTCATGTGGTTGCAAACTGCAGTATGTATTTGGACTGTGTTTTGTTTGTGAAAATTGTTTTTGTGTTGTGGAAGCATGTTTTTCCATGATTTGAAATCCATTTCTTATTGCATTGTGGTTGGGGCTCGGGGGCCAATGAGGAGGGACGATTCTCCTCTTCATTGGAATTCTTGGTTGGGTGGAGAGCATTGCCTCTCCCCCTTGTTTGTTGTGATCAAATTGAAAAATGGTGGATCTTCTTGTTGTTGTTCTGGAGCTGAGAATGAAGACAGATTTGGCAGTCCTCTTGGGGGTTCCTTATTGTAAACATTTCCCACTTTAAGTGGATGGCATTGTGATATTGTTGTGGTGAAAAGTTGCTCTGTATTGGAAATGGAATCTACATTCGAATATGAAAGATATATTTTGTAATTTGTTCTGTGAAAAGAAAAGAGAAAGATATGTATTCTGTAAGTTGTATTTCGATGAATGTGAAAGAAGTTGTAAAAGAATCATTTTGGTTTAATAGAAGTTGTATTATTTTCCACAAATGGTGTTCTTATTTGAAATCTGTGTGTGAAATATATTATGAAATCTCTATTTGAAAATTGGAGAAGGATGTATGAAGAAATATTACATTACTCTGTTTCAATTGAAATGCATGATTTGGAAATAGAATATGGTAAAATTAGATTGGAATGAACTTAAATAATTAGAGGATGATAAATGAAAATAGATCTATTCGAATCTGATCTCTGTTAGATGTTTTCAAACTTGCAAATTATTATCAGAAGATATACAGATCAACCCCTGCAATAATGAAATACAAATTGAAATAATAATGTAAGCTAAGGAAGATCAAAACGCATCCCAAATAGACTATATTGTTTAAAAAAATTTAATAGAACTTTATTAATCGGACTAAAGGCAGAAAGATGTATTTGCAGAGTAAGGAATTAAATCCAATTTGAAACTCTCAACCTTAATCATTTAATCCTTGCAAAAATCTGTCCAAATCTTTCCAAGTGTGTTTCCCCCTACCTTTTGGGTGTGATGAAGAAGAAGAATGGCGGATTTGAATTCATTCTATTAAGTTTAAAAATCCAGTTCACATTTTAATGTCATAAAAGAAGTATTCTTAAAATTTATGCACCTAATTTTATCAAAAATAAAATTTTAAGCTTGTTGTGGAAAGAGGAGGTTGATATTTTTCCAAAAAAGTCATCATTTGCTCAAATACGAGCTTGAAGTTGAAAGTTAGGGCCATTTGATTTTTTTTTTTCTTCGTTTGATTAAAATAAACCTAAGCTGTCAAATTTAATATAATAAAATATTGTTAGGCGGACCCGTGGGCCGAAATATGTATTTTTCACTTTTTTCCAAGAAACGCAAAAGACATAAAGTTCCTATTTCCGCTCATGATCTTAAACCTTCCTTTTAGGGGAAAAATTTTTAACTTCGAAATTTTCACTTTTGGAAAATTGGCAAAAATTTCTTTATGGCCCTACATCCCTGCCCTTCAGTTTTGAAAGTATTTCCACGGGCCCTGGCCCGCATCCTTAGACTTAACCTTTTAAAAATTTTGGCAAAATTCCAAAGTTCCTCTACGAGCCTACCTCCATGCATGTCACTTTGTGTGTTTGACATGTGTCATCATTGGGTGTTGACGGAGGCATGGTTTGTCTTATACCCTTAAAAATTTTTCTTTTAAAAGTCAAAATTTCTAAGTTTCCCCTTAAAGTCTGCTTCCCCTCTTATAAACTTGTCTGACACATGGATTTTCTAAGGCGTTGGCGAGAGGCATAGATCATTTTTTTAAAAATTCCTTTTAAAAAAAAAAAAAAAGGGGCTAAAAATCCTAAGTGGCTCCGGTAACCCACCTTCCCACGTTAACAAACAAATTTGGACACGTGTCCCTTACGGACCTTTATCGGCGACATTATCAAGGTGTGTGTGTGTAGGCTCAACTCACCTTAATCTTGCAGCCTATGTAATAAATGTGCCTCCCTCCAACTAGCGTGTAGATCAACCCCACGCAAGGGATAAACCTACAATTTAAAGAAAATGAACCTCCTCTTACTTGGTTGTTGCCACATGTGAGGATTTTAGCTTCAATAGAAGAAAATTCCCAAAAAAAAGCTGAAAACCAAAAATAGAATTGAGATAAGTACGTTTGAGAGATCCCATACAATCTCCATAAAAAAATTCACCTGAATCTTGTCTTAATCCCTCTTATGGCTATCCATTTAGGAAAGAGCAACAAACAAAAAATAACGAGGAAAAGATATTTCCAATAAAAGAAACTTTCAAAAAGGTTAGGGTTTCAAGTTGCAAGTAAAAGAATCTAGGGTTAAAATCTTTTTAATCCTATGCTTCTCTTTATATAATCTTTTTCTTAAATAAATATAAAAATAAAAAAAAATTTTAACTTAGGCTAGGTAGGAATTTCATTATTATATGGTGTAGTAAATTTCTTTGTTTTATAATTTAAATGAATCCATGGCCTTTCCACTTAATTAATATAGTAAATTAAATCTAGGTAGAAAATATACTATCATCTCTTATCCTCGAAATTATTATTAATTTACGCTTTTTAAGGCCTTATTATTATTTCTTGTTGGAGTTAAAGGTATAAATAAATGAAATAGTGACATGATTTGTATAGTGTCACGAAGGTCGTAACTTTTTCCCTCTCATGGTGGGTCGACAAGCTTTTAGCCTTTATTGCATTGGGTAGTTACCTTAATGGAAAGAGGGATTTACATCATAATTGGTGATTAATACACCACTTTATTTCCCTCCCTTTCATTATTAAATTAATGACGGGGATTTTCTTCTTCTACTTGTGTTATTAGTGTTTTCTTTATCAATAGTGTTATAAATAATCATTTAAATTATATATATATATATATATGACTTGGTTTTCCTTCCACACTAAAGCTATCCCATGAGAAACGTGAATGCATCTAACTCTTAATTTGTTTGGCATAAACGAAATATACCTAACCCTTTAGCATAATAATAGTGTTATAGCTTGATTTTACTCCAATATGGCGGGCATGTCCTCACATTTGTAGTATATATATATAATATTTTAAACTAGCCTTGACCTCACAAATCTTGAATTTAGGCGGAAGTATTGATAGCTTGATTCGTCCCGAGAGAAATTTTAATTGTTTGAAATGTTTCACTTGTGTACTTTTTATCAAATGTAAAAAAGAAATCTCATTTTCTATTAGAAAGATGGTTTAGTTTTATGACATGTTTTTAGGTCAAAAAATTGGGCCATTACGGTTAAGTATCGAGCTCGGGTTTTAACATAAGGAACACTAGGTATGATCATCTAATAGATTAATAATATTGTTTTGTTTGATTTACCATTAAACACAAATGTTTCTTGTAAATTTATTCACTTCCTTCCTAGGTCATTCTGAATGATGTAGCAGGAATTGGATGTCGCAAATCTAAAACAATCACTCTTGGATAGAGCATTATTCCTACTCTTATGATGTGATTTTTATTGAATACCATATTAAGTGGGAAATTTTAAGAAATGGAACAATCGAGAGTGTTTGGAATGCAATTTTTGTTCAAATTCTCTATTCATAAACACTTTTTAAAAGTTAGAAAATGTTGTTCAAAAATAGCATGCAAAATGGCTCAATGGCTTCCATAGCGAGAGAACATTTAGGATGATCATGTTCTCTCTTGACATGCGATGTCAAATAAAATTTAAAATGAATTTATATGATCATTTTATTTTTTATTTGAAATCATTTGACCCTTGTTGATCACATTAATGCATGGGACAACAAGCTGAAATCTAAGAACTTCATTTCACTTTTGACCCATGGCTTAGGGAGCTTTAGTAGAAAAATGAAATCTACCACTTATAACCTTTAGTATTATTTCATGTCAATTGGTTGCAACAATTAGTTTTGAGAAAAGCGAATGGGGAGTGAGTTATTCAAACATGTTTAGGAGGTCTCTAGTCATTCTTTCTCAATAACATACATTTAATCACATAAATTTCCTTGAAAATGAGGTCATAACTAGAGTTATGGTTATTATAATTAAATTCTATAAGTTGCATAGAATTTTATATATATATATAGGAGAATATATAAGACTTGATGCATGATTTCTCGAGTTGCAAATGCCGAGTTTTTAAACCCATTTCGTAGAAAATTTAACTAAAATATGCTAAAACGCAATAGTAAAACTTTAATAGTTGGCCACTGAGAAGGTACTTCCATTCAAGATTTACTTGTCAATTTTGGGTGTTGTATGTCTTTTTTTGACTCCTATATAATATAGAATTGGTTGGATGTGTCGGTTTACCATTTGAGTATTGGGTAATTGTTTGGTAGTCCCTTTTTATAGTCATTTTGGCTAGGTCATAGAAGAGGAGAATTGATTCTTTTTTATTTAATGAATGCTATGAGGCATTTTTGGTGATAAATTATTAGTAATTCAATATGGGAGCATAGAATTTTTCTTTAATTCAAGGGTATTATTTGGTGTTTTGTTATATTGATTTTTCCCCTTGCGTTGATTTATAATTTTAGATGCTCCTTGTAGTATTAAAACCCATCGTTTAAACCTAACAAATCCTTTTGGTATGGGCATGAAATAAATAATTGTACCTTGTTGTAGAGCATCCTAAGAAAGGGAAAATTATCTTCCACATCTTAAAATTTCATTATTTTGAATTAAAATAATCTTCACTCCTCGTGTATACATTAATAATCACAATTTTTTAACTCTCTTTATAAGAAAATTTACCAAACAACCTTATAACCTTGTTTTCCTTTCGAAAGTGTATGTCTAAATTAAGCATACTTGGATGAAAAATTTGTTAACATAAAATTCTCTAACTTGTCTCTAATCAATAAATGATAACAAAGAAAGTATTTTCAGTTGCCTCTTTATATACGCTGGTTTTTCACAAAGTGATATTTCATAGTTATTTTATCCTCTTCTCATAAACTAGGAATACATTGAGCTATTAGAAAATGAATCTAGTTTTCACAACTTAAAATTTTATCAAATCCCTCAGCATAAATTTTTGATTAGCTTCAGTGATGTTCAAGTTAATATAACCCTTCTTGATCCCGAAAATTTGATCTTCATGCTATGATAATTTACTAAGTTTTGGGTGCAATATAACTTGGTGTTACCTTAGAAGGTACACTTGAGAGGATAACCATCCTCAAATTGATTAGGATGTTCTTATTTAATCATGTTTATGATTTTGTGACTTATGTGTAGAAAACATGGAATAATCCTCTCCCTCTTTCATTATCTCATAGACAAAAGAACAATGATTATGTGAAAATAAAAAAATCTCTCATCCTCTCTCTCTTTTAGAAAAAATAAAAATAAAATAAATTACTTTCGATTGCCCTCTTCATTTGGTGTGATGGTATACCAATGCTAAAGCGTTGTCTGTGGAATCGCATGAAGTAAAATGGTGCAATTATGATGAATATTATGTTTCGTAACCCAACATATATATCTTTGTGTGTGTGTGTGCGCGCTGCGCATGTGCGTGCGTGCGTGCATGCATGCGTGCATGTGTGTGTATATGTATAACTATGTAATTCTACCTTATAAACAACAATAAAATCGTGAAATTATATGTTAGGTGGAAACTCATCGAATATGTATTTGAAAACACCTTGGTTGACCAATAATGATATCCTTTTTTACCCTTAAAAATATAAAATTGAGGTGATAATAAGTTTTTGTTTCAAATGGAATAACTGATGTTCCTATTATTAGTTATGCAATACTCGTATAATATGGATTACACTATAAATTGTTGGTCTTATGTAAGTAACTTAGGAATTGTGTTGTCATTCCTAAGTTCTAGATGAGAAAGTAATGTGAATAATAGAAGGTTGCAATGGTGTCACAAATTTTAAAGGCCTTTGGCTACTTGAATCTTAGGAAAATCATGTGTAAGATTTCATACACATCCGAAAACTCTCGGTAACTTGTTATAAGATAAATTCTATAACCCCTTATTGTGAGGACTAAGAATAATGATTATCTATTCTTTCCACCTACCTTGGGTGAATACGTCCTTTGTTATCGGTGAAATATATATTAATCCAGGTGAATATTGAGTTGGATCAAGGCTTATGTTTCTTTTTAGAAAATCTTAAAAATGCATGGCCTCATTGTTTTCACCACTCAATAGGGTGGAAAAATTGAAGCTCTTCATGTGAAATAAATTCACCCTCTAGTTACAAAGTATATTATATACATCACTTTCGACCTAAAGGGACTTTAGTGACGAAGTTAAATGATGAGTTAAAGATAACATAAATTCCATATTTAGAGAAGTGTTAGGCTATACCTTTCTTCAAAGGAAAAGGTGTATTGACCTCTTGAAATCTTAAGGAAGGTATAAACAGAAAACTTGTTGTACCCGTCCATTTTATAATTTTGTAATTTTCGTACTATCTTGATAGGTTTTTGAAATATCCCCTTGGAATGTAGTTTTTTTGCTAAATCATTCATATTTTTCTCTTGGTTATAGTGATAAAGAAAGGATACAAATTTCGTAAAAAAATCATATTTTTTTTAAAATTGGAAACTATTTGTTTGTTGTTTCATTAAGGAATTGTGCATTTGTTGAGATGTAAGAAGTTATAAAATTGTTTTGTCATAGTGAAATTTTTTGTAAGACTTATAAACAATAATAAATTAAAACTACCATTTATGGGTTTTCTAAGGAAAACTTTGAACCGAAATTGAGATGTTCTAGGAAATGATACATGTTATGAAACCTTGAAACCAAACTAGAAATTCAATCCTAACTTGATGGTTGGCTAGATATTCCACCCATAATTTATTGGTACTATCACAATGTGAACGTTTAAAAATAATTGTCAAATCGAGTCACCACCCCCTTAATTATGCTTGGTATTATGTGAATCTTCATCTTTGATGCGTTAATGAATGATGTTGATATTAGGACCTATTTGGAGAGTCTTGAATTTTTTTCAAATTTTAAAGTTAATTGTGAGCTAGAAGGTGAAACCATGCACAAACCTAGAAAAATTTCTCTCTTCTTATGTGGTATTTTTGCACCTTGGATGGTTTCCTTGACTCGGCTCATACACACCAAGTATACAAAACTTGTTAACCATGTTTGAATTGACCATTATGTTCCATTGGCTCACCCATCAATAGTTTCCTTTAAATACGGACCTTATGTCATACATCTACTTATGTCGACCATGTAGGGGTTTTAGACAATGATGTTAATAATAATTTCCTTAGAAGCTACAACTTTATTTAAATAAATTACTCTAAATGAGAGAAACACTTAGTACATGACCAAGTTTGAATTGGTGGGACATGTTTGTTGTGACTAACAACCACATGATATGACACGATACCTCATGAGGTCATATCCCTATCTCTTCCAGTGACTTCTAGGAGGAATTCTAATCTTAGGAGAGGGGGATGTAGTGCCCACCCCTTTTTTGCATTGCTTTCTGATTACATTTACTGAATCATTTCATTTACTAGGTTGTAGATATTGATTTAGCACTATGTAGATAATATGTGGTCGCATTATGGATTATTGACATTGATATAATACTATTTAATCATTATATGTTTTTTCATAAATTACTCTTGTGACACGGTGTCGTTTGAGGCACATTGTGCCCGATAAACTATTGTGATACATATTGCTAGTTTCTTATACCCAATGTAGACACTAAAAATCTAAATCCCTCATCTTTGTCATAATTATCAATATTTTATACAATACACCCTCTTCTCTAATAAATCATATCAACACTATATACCATACCCACTTCATTTAATTAATATTAATATCACACCCTATACATTTTTAATTAATTAATTAATTAATATGTTACAAATCTTTTCATATACCTTAAACACAATTTTAAATTTACCTAAAACAACTTTCTTCGACACATTTATTCCTCAATTTATGCACATCACCTATACAACTACTAATTTATTTACACACTCATGAATATCCACCTAATATCTATCCTATAAACACTATCTAAATTAAACCATATCTAACCCATTGTATCCGACATGTCTCTAACACCATCTAACAAACCCATCTGCTCAAACAAAACCGTGAATTAACAAATAGTTCCAACTATTGGAGAACCTAAACCAAACAAACTGAAATTGCCAAAGATTTGGGTAATCACCGTTGATTTGGATAATTGTCATAAATTACTTAAGAGAGTTTAATAGGCTCTCTTCTAGATCATCCACTCAGATTATCAAACATATAGCTTTACTGCTTGAGTTTACAACATTGTTCTACACGTGATTATCGATATATTTTCCGATCGCCCTTATAATATCCGTCGGTCATCCTCTAGTCATATTTAAAGCTCCTACTGAGACCAATATTCCATCATCGATTGTAGTTTTTTCCAAGCTTTGCTTGGAACATTCTTTTTGAGGTCGATTATCACATCTATGATATAATCAAGGTATTTATATTTGTTTGTTTATCTATTTCAAATCATTTCCATCATTTACAAATCTTGAACACTAGATTAATCAGTCAAAAATGTCCATTTTATAGGTCTATTGTTAGTAACTTGAATAACCAACGCATTCTGATGTCATGACAATTTCGGTAATCACTATTGATTACTAGAATCACCTACGATTCATATCTATTATGTTCTCCTGCGGGTTAAATCACATTCCATTAAATAATTTACATCAATTATATTATATCTCTTTTGGTGCTAACATTTTGTCTAGTATGGCTTCTATTAGATGGAAATAGGTGGTCCAAGTCACAAAATAACTAGCATCGATTCGTTTCTCATTTTCCATCATCCAGTGAACTAGAAATAGTCGACATCCTTCATGCTCTTAAGCTTTGTGCTATTAACTATGTCCCTTTGGATCAGTTATAGAATATTTTGAGACTACTTAGCAGATCACCGACGTTGTAGAATAGTTTTAGGAAGCATACTTTGAGGTCCAACGCATTTGGGCTGATCTTTTTTGTTTGAATATTAGTACGAAGTTGAGTTAGAAGATTCAAACTCCAAGTCCAAATACGAGAACAAAACTGATTTGGCAAACTCTAATTCTTAATTTGAGAACAATACAACATTGAAGAGGAGCATTAAAACTTCTTTAAATAAGAATACACTGAACACGAGAATTCATGTTTCTCTGAAGAAGAGGATTCAAATTTCTCTGAGAATTCGGATTCGAGATCTAGATTCTGAATTTGAGCCATAGTTTATACCTTTCATTACTCATTATCTATCAACTATATGTTTGTAATAAACTCATTAATTATCATCATATTATCATGATTTGATTATCATATATCATGTTTCATTTTCAAATCCACTTGATTGTGTAAATGTAGGTTGAGATCCTTGCGAGGGAGTCTTTTGACTTCTAGGGTGGCCTTTTAAAGGTAATCCACCTCATATTTTACTAATAATAATTTTCTTAGTTTCGTGATTTGCAGGCTTTCTCATAAGAAAGGAACTCGTATCATTTCTTATACGGAGCGCACATTAATTTCCATCGAGTTCCATCCATGGGTATCACTAAACCCCGTCATTCTAATGTTAGGTTAGTCTTATCATCTTTCTTATTCAGTTTAAGATAAAGATGTAGGATTTATTCTTAGCATCTTGACTTTCCCGATGGGACATTTATCCCTCATTATTAAAAATAGTATATGGTTTTCATTATTGGTTCTGTACACAATAATCACCGGCGATTTGTTCAATCGCCACCAATTAGGTGAATTTGCGGTGATTCCTGCAATTGTCGTTGATTTCTCTTAGTCCTTTTCATTGCTTTATAGATTACCTACTAATCTTTGTTTTTGTTGTTCTCTGTTGTTCATGCTAACCTAGTTTTACAGGTTGTCGTTGATGTAGCTACTTTTTCTTGTTGGATTTCGAATGACATACGTTAAAAGAAAAAAATTCTAAAAAATTATAGGAAGCATTTATCATGGTGAGTCCTAAATCCATCTCTTTGCTTTCAGTATTGCATTCTTGGTTGATTTTCCTCATCGAAATCGACATTTCATTTTGGGTTTTAAAAATGAACAACTGCATACTTCTTGTTTCACATAGTTTTAATTAGGAAGGTAATTAATTGCATTCACTCTATTTTCCCCACACACAACCAAACCACTTAAACATCAAAACACATTTTAATAATTCCCACCTAGTTGGATACCTTCCTGGATTTGATCCCCAATAGGAGAATCCAACTCAATATTATGGCTGATTATAATCATCTGTCTTTCGATGTATTAGCAAAACACCGAACTCCCTTATCACGGTGGGATCAGTAAAGTGAGGGGCTAGGCCCCAATACCAAGCCCGTATCTACTACAATCATGAGTTGGGCCTCACGTACCTTCAAGTATATCGAGGACTCCGCCCTTAAACATAACTAAAACAAGCCATATCTTGCCATTTCCTAGACCCTAGTCAACCATTTTACATATTTAAATTTTTCATAATTAAATCAAGAAAATCAATTAAAAAAATCATTTTTCTTGTTTTTTTCTATTTGTAATTCACCCATTAATTTATTTTCTATTTTAGGTGACTGTGTGATTGTTTACTATTGTTCAAACAAGACACCAATCCCATAATCAAATATCTAAAAACATGTCCACACCATTATGTACATGAGTGCAAAAACATATCCCATTATCTATTCCATTGTTTACACCGTTCGTACACACCTTATCCACTACTATATCTACACAATTATCTATTACATTCTTTATGCCATTGCAACAATAAAACCCATTTCATCAGCCAATCACATCTACCCCTATCTACACATCAAAAATCCTTGAACGAAATAGAAAAAAATAAAATGAAGAAATGCAACAATGTTTCTTACATTCTTCATGTCGCCAGTTTAAGTAGTCAAATCTTCCATACATCTTAATAAGAAGAAATTGAGCAACCATACTCCCCTAACTCGCAATCAAAATCTTCTTGACTCGCTTTCTTTGAAAGAGGAGACGCTTATGTTCGAAGAAATGTTCGATTCAAACCCCATTGCTCTAAATGTTTATCTTGCAACTATGGGTGTTCAACTCAACCCATTCGGACCCAAACCATCTTCAAATATTCTTGATCCTTTATCTAGTTCTTCACATCCTATTGATTCAAACTAACAATCTGAACCCAAACCATCTTCAAGTATTCTTAATCCTTTATCTAGTTCTTCACATCTTATTTATTCGGACCAAAATTTGCATCCCGACCACCACCATATGTCTTTTATCCTTCATCCGGGTTTCACCTCTTGTTTATCCAAACTACCAACCTATCATTCAACAAATACATTCATACCCACCTTTAAGTCAACTCAGAAACATCGGGAGTTTCGTCTTCCATTCCTATTCTTATTCTTCATATGATCTCTTTTGAAGATACTAATGCCCAACCACATATATTGTCACGTGAACCTTCCATTGCTAAACACCTCTCTAAAAGAATACCAATGTTCCATTGTCTACCCCTCCAACATCCTCGATTACTGGACACCTCCAATGAGTTTTGTTGTTGCTTTTACTACTATATCTTAACCGAGCTTAGCAACATTCGAATATCACTATGTCCATTCGGCATCTATTCCTCTAATCAATACTAGTTCTATCTCCACCGCTCACCTATTTCATAACACATACCACAACCATTGGAGCCACTAATCTCCATACCACAATATTTTCCTATTCAAAATATCTCATAATAAACACCGTCCTCTTTCTCTTTCATAACACCCATTAAACAAACGCCTTCTTATTCACATCCTTTTACCACTACATCTATCCCACTATTGGTGTGAGTTATTTTCGACATCATCGGGTCAGTCATCTAACTTAGGTGAGATCATAGGTCAACATGTCATTTAGGGGTCATTATGGGATTCCCTTATGTGTTAGTGCGTCACCGTGTCATATGCGTAATTGGGAGTTACTTTTCTAAATATTACTCTCCTCTCCACTCGATTTTCTGATTGCGGCATTGGGGTTACTTAGCACCTCCTATATGTACACCATTTGTAATCTATAGGATAGAAAGATAGTTTTGTGGCTTAACGAGGTTCTACCCATTTCTTGAATCCTTACATGCACTTTCGGTTGTTGCTCGCTCCTCCCAAGATTTCTTCACGTTTCTGTTCACATGTTTGTGGATGTTCACGTCATCCATCATGATCCTTGTGTTTCGGTTTTTCGAACCCTCTTTCATGGTATGAGAGCCGAATCTAGTGGATTCGTGCACTCTTGAACATTTTTTGTGCGTTTTCACGGCTTCTAACGTGATCTACAAATTTCTTTGCATGTGTCGTAATGGATATTTTGTACGTACTCTACTTGCATTAATTTGGGCATCATACCTCTCTTTAAGTGTATTGGTGTTCGAGTTTCTGGTTTTCAAGATTTTCCAAGTTTTTAGGGTTTGTATGCGTACTTGGAGGTGTCTTGCAGCCTCTGTTTGTAGGTTCAAGGTTACAGATTTGAGCTTGTGGTGGTTTTGAAGGAGGTGTAAACAACATTTTTGGGCTTAACTCGTCCCCAGCTCACCGAGCTGGCCCCCTAGCTCACCCACTACCTCTACATAACTCACTTTGCATCAATTTCAACTCGGTCTGTGGTTTTTGCATTGGGTTTAGTTTTTTCAACTTCGAACGCTCATTTTTTTCTACTGACCGCTCTTAGTTTGCTACATTCGTGTTCCTCTGCCCTAGTCCTCCAGTCGTTGGCTTCTCCACTGGATCGAGACGAGCTGTGTTAAGGCATGTTCCTAGTTTCTTTGGTGTTTGGTTTGTTTTGTGCGTGGGTTGTTCCTACTTTGCACCGATGTCCTACCTCTCTGCAGACTCAAGTGACTTCCTATCCGTCTTGCCTTGGTCTCCGGATTACATGCGTGTGGATTTCCCGAGCTCCCCGCTGGTTTGGCTTCTGGTCTACCATCCCTGCCCGACCTAGCTGCTTTGTGCGACCCTGCTAGACTTGCTTGTAACAATCCTCCCTCCACACTTTGCTAGATTTTACACTACCCTCTAGCCACTGTTTTATGGTTCTGCTTCATGCTTTGGCAATCGTGCTCTATGTGGTGGCTTGTGTTCCACCTCGAGTCCTGCCCTGGTTATCCCACATTACTCGTCATTCAACAGATCTTCTGACTCGGCGTGAATCTCACTCGTCCCTTCAGCGAGTTCTCCAACAGTTGGTCAGGCATTCCACTGTCAACATTCAACGGTTGGCTCGGTGCTCCACGGTCTTCCGGCACGTTCCTCCACTCGGCTTTGCACCGTCGAACTCGCCGACGGACTCGTCCACACTCCACCCAGCGACGCTGACATCTAACAACTTGGCCCACGTTCAATGCTGCTCTCGAGTCCACGAGGTCCCTCCAAACCGCTTGTTACATCTCTCCACGCGTCGGCTTCTCCCACCTCGGGCCCTCCACGAGCAGCTCAACCACCCTCTCCCAGCATACCGAGTTGGCTGCTCTCACTACCCTTTGAGCACCGGACCCCCTACACCTCCCTTTTCTGGATTTTTTCAAGTTTTCCACCAATTTGAGCATTGTACACCATTGTAAATAGGAAAACAATAAAAATTCAGTATTTTTAGGGGGTAGTATCTTTTCCCAAGATCATTTTATTGGGTTATTGGGCTTTGCGGGCCATTTTTTCTTGGCTTGTTATTGTAGTGCTCCTCTTCACATGTGGCTAGTGGATGCGTCTGCCACAACCATATGGTAAGAGAGCCTTCCTTTTTGCATTTTGAGACACCTTTTTCTCACTTTGTGTAGTGTTTGTACTTTGTCGCTTATGTGCTCTTGTGCTGATTATGTGTGTCCTCTCGCTTCTAACTAGGACTCCATTGTGGCCTCCACTCTCGCGCGCTTATCACCTATTGTGAGGTGAGAGGTCGAATTTCCTACATCGCGTAATCACACCTTATTGTAGTCACACACACTATCGAGTGCCACGGATAGGGGCTTACCATTTGCGTCTTTTAGGTGTTGTGTTCTTTGGCGATGTATTATCGGTTGAGTCCAACGTCTTGCATTCTTGCACTCTTCTTCTTGTGCACCTTGCACATTTTTCTTTTTCTTCCACATCATGAGGGTGCTCTTTCTAGAATTTAGTGTCATATGATCGCCATATAGCCTCCACCACTTTTTCTTCGGAGAGAGAACTATTCAAGCATGGCATCCTTCCATGGAACACTACTTCGCCCGCAAGGGTAGCTCACACTTAGAACTTGGGCGCCCTTCACCCATTGATCATCGTCATCTGGAGGACTTTCTAGACATGTGCGACCATGTTTTTGGTCACTTGATGATGCATGTCTCTAGACCTCTCTCGATTTCACGTGGTAGACTCAGATCCTCCCCACCGCATCTGGAGCATCTTTCAGTCCCTCTATGGAGACCCTTCACTGCTTGACACTATAAAGCTAATTTTTTACCATGTTCATGCTTCCATCCAATTTTTGCACTCATTTTCCATTGGAGATCCCTTCTCTCACGATACAAATGTGATCATTGCCTTTGTGATCCCGCATCTTGATTACTCGGTTGATGACACTCTCCCTAAATGTGTTGCTTCCGTTGACTACCACGTTGCTTCACCTTTGTCTTCCAACAAATCTTTGCGGTAGTCTTCTATAGTTGTCTCCGCTTGTTCTTCATGTGATGGCGGTTCTTTGACAAAAACTCACTTGGCTCTTCCTTCGATGATGAGGATTTTTCACCCGAGTTCTAATGTCAAGAGTACTACGAGAGGAATCCTCTCCTCCTTCTCTCCCTATTCCAAAGAGTGTTGAAACTTCCCACATCTCATAAGATATAGATTAGTCTCCTTCTCACCTCATACTATCATATCACCACCCTCCTTTCCACTTCTAGTATGTGAGACCCCTTTCACCTCTACATTCATTAGATGACTTATATATGTCCAACATCACTCTACTCTTTGTTGAACCCCCTCATTGGGATGATTATCTACCCAACCTTGCCCGTCTTTTTATAGAGTTCACTTGTGATGCACTTTGTAGATTCCCCATCTATATACATGTGTTTTGGAGGATTTCATCATCTCCGTTTTTAGCAATGCTCCTTCTTGGACTCTTATCACTTCCACTTTTCGAGAGTTCATCATTGATCCACCCTTTCCTATGGATCCCTTTTACGTTATGGGGGTTTTTCTTTTCCTTAACATCACTTAGACATCCTTTCTACGGGTGTTTCTCTTCTACACTCTGATAGTTCTACGCATGTGGCATTCTCTTAGGTTCCTTGGTGCTCATTTTCTATACCTGTCGTCACTTTTGTGGACCCAGGACTCGAGTTATTTCTGCTTGCCTTTGGTTTCATGCGTGCGGTGGGTGAACTTCCAAGACGTTATTTTTTCCTTTCTAATGGAAAGCACATAGTTTGGTTTGGGTGGATCTTCTTCAATCCAGAGGAAAAATACAACATCATCAACATTCTTCTAGGATACTTCCTATAGTTCTGAGTTCGAGATCCATCGATGGCATCTTCGCATTCCTTTCGTCTCCCTTTTCTTCTCTCTTCTTTTTCTTTCCGAGAGATTTCCCCTTTGTACATGGGTACCTTTTCAAGCTTGTCTGTGGCTTGGACCCATATTTGGCATCTTTCTTAGATTAGAGAGTGGTTTTTTTATCTCGTGGTGGAATTTTTTCCCACTAGTTTTTCATTCATTGCTTGGGACTTATTGTTGTGCATAGGTACCTCGTCAGGATTTTTGTGTCGAGAACCATATCTCGTTTCGACTTTCCACCTCATTCTAAGTTACGATGAAGGGGGTGTTGGTGTGAGTTATTTTCCACATCATCGGTGTGATTCATCTCACTTAGGTGAGATCGTAGGTCCACCTATAATTTAGGGGTAATTATGGGATACCCTTACACATTAGTCCGTCAATGCGTTATATGTGTCATTTGGGGTTAATTATCTATTCGGGAATGTAACTCCCCTCTCCATTTGAGTTGTCATGATTGCAGACAGGGGTTACTCAAAGCACCTCCTATATGTACACTATTTCGATCTATAGGATATAGAGAGAGTTTTGTGGCTTAACGCGGTTCTACTTGTTTGTTGAATTATTACATGCACTTTCAAATCATGCTCGCTCCTCCCAAGATATCTTCACGTTGTCGTTCACACATCTGTGGATGTTCACATCATCCTCGTGATCCTTGCGTTTCAGGTTTTTGAACCCTCTTTCACCCATATCCTAATCGGTATATTCAACCATCACATACTTTAATATCCCAACCTTATAATATCCCACAACAAAGTATTCCTTCTCAACAATATATTCCACAACAACACATCCCTCAAAAAAACATTCCATAATAAAAGATCCTACAAAAAGTCATTCTTATCAATAGTACATTCCTCAACAAAACATTCCACTTACTTATAACATACCACAACAAAATGTTCCCCAAAAAAAATTCCCTACGAAAAAAAATCCCATTAACAATACCAAATATACTAACAACCTAGCCAATTTTCATCTCAACCGGCTCATCCTCGTAGCAACCAACACAACATGGTCCCTTTCAATCCCTCTAAACTATATATCTAGTCTGAAAGCTATTTCATCTGCGCACCCAAGAATGTGCTCTCTTACAACCAGATCTCTGATGAACCTATTCACCCTTAGTGAAATAAAAAAAATCATATCCACGTCCATTGGGATCTTCCAAAATTTACTAAATTTTATAAGAAGGAAGATCCTCAATAGCACATTCATGTCTTTTGTCATGCCTATTATCAAAAGCTCAAGTGGCCAAGACCTCATCCCGAGAACTTTTCCCATGTCCCTCGATGGTGCTGATTTGGATTGGTACAATAGCATTCTCAGTAATACTCCCTTTTCTCTTCGATCAACTTGCATAATTATTGTTAGGGAAATTTTCCACAAACATAGCCCAAAAAGTCACTATTTGTAACACACCACAACAAGACCAACCCATAATAACTACTTATAGTTCAGAACACTCATGGAAAATCCTTTAAGGTTATGTATTCACTAAAACATTCTTTCAAGACCCAACTTTGGGGTCTTAGAAGGTTCATGTTATGTTTCTTCCAATTATTCTTATAGGTTTGGGTTTCTTTTCTTTTATACTATTAAGGTCTATCCTAGGATCATCTCTAATATGAAAATTACTTGTTTAATTCATTTACAAAACCAGGAGGTAATCAATTCCACTAGGCTCTCTAACCGAACCCACACTACTGAGACTTGTTTCATACTTCCTTTACATAAGGAAGCAAGCATAAGTTCAAAAGAAGTGGAGTGTATGCATTTTTAGGATCACAACCATAATCTTCTTTGTTCAAGGATTAACATTTTATCATTACTTAAAAATGGTTACTAGGTACTAATGGAAACGGTTAGAGAGAGAAGGTCAATTTATTTCATTATGATCTATTTAGTTATTAACCGGTCTTTTATTGAGACTTAAGAGTTCAATTGGATTGGGTAAAAACTTCATATAGCATTTTCTTGATTAGGTTTGACAAAGGAAACACAAGACTTAATGTGGCACAATACTGAGAATAAAGTTTAATCCATAGCTTAAGGTTAGCAATGGTAGATTCTTTTATACTAGTAGAAAACTCCTTTCTTCTCAATTGGAAACTCTTAAAATTATTCAATAAGAAACACAACTCCATAATTTTTTATTTATTTATTCAACTTATGAATTCATTTTCTATTCTTTATTCTTTGATTAACTTTTTGAAAGAGGATTTCCACCTACTAACATGTACATAGAACTACACTGATGTCAAGACCATGGAGAGTTATTAAAGCATGAAAGTCTTATGACTCAAAGCAGAAGCTGCCATTGCAAATTGAGAGAGAAGAACACGGTTATAACCTTTCTATTCAATGTGCACACAACCTAAAGGTAATCACAAGATTCAATAGAACTTGGCTGAGAATAAGAAAGGTGCCAAACATGATCAAGCCATGCAACCACAAATAGTTCATGATGATAAATAATATTATCAAAATAATGCTCATAACAAGGTGAAGATTGAATATCATTTCTCACAAGATAACCAACAAGTTTAGCTTCAAAAGTAAAAGACAACATTAATTTCACAAATACCGATAATCCAAGGCAAGAAGCCTTCCAACTCCTTTACAAGCACCATTACAAGATTACAACACATTTGACATTTGCACAAGAAACTTCATAACCATGAAACCTTTACAACTCTTTCCTTTTATCTACTCACATAATCCATCTACACAAGTATTAACTTGAGTCAGTTCATGAGAACTGAGCATGTTAAGACTACACATTACAATAGTAAGCTAACATTTAACAATATCATGAAAGGAATGTTCTATTTCAAGAATGGATCAAAGCACAAGCCACTTAATCAAAATTCTTCACATGAGATAAGAATTTACACCAGCCAACAAGGAAAAACCAAATAATCTAGTAAGACATGATATCTCAAAAAAAAGGTAAGAAATTATAGGTTAGGATCAAAAGGGTCAAGAGTATTGAGATTTCAATCATGTAATCCCATGGATTACATGATTGAAATCTAATACTAAAACCATCCATCCAAGAAAAACAAAACAAACTGTAGACCGTATCAAAGATGTGAATTCAATAGATAAGGAGAATGGTCATAAAAACTATATCCTCAATTCTCTAAGCCCAAGGTTTCATAAACCGATTTCCAAAAAAGGCATCTTTTCAGATTTCTCTAAAAAAATTGGGAGAACACGTTTTAATTTCTAAAGAAAACACCCTATCCTTACAAGATCCATTCCATAACTATTAGTAGTAACATAATCAAAGCATAATACTCTTGAAATTCATAACGATGATTATTTCAAGAAGTTTCCCGTGATATAGAATCCCAAAGCTATTTTTCTAAATAATATAAACCAAGGAATAACCCTCACAAATCACAAAAATACATTTTAAAAATTCATTCAACATGAATTTCTAATCAATTAAATGAAGCACCCATATTTCATTTATTAAACTCCTTACCATATATAGCATAAATAACAAAGCAATTAAAACAATTACTACACATCAATTCATAATGGAACAATAGGGAAGAGAAAGGTTTAATCCAACTCCAACACATATTTTATCCAAAATTTACCAATAGTTTTAAAACAAACCGATAGAAAATTTAACCTTCTCAACTCATAGTAGCAATATACTCAGTTCACTTCATTAACAGAGCTTAATGGGCTCTTCATTGATTAAACAAAGGGTCTTAGAAAACTATAACTATTTCTAATATATTTTTATAGATAACGTGTAATGCACTAAGCATATGCCATCTTATCTATACTCTTCGAATAATGGGTCTAATGAAATGGATAAGCTCTCAAACCCTCAAATGTATATCCGATATAACCAATTTTCTTAGTAGATAGATGTAAGTTTATATATAAACCCTGCCGAGTTTGATACTCATATTATTCCTCGGTATTTTTAATTTTTTTCAAATGCATCAAGAATAAGATCACAATTATTTATACCAGATATAACATGAGTATATGGGTATAAGTTCCATTACTTCTTTACACAAACAAGGACATTAAATATATAGATATTCCATTTTTAAAATAAACAATATACATTATTTCCAAACCTAACAACAAGGAAATTTTCCCATTCCATAGCACACAAATCCCTTTACTTTATCGAGTGAGAGAATGTAAATAGTAAAGAGAACCTAGAACATTAACCTTCCCATTCTCAAGTTACAATCATCTCAACAATTAAATACAACTTTCCAATACAAAAACACTTTTGAGCCTAATAATTTAACTAATACAATATCTATTTTCAACAAAAAGAAAAGGACCCCTATATATATACACTCAACAAAAAACATAAATTTACATCCATGCACAGATTGATACCAAGTTATATTATATAATACTTAAGGAGGAATGTCTTAATACAACCTCATCAATTAGACTCTCATATCACATACATATTCACAAGGGAGACTAAAGAAATATAAGTCAAAATTTCAATACACGGAAAATAAGTTTTAACAAGGGTTTTTAAAAATAATAACCTATTCCCTAGATTCAATTAAACATCTAATCATTGAACCCCAAATAAATAAAATATCCCAAGAATCACTTTACCTAGAATACGTTGGGTTCCAAGTAAGGACAATCTTCCAAATAAGACACCCACATTTATTTAAATACAATGAGAGACATTTCATTAATTTGCAAAGTGAAACACCCGTAAAAAGAAGTGTTTCCCATGCCAAAACCAACAATATCTAGAAGGAGGTATGGAGGAAACAAAAATACTCATAGAAAACAATAACTAATCAACAAACCAAAACCACTCTAAGACACCATTTAGGGAGAGAGACATACATTTCATGGGATTGCAAAAATGGTAGCGAAAAATTATAGAGTTTAGGCTAACATGCCTGATTTAAACACCTCCAACCTCTCACACCAACCAAACCTAGAAGAGCCAACAGTTTGTCGAGACAAAACCTTCCCTTTTTTATCCATTTTTGAAATGCCTATCCTTTATTTTCTTCCACATTTGGAATAGGAAAGGAGAGGGCAGCAGGAAGGGGCTTAAACCTCGCTACTTACATTTATTGGGAGTTTCAATACTCATTTATCCATGACCTCAATTCAGCAAGCCTACACATTATCTCACATGGCCAGAAGAGGAAGACATTATACACAAAATACATTTACTATACATTTCATATTCCCCTTTATTTCAACAACAAAACTTCACTAAAGAAAATCCCGGAGTGATTACAACCTATGCAGCCCCAAAACTAAGACACCAATCAAACAAAATAAAATTAAAGTTGACTCCATTAAGAAAAAAAATGCAAGGAGGCCACCAAACTCCACCCACACAACAAAGAAAGAAAAAAAAAAATCCCTTCCCCAAAATGCATCCCAAACAAAAGGACATGCCATATAAAGAAAACCATCCATACACATTGAAGGAGTTAATGGAGGACCAAAATTTTTCCACCAATTAACCACACCAAAGGAAACATTAAAAAACTTTTGAAACACACGCATGCATAGGATAGACAAGTCAAATCAATATGGTGAAGGGAAAAATATAGGTGGTAGATGGAAGGATTTAAGTTGAGCATTTAAAATTCAATAACAAGTCCCATCAAAACTTACACCCCATTACTTCTAATGCACTTTCACCAAAGACAAGGTCCCAAAAAAATCCAATTAATCTAATCCTAAGCCAATTGAAAAGGTTAAATTACATACGATGGACATGCCTCAGAGGAAGGGAAAATTATAATTCCGTTTAATTTTAAAAAGATTGAAATGAAAAGAAAGCATGCCTAAATGACTAAGGGAGAAACTAGAGGTTAACGTTCGAAGATAAACATGGAGCAAAGAATGACCATGGCACCAAGATGGGTAACCCCTTCTTTAGCGGGGAACGAGGTTCAATCTACGACATGATTAAAGTGAAATAACCAGAAGGGAAATACTATAGAGACAATTAATATAAAATATCGATGATAATAAAAATAAGGTAATAATAATACTATAAAATAAAGACCGATCTATGATTAAATTATAATATATCATTATTATCATTATATATTATGTATATATATATATATATAATATTACTATTCACATTAATAATGACCAATGATCAAGCTTAACAATGCGAAAAATTGATATCCTCCTTTAATAGGTTAAACGCATAAGGCGTTACATAGGTCCACATATAGGGTGTCGATAATGACTCAAGAAGGAAAGATGGAGAGGGAAGGTGCTAAAACATCATTAAGACAAGCCCTAAGACAATGGGATTACACAAGCCATTCAACGCTCGATCAAAAAAAAAGGTCATACGAAAGGACCATGTGTAAACATCGAATGAGGCATTACATTATCCTCCCTTAAGAAAGCATCATCCTCGATGTGACATAACATAGAGGGAAGAAATGGTAATCAATGAAGGAATAGGTGAGGGAAAAGGTACACTCTAATGGTTAAGATTTCAGACATAAAAACAAGGTGGCATGGGTGGCCTTGGGAACATTTGGCAGAAATTTTAACTTTCAAGGTTTTGTGAAGATTGGCGCTTCTCTCTTATTCATTATTTAATTAGTCTCTTTCCTTTAACATTATTCTAATTCAAGTTCTTTTTATTTTTAATTTCATTGTTGTAGAGTTTTAGTTTATTCCTTCTTGTGGGTGCCCAACATGAACTGCTATCACAACCCTCCCAGGGATCATACAAAACACTACTGATTCAAAAACATACAAGTACATACTTCAAGATGGTACCACACCACAAGAGATTAGTCAATTTACGGAAGGGAACATGCATGGACCACATAACATGGTACCTGTCACACATCTAAGACTGATGTATAGAATACTTGAACAAAGTGTACTACGACAACTAGACATTTCCTCAATTCCACAGATGAATAATTCACATAACTCCAAACAAAAGCTACAGGTACATAGTTTACACAAGGGAACCACAATCATAACCACCACAAAAACATAGCCAACCCTCATGAGTACACATACATCATAACACTACCCCCAAAACACCACCAACAACACCATATACCACCCGAAGCATCAGAAAATAACCACATACTCCCAAGTATTACAAAACAACTCCATATAACTCCCGAAGCATCAATTACACACACACACAAATCTCTTATGCCTCCCTCAAGCAGTAAAGTATAGATAAATTTTCCTTTTTTATCCAAAAGAAAATAGGTCGGTCACCCTATGGCCCAAGACACATAGAGTCCAGCCACCCCTAACCCAAGTGACATAATAACTCATGGTTCAACAACCCGCTAGTTATCTGTAACTCCTTGGGGCATACCCCCATACAAGAAGTGGGTCCATAGGTCCAACCATTCCATGGTGCATCCCATGACCCTATTCCACACATCATGATAATAGAACCAACATAGCAATCTGATCAAAATGCCAAGTGGCAAAGTACAAGCCTTGGGCAAGGTGGTAAAATCTTAAAATTTAAAAGAAGATTCAAAACCAAGAAAAACAAATGACCAAATGGCCATAGTTAGTGTAAAATCCATGTTAGTACCACAAACCAAGGAAATTCCCAAAATGTAAAACATGACAATCAAGAAAATTGCTGGTCCTTGAAAAATAAAGTAAAAAGTTCAATTTACAAATAAAATAAACATATAATAATAGCACATTACGATGACTATGTGGCCTTATCTGGCCACCAAGGGGTACTCAACGAGTTGTTGGCACTCGGAACCTCGAGCCTCAGCTCGTAAAATAACATATCAATAGTACAATTGTCATCATCTCATCTGAATCATCTCGCCACCACTTCGACAAGGCTAAACACAATCATAGTTACACTTAGGTTGCATACATACAACCACATAGGGAGAGAGGAAAGAAGCACATGTTGTTATCTACTAACCAAAATTCAACTCAGTTATTATCCCATGGTACACCATTCCTCACTCTCAACATACACTTTTACCAATTTCCCTCAAGGTCGGTTAGCATAAGGTTCACAACATAACATGTAACTACATCACTAACATAATGGTGGTTCACACATGTTAATCATAATGACCTACTTATGGTACATATACACGTATATCACATACATTAAATTCACAGCTGTAATATCACATCACCACATGCTACACCCAAAGTGCAACCACTATATGATAGGGATCATGTACTCACCATGTGTCCCAATTTTATGACATTACTCATTACATATCACATGAATTATAATTATGATGAGCACCATAGTACACATCCAATCAAACATTCCATATAGCATGGAAATACACACATTTCTACACAAATGATAATGACATCATTAATAAATCCAATTCACTACAACCAATCTTGTCGTATAACATATCAATACACCTACATATCACAAATGCCAAAAGGATCCAACACCCAAATCAATAATCAGAATTTCTTTCACACACACAAAAAATAGTGTTTCACACTCAACTCACATAGAATCCACAAAAGGAGAGAGAATTCTCTCATCTTTAACACATCAACATGCTAACAATTACGCACTAAGTGACATACACAACATGTGTGCTAAAAATATCACAATTACTGACATAGTTCACATCACGCTTAAATCACATTACTCTTCCAATATCAACCACCATCATGCAACACCATCACCATCATAATACCATCATGTAATATCATCACAACTCCAAACTAGCCCAGAGGTTCGAGAGCATGAACCTCCGCTTTGATACCAAGTGTAACACCCACTATTTTAGACACACAAGACTACATAGAAAAACACAAGATAATTTTTTTTTACTTGTTTGAAACATAACATGACACAACATGTCACAATGGCTACAACTAACTCCTTGAACAACTTGACACAAGGATGACCACAAGGGCAACAAGGAAACACCCAACACCCATCAAGGACAATTCACTTTTCTCTTTGACAAGACACCACCAACAAGACCAACCCATAATACCTAGTTATATTTCAGAACTCCACAAAAAATAAGCTTAAGGTTATATTCACTAAAACAATCTTTCAAGACCTGAACTTTGGGATCTAGAGGTTCATGTTATGAATTTTACAATTCTTCTTATAGGGTTGGATTTCTTTTCTTTTATACTATTGAGTAACTATCCTAGGATCATCTCTAATATGACAATTACTTGTTTAAAATGTTTCAAAACAAGGAGGTAATCGAATTCCACAAGCTCTATCTAACCAAACCCACACTACTAAGACTTGTTTTCATACTTCCTTTACATAAGGAAGCAAGCATAAGCTTCAAAAGAAGTGGAGTATTGTTTAGGATCATAACCATAATCTTCTTTGTTCAGGATTAACATTTTATCATTACTTAAAAATAAAAGGTTACAAGTACTAATGGTCAATGGTTAGAGAGAGAAGGTCAATTCATTTTATTATGGTGATCTATGTAGTTATTAAAATGGTCTTTTAATGAGACTTAAGAGTTCAATTGATTGGGTAAAAGACTTCATTTAGCATTTTTGATTAGGTTTGACAAAGAAACACAAGACTTAATGTGGTACATAATTTAAGGTTTCACAAAAAGAGAATAAAGTTTAATCCATAGCTTAAGGTTAGCAATGATAGATTCTTTTTATACTAGTAGAAAACTCCTTTCTTCTCAATTGGAAAACTCTTAAAATTATTCAATAAGAAACACAACTCCATAATTGTTTTATTTATTTAATCAACTTATGAATTCATTTTCTATTCTTTTATTATTTGATTAACTTTTTTCTTTTGAAAGAGGATTTCCACCTACTAACATGTACATAGAACTACACTTGATGTCAAGACCATGGAGAGTTATTAAAGCATGAAAGTCTTATGACTCGAAAGAAGAAGCTACCATTACAAATTGAGAGAGAAAGAACATGGTTATAACCTTTCTATTCAACATGGCACACAACCTAAAGGTGATCACAAGATTCAATAGAACTTGGCTGAGAATAAGAATGTGCCAAACATGATCAAGCCATGCAACCACAATAGTTCATGACTGATAAATAATATTATCAAAGAATGCTCATAACAAGGTGAAGATTGAATATTATTTCTCACAAGATAACTACAAGTTTCGCTAAAAAAGAAAAAGACAACTTTAATTCAAAATTACCAAACAATCTGAGGCAAGAGGCCTTCCAAATCCATTACAAGCACCATTACAAGATTACAACACATTTAAATTTCATACAAAAAAACTTCATAAATCAACCCAATGAAACCTTTACAACTCTTTCTTTTATCTACTCGCATAATCCATCTGCACAAGTATTAACTTGAGTTAGTTCGCGAAATTGAGCATGCTAAGACTACCCATAAAAACTAAGATAAATTTAACAATGTCATGAAAGGAATGATCTATTTCAGGAATGGATCAAGCACAAACCACTTATTCAAAATTCTACACACGAGATAACAAGAAAATCCACCAAACAAACAAGGAACAACAATAAATCTAGTAAGAATGATATCACAAATAAACAAGGTAAGACCTTATAGGTTAAGAACAAAAGGGTCAGGAGTATTGAGATTTCAATCATGTAATCCTATGGATTACGTGATTGAAATCTAATACTAAAACCATCCATCACAAAAGAAAACAAACTGCAGATCGTATCATAAGGTGTGCATTCAACAGATAAGGAGAACGGTCATGAACTATATCCTCAATGCTTTAAGCCCCAAAAGGTAAACCAATCCCAAAATCATCTTTCAATATTTCTCTTAGTTTCCAACTTTTTGGGAGAACATGAATTTCTAAAGAAAGCACCCATATTTCATTTATTAAACTCAATAGTACCGTAATAAAAATAGAGCAATTAAAATTTTTTTTACTATACATCTAATTTCCCCAATGATATAGGGGAAGAGGAAGGGTTAATCCAACTCCAACACATAAGTTATCCAAAATTTACCAATATTTTTAAAACAAACTGAATCACCAAAAATTTAAACTTCCCACTCGTAAATATTCAATTACGCAAGTACCCTCGGTTTCATTTCATTAAACTTTAATGATCTTCACCGATTAAACAAAGGGTCTTAGAAAACTATAACTATTGCTAATATATTTTTATAGAGAATGTGCAATGCACAAAGCATATGTCATCTCGTCTATACCCAGAATATTGGGTCTAATGAAATGGATAAGCCTACACAAACACTCAACCGACATCCCAATATAACCCATTTTATAGGTAGATAGATATAAGTTTATATATAAACCCCAAGCTAGAGTTTTTTGACTCATACTTCCCCAACAAGTGGCTATTTTTTTTTGAAATGAATCAAGACTAAGATCACAATTATTTATACCATATAACATGAGTATATGGGTATAATTCAAAATTACTTTACACAAACCAAGGACATTAAATATATAGATATTTCATTTTTAAATCAACAATATACATTTATTTCCAAACCTCGAAAATAAGGAAACTTTCTAAGAACACACAACTCCTTTTACTCCGACCGAGTGAGAGAATGTAAATAATAAAGAGAACCTATAACAATAACCATTCCCATTCTCATTACAATCATCTCAATAATTAAATACAACTTTCCAATACAAAATCACTTTTTGATCTTAATAATAGTTAACTACTACAATATCTATTTTCTCTTTGGACCCCTATATATATACACTCAACAACAAGGTAAATTTACAAATGCACATATAGATACCAAGTTCTGTTAATAATACTTAACGAGGAATGTCTTTATACAACCTCATCATTTAGACCTAATTGTCATATACGTATTCGCAAGGGAGACTCGATAGAAATATAAGCCAAAATTTCAATACACAGAAATAAGTTTTAGCAAGAGGTTTTAAAAATAATAACCTATTCCTCAAATTCAATTAAACATGTTGAATCATTGAAACCCCAATCAATAAAATATCCCAAGAAAAACTTTAACCAAAATACGTAGGGTTCCAAGTAAGGACAATCTTCCAAATAAGACACCCACATTTTATTTAAATACAACGAGAGACATTTCATTAATTTACTGAAACATCCGTAAAAGGAAGTGTTTCCCATGCAAAACCAACAATATATAAGGATGTATAGAGGGAAACCAAAATATACTTAGATAAAACAATAACTAATCAACAAACCAAACCACTCCAAGACACCATTTAGAGAGAGAGACATACATTTCATGGGATTGCAAAAATGGTAGCGAAAATAGAAGAGTTTAGGCTTAATATGCCTAAAAAATTCCTTTCCCAAATTCTATGCCACATTAAGAGCCATGATTTTGTTGAGACAAAACACTTCCCATTTTTCTCTTTTCAAATGACCTATCCTCCATTTTCTTACACGTTTGGAATTTGGAAAGGAGTAGAGGGCAGCCAAGGGGGTTAAACTCTGACTGACTTGCATGTGTAAGGGGAGTTTCAAAACTCATTTCATCCACGACCTCAAGTGCAGCTGTGAACCTCACACTTATCTCACATGTGGCAAGAGTCGGGGAAGATGTGATACATAGTAGTACATTTACTATATAGTTAAGATACCCCCTTAATTTCAAAAACTTCACTATAAAGAAAATCTTGAGTGACCGCAACCCGCACCCCAAAACTAAGAACCAATCAAACAAAAACAAATTTATCTCCATCAAGAAGTAATGAGTGACAGGAAGGAGGCCACCGAGCTCCACCCATACAACAAGGAAAGAAGAAAAAAAAAATCCCTTCCCCCAAATGCATCCCATCAACAAGGGACGTGCCAAGTAGAAATCTCAACCATACGCATTAAAGGAATTAAAGAAGGACAGATTTTGTTCACCAACCACCAGCCATTAACCACACAAGGGAAAAAAACTCACTTTCAAAACCCACGCATAGGGAGACAGGTCATTATCCAAATGGTGAAGGGTAAAAGATAGGTGGTAGATGGAATGATTTAAGTTGAGCATAAAAATAAAATAACTGTCCCATCAAAACATGCACTACCCATCACTACCTCCATATGCACTCACAAGATAAGATAAAAAAATCCAATTGATCTAATTAATCCAAGATAACCAAAAGGTTAAATTGCATATGACTAGTCATGTTGAGGAAGCAAAATTATAATTCCTTTAATTTTAAATGATTGAAATGACAAGCAAACATGCCTAAACGACCAAGGGGAGAAACTAGAGGTTAATGTTCAAGGTGAACACGGAGAAATGCCAACCATGGCACTAGATGGGGTAACCCATCTCTCAAAGATAAAAACGACGGTTCACTATGACACGATCAAGAATCTAAACAACTAGAAGAAATAATATAGAGACAATTAATATAAAAATATCGATGATAATCGACAATAAGGTAAAATAATAATACTATAAAATAAAGGCCGATCGACAATTAAATAAATATAATTATTATCATTATTATCATTATATATTATAAATATAGTATATATATAATTACTATTCACATTAATAATGACCAACGATCAAGCTTAACAATGCGACAACAAGATCCTCCTTTAATAGGTTAAACGTGCAACAGAAATTAGAATGTCCATGTGAGTGCCCACTTCCTTCGACACTTTTAGATACTCGATCTTGATATCATTTGATCTTATTATGGACATTATTATGTTTTGATTTAGTATTATGTTTAGATGTTAGACCATGGATTATTATGGATCTTGATTCATTTATTATGCATGATGATTATTAGAGACATTATTACATGTGGATGATGATATACTTTTTGACATGGATATATTATAGATGATTGTTCAGGCATGTGATATTGATATCAGTGAGTATATCTAGTATGGAAAGTTACTTGATGACGATATAGTTGATTAATTAAATTGAAAATGTTAATGTTGATTTATCGATGATGTTGTGATTTATGATCTTGAGATGTTGCTTATATCATTTTGGATGTTCCTTGACGTATGGCCATGAGGCCAAGGAGTTATTTGTATTTTTTCGGGTTAAAAATCACAACAATGTCTCGGGGACTCAAACCAACCATAATAGAATCGCATGAATCCAACAAGGTCACCATGGCAACTGTTATTGTTTGAGTGTTGTGTTTGTTAGGGATTCCCATGGGGGGAATCACCTTTAAAATGTGACCAAGGGATTTTATGTATTTCTTTAATGTGGTTTCTTTTATTAATGTTTGCATGTGTTTATTTTGTGATGTGTTACCCCTTTCATTAGTTATTATATGTTGAGTTAATGTTGTGAATAACCATGTGTTAAAATAAATAAATCAATATGTCATAGGAATGTAATTAATGAAGTTGTTTCCTTAAATGAAATGTTGTAAGAGTGTGTAAGAAATATGTAAGAATGTGTAAGGGATATGTAAGAGAATGTAAGATAGATTTTGGAGTGTTAAACACTTCATCCTCTTGGGAATTCGAATTTGTCCTTGGGGCTATATTTGGAGGCTTGTGGGACAAGTTAAACTTGTCCCACACCTCTTAAAATTATTCACCAACCATACCTATGGTTTGGAGGTTAAATTTAGGCCTTTTAATGCATTTTGAAATGACTATTTGTAAGTTTTAATTACACTTCTCTTACATGTTTTAAATTCAGTCCTTTTGGGGTATGGGTTATTTTGGAGTGTGTAAGTTAATTTGTCATTTTAATTTATTGTGCTTAGGTGAATGATGTTGACTTTTGCTTTGGGGTTGAGGAAGTGTGATGTGGCATCCCACATGGATCCACATCATCCTCTTCTCTTCCCTCTCCTTTAAAATTTTAAATCTTTGCTTGTTTTGGGTTGTTGAAACTTTGCACATTTCTCTTGGGTGAATTTCTTGTTGTTTTGGGAGCTCTTGCTTGTGGAAGGAGATTGGAGATCATTTGCATGTTTGTTGTTGCTGATTTTGGACTATATTTTGGGCATAGAAAAGCTTGTTGTCATTGGAACAAACTCCATTATGGAGAGGTAGGAAACTTGAGCCTTTTAATATGCTTCTTTCTCTTTCTATGCATGTATGAAATGGTGAATGTTTTTGTGTGTTGTTGGCTGGTTGGGTAGACTACTTAGGACATGGTGTAGGAGAAGGCTATGGGGATTTCATATGGGGGATAAGGGAATGCCAATGGCATCGCTTTATTGTGGAGGGAGTTTTGGTTGGGATCCACCATGGAAAAAAATAGCTTGCATTTCTTACTCTTAGGGGTCATAAGGGGAGAAACTTTGGGGGCATAAGGAGGAATTTGGGGGCCATAATGATATGTGAGAAGAATTATTTTGGCGGGTTGTATAGGTGGATTCCCATTTCCCATTGGGAGGCATAAGTAGTTCCGCATAGATCCTTTCTCTTTTTGGCTTGCTTGATGAAGCCTTAGTTTTGTTTGCATTGGTTTAATGTAGTTGTGAACTACATTCTTCTTGAAATGTGATTTTTTAAAATGTGTGTTTGTGGAAGTCTTGCTGCCATGAGTTGTTCTTCATCTATTATTTCATTATGGTTGGGGCTCGGGGCCAATGAGGAAGGATGTCTTCCTCCTTCTCATTGATATCTTGGTTGGGTGGAGAGCGTTACCTTTCCCCCATTCTTGTCATGATCAAGTTGAAAGATGGAGAAAATCAACATGCTACTATTTTGGAGAAAAAGAAATCTTCAGTTTGATAGTCCTTCTTGTGAACAATTTCATTGTAACCCTTCCCACTTCAAGTGGATGATTTATATGATTAGTTGTAATAGAAAGTTATTTGATTGATGAGGAAAGATAGAAAATGAAATGTGAAATGTAAAGAGTTATTTATTCCATTCTCTATGTTGAAAAGAATGTGAAAGGATGAAATATGTATTGTATATTGTAATTTGGAATTCAAAGAAAGAGATAAGTTGTAGAAGTTGTTTGTCAAATCAATAAAGGATTGCATTTCTTCTCTCAAAATTACTTTGTTGCATTGGAATTGGTCAACTATTGTGAATTCAAATCTCTGTTTGATAGGAAAATGCGTATGAGGAAAAAAGATCATGCTTTGTTCTCTTGAATTAAATAAAAAATTTAAATCAGACCTTTCCCTGTTGCTCTTAAATGGTAGTTAATCAATGAAATGTATTATATCAGTTTATAAATGATTTCCCATACTTGGAGGGTGTAAAATGATTGATAAATCCTTTAATGAATGATCTTTGTTTTTTCTAAAAAAATTGATAATAATTTATTCAAAATGAACAATTCAAACTTAAAATTTGAAAAAAATGAAACATACAAATTTAGACTTAGTAAGTTTCAAGGAACTCAATTGACCACAACATTTAAGAAATACCCTTCAAAGCTTTGCAAAATCAAACTTGAAACTTGCATGACTTTTTCTCGCTATCAAAAGAGGTAAAAATTTCAATTAAAACTCCTTCTAATAAATTGAACCTTGAAACCCCTCTTAAATACATCCAAGAGCAAGTCTCCATGTGTGTTTGACATGTTGAGAAGGTAGGAATTCAAAATTGAACAAAAATGTTTAAGTCTAAAATTTACCGCTTTGCTTTGCAAAAACCTTGCGAGATTTTTCTCAAAATTGACCTTGTAAACTTCATCAAATTCCAAAATTTATGGATCTTGTGTAAAGAGGATTTTGAGAGATTTCCATAAAGTCCTTTGCTTTCCCAAATCTAAGCTTCGTGTCAAAAGTTATGGCCATTTGAAGTTTTCCTCTTCAATTTGGCCTTCAAAAATAAATTAAATCTAATCATTAACTTTAATTTTTGACTTTGGAAAAATTTTCAAATAAAGTACGCGCCCCCACCATCCCGAAACCAATCGGGTTCTCCGGCCACGTGGCACCTTGGAGGGGCGGACCCTTTTTAAAAACTTATCTTTTTGAAAATTTGCCTTGGGAAAATTTTCCCATTTCTCCCTCGCATTCCCGCTACTGTGGCCAATCACGTGCTGACATGTGGCTCGATGGATGCACGGAGAAAAGTTGGAAACTTAATCTTTTTCCCATTTTGGAAAAATTTCTTTTTCCTCCATGGCCCCGCACCAACTCCCCGCCTTGAAATTTCTCTTTTGCGCACGTGTGGGCCTACACAAGCTTTTAGTTATTTTTTTCCCTTTTGGCTTAATGCCTTGAATTTTCCGCTGCCCCGTCACTCGCATCCATTCATTGCATGACACGTGGCAGCACCCGCTTCTCTAGGGAAAGTGGAAAATCCTTCCTTTGAAACTTTGATTTTTGCCTTGGGAAAAAATCCAACTTTTTCCCCGCCGCCGCGTCCAATCACATGACGACACGTGGCAGCCATGGCTCGGCGGAGGCACGGGATTATCTTTGCCTTTGAAGATTTGAATTTTTGTTTGGAAAAAATCATCTTTCTTCCCGTCGCCCTATCACCCGTGACTAATGGGGTCGTGACACGTGGCACCTCCTTTGCCATCGCATCAAGCCTTAATGCAAAACTTCTCCTTGTTTTTTAATTCTAAAAATCCTAATTTCTCCCGTCTCCCCACTCACCCATTTCTCCTGCACCAATTGCTAAGTGACATGTGGTATCATGGCATCAGCATGGGCACGTACTCAAATTGAGCCCTTAGCACTTTTCACCAAAGGACTCAAAGTCCTAACCCACTTCATCGGCCCGCCATTTCTCCCAACCAACTAGGGTGCGACATGTGTGTCCCTCATTGGGATCGTGAACCCATGAAGGTGAATTGTGTTTTCACACCAAAGGAAGGAAAATTCACTAAGTTCTTCCCCGCCTGCAAACCGGCCCGCGCATGGGGAAAATTTTCCTCCCTAGGCCCGCAGACTATCCCTTGGGAAAATTTCACCCCCCTAAAGTCCACCGGCTCATATCTTGCAAAATATAAGGAGTTAGGAGGACTTCTTTATACTGTTGGAAAGGTGAGAAAATTTCCTATCCAATGGGAATGATTCAAAGAAGTTTTGATGGCATTTATTTTTGTGAAAAATCAAGTTGAACCCTGTGAGTCAGTTAGAGAGTGGGTGAGTGAGAATTTACTCTCCTGACCTAAGTGGTTAATCTTATCCCTTGTTTTGACCTTATGTTTTGTTATTATTAAATGTAAGAGGAAATTATGTAAATATTTCCTTGTGGTTGATCTTAATTCTTGTTGTGCTAATCATTGCCTTCAGAATTGATTGTTGACACTCTTAATCAAAAACATTATTCCATAATTTTCCTAACTAATCCTAGTTTGTTCTTGGGTCTCAAGTGGTTGTTTTAAGTGGGAATTATAGTCCACATACAGAGGCATAGATAATGACTCGAGAAGGAAAGATAGAGAGGAGGGTGCTTAAAACATCACCGAGACAAGGTCTAAGACAACGGGATTACACACAAACCATTCGACACTCAACAAAAAGGGTCACTACGACAAGAGTCTAGTGTAAACGTAGAATAGGGAATTACACTATTAATGACCTTTATGCTATCAAATAGTTTGAGAATGAGTCCATTGCCTATTTTTTTTTACCCGTTGGAGGGTACGATCAATCAATTGTCCTTTTTGTTACCACAAGCCAAATTGATTGAATTTTTTTCCAATCATGTGCCAAAAATATTTCCTCAACATTACAAATTCAATGATTCCATACCTTTCGACAAAGCTTTTACCATGGCCCGTAAATTAGAATCACGAGATCTAGAATATGGTCAATTTTAACTTCGTCCAAAGAATCCATGAACTAAATTCCCATAAAATTCATCATCTAATCCTGATAAATCTAAATCATATGCTAATGTCATAGTAGTCAAATCCACTCCTAAGGAAAAACCTCCTACCAAACGCTCCCACAAACAATGTAGCTATACACCCATAGGAGATATTTACAACATGGTTTTTGACAAACTACTAACAATAAACATGATATCTCTCCCACCTATCCGACATATTGATATATGTGCATCTAAACCCTCTTGGTATTAAGATAATGAATATTGTAAATACCATAGGGTTAAGGACATCACATAGTAAAGGTGTCGTACATTCCGAAATGTCCTCCAATATTTTATTGAAAGGGGTGAACTTCACTTAGATAACCTAAATGCATCCCCAAAAAAAATATTGACATACTTAAACAACCTTTTTCCAAATCCACGCCCTATCAACCGAGAAACAACAAACAAACATTTTCCATTCTCATCATACTATCAACACCATTACTAAAACATTACTTGTTCCTAATTCCACATCAACACTTATTGACCCAATACCCACATCTATAGAATCAACATCAACATCCATTGAACCTAAAATTTCATCTATTGAATCCCCATCTGCTACCAATGTTACTAGAAACTATTCTCCCATCCTTGTCACAAGTTTCTAATGAATTCATCTCCTACCAATCACATCCTCTAGTATAACTACACCTTCATTTATGAATATAATTAAGATACCTCTCGATACATTTCTTACACAAACACCTCTACCTAATTTAAGGTAATTACAACATTAATTTTCCTCCGTATATAAAACCAAATTTTCCTACACATCCCAATCCCAAAACTACAAAAATCCACAACTCATTTGGATCTCATCAATCCCATCATTCAAACTCATTTCCCTAATCAACAGCTCCCTATACATCCATACCCATCTCATCCAAAACCATGAAAGGGCCTCACAAACAAGGTGTTGTCCAAGTTTTCAAAATTTCTTCTTATACCTTCCCTAAATCATATCAATTCCGTGTTCCTCAAAGCTTGTTCTCCCACCTCCTCCTAAAAGAGTCATTTCAACTCCTAGTAACCATTCTATTATGCTAATACCAAGACCTACTTACCAACCTTCACCATTGCGTCCTCATCCTTCATCCGCCATAACATATAATAATAGTCAACAAAAAACAACCCAATAACCTGCAATCAAAGTTTTACTCCCTATAGAAGATAAGATACCCAAAACTTCACTACCATCCACATCCGCACCGAGGGAAATCAGAAACTATCTTCAATGGCCTCCTCTGACAATTACTTATAACATTAATGTCTCTCAAACCATTAGACCCACGAGGATGGAAACCCACATGGTATGACTTCAATGTCTCTTGTGATTACCATCGACATGAGGACATTCCATAGAAGACTGTAAGGCCTTTCACTTGATTGCTCTAAAAATTGGTAATCCAACCTTCCTTCCTTCCGAATCACATACCACATCATCATCTATGTTTAAATATAAAGATCCTATGTCCAAGATCTCTTCTCATCAAATTGATGTCATACACATTTCCACTCGCTCATAGAATTATGACACAGATCAATCTGAGCATAATAAATATAATAATTTTGTAACCATACATCCACCTCCCGAGTTATTTGTTCCTTCTGATAAGCCTAAAGTATCTATTTCCATATCTCCTGAAAAAAAAGCCGATAAAACCAAATCACCTAAATCAAAAGTTTTAATACTTACTGTATAACCTTCATCATCCACCTCACTAGAGAATGTTTTCATTAAATAGTTACACCAAGCTCTGTCAAAATGTCACTTTATGAGATGGTGCAGAAATCACCTTCTCATAAGTGAGCTATGATCGAAGACCTTCAATTAATAACAGTACCAAAAAATAACCCCTCAACATTCACAAATTTGATAGGGGCCCTTAAATAATCCACAACCATATCATTTGAGTCATCTGAGATTCCCTTGCTTAGGCTAAAGGAACATGATTTACCACTCTTTATCACCACTCAAATCAATGATTTCCTCATTAGAAGGGTCATGATTGATGGGGGTGTAGCTATCAACATTATGTGTTACTATGATCCTTCAATGACACTATCGCACCCAAATTAGGCACAATTATTCTACCACTTAAAGTTGACACTAAGACCTTACATGAACTCTTTTACATTATAGAAGGAGAGTTCCAAATAGCATGTTGTTAAGGAGTCCATAGATATGCACTATGTGGTGTGTTCCATATACACTCCACCATTGTGCTAAATATGAATATGAAGGTAAAACATTTACAGCTCCTTACAGATCTAAATTCTTTTGATGATTGTTACATGACATATTATCTAAATGATGTCCTTGTACCTAAATCCATATCAAAATCATTTGTCAAATCATATACTAGCACGTTCATTCCATCCTCCAAATTACAATATGATTCCTCCCCTAATGAAATTGCAGAATGTCTTACGTTGGGGGAGTACCACCTTCTCATGCTCAATTCCATCCCTTCATCTAAAAATTATGGTTTCCCTAAGAAACAACCCATGTACGAGCCTAATGTAGGGGATGTTATTCCTTATAGTCCCCAATCTTAAAGAAAAGCTTGTTTATGGGGACGTGATCATCCTTCATCTCACTCTATCAATCCACACCATGTTAAGCCTTTCACATTAGATTTCAAATCTTTAGATAATCCTGGTTTCACTTACATGTACCTTCATCATTGTGCATGGAAAGTTTTTATACTAGGTTGTTATGAATAGGGAACACACAAATTAATAGTCTAACACTCCCTTAAAAATTATGAGAAATATGGCTTAGGTTATAAGAAACCTAACTCCAACCCATCTAAACCCACTACATCTGAACTAGAATTATCATCACCCACAACCCTTAGAGATCCTCTAGACATATGAAACCCTTGGAGATCATATGGACATGTACGCAACCACTTAAGATCCTATGGACATAGATGACATTGTATCCATCCCACCTAACTTTTTTTTAGTCAATACCATATATTTAGGACCGCTTACTTATCAATATCATCTCTCCACCAAAACCTTGTCTCTTATTTGGCCATAAATGGTTGAAGAAGATTTACCCACTATAGATATCCTTCAATGTTGTGATTTCCAAGACATCCTTTCTCATATGGGAGATGAGGATCACTCCCTTAAAAATCCTTACCAACCGATACATCAAATCTCCTCAACGAATAAACCCTCAACGTAAACTTAGGAAGATCTCATGATCCTTGCATAGTTAAGGTCGGTCAATCATTGAATCTGCAAGAACTGGATAAATTTACCTCATTCCTATCAAAATATTATCAATCATTTTCCTGGTCATATAGCGATATGTCTGGAATTGATCCCAATATTTTCGTACACAATATTTTCACATATCCATACGCTAAGCATGTTAAACAAAAACTCTGTAAAATGCATCCATACATAGCTCTTCTTGTCAAAGAGGAGTCACAACATCTTTTATCCGCTAATTTCATTATACCCATTGATTATCCATAACGGATCTCTAACATTGTCCCCATAACCAAAGCCTCGGAGTAAGTTACGTATTTTCACATACTTTAAGGATCTTAATCTTGCTTTTCCTAAAGATGATTTCCCTCTTCCAAACATAAAGCATCTCGTTGACCTAATAGTGGACCACAAAATGCTCTCCCTTATGGATGTATTTTCTGGTTAGAATAAAATTCTTATTACCACCGATGATCAACATAAAACATCTTTCAATACCCATTGGGGAGCCTTCTACTACCATGTTATTCCATTCGGTCTTTAAAATGTAGGAGCTACTTACCAATATGCCATGACCTACATTTTTCATAACCTCATTCATAAAAAAGTAGAATATTATGTTGATGACCTTTTAGGAAATTCCAAACAATACAAATATCAATCTTACCATCCTCGAATCAATATTTACTTGTCTCAATCAAGAATGTCTTCAAAATCCTTAATCCTTTAAAATGTGTTTTTAGTGTTCTCATTGGAAATTTTTAAGATTCATCATATAGATTAGAGGTATTGAAATTAACACAACAAAGGTTAAAGGAATCATTGAAATGCCTCCTATGTCCAATATTACACAATTTTGAAGCCTTGAGGTAAACTACAATCCATTCGACATTTTATACCACAACTTTTTATCATTTCCATCCATTTCATCATTTTCTCTGCAAGGATAGACTTTTATTTGGATTATGATTGTCATGAATCATTATTATCACCAAATCACCACAGCCCTAAATGGCCTTAGCATTAATGGAACATTTTGTGTGATCGGGTAACATGGGATCATCTCTTAAGTTGTGGGACTTGCATGCTTGAAGTGAACCTCCAAATAAGGCCAACTTCCCCTTCCTTAACTAATCACTACACTACTCCTAATGAAATAAAAACAACTACCTAGACCTATAATAACATTCCCACAGTAATTAGGGAGGGATATTTACAAAACATAAAACCTAAATTAGAAGTGGTTATAAACCAAGAAATGGGTTTTCTAGAAAAAAAAATTTCTTGCTAATGAAGAAAGATGATCATGAGAAGGATCAAGATACATCAAAGACTAAATTTACATACATTACTTCTTTCCTCGACAAGCACAATGACCTCCAAAACATGTAATAGGCACCAAGGTTGCACAAGACACCTACAAAGCACGAAGAGAGGAAAATGGAAGGAGAAAAAAATAATGTAAGGACATATAATTGATAAAAAACAAAATTTCCATTACTCCAAGAACATTCATGGTGCATCATTACAACAGGATGAGGTATAATTTTCCATTACAATTTGTTAGGTTGTGGAGCTAGATTGCTTCACAATAAACATGCTTTTACATGTTACAGTTACGGCCGAATCAAGCATCGGTTAAGTGTAACCGGTGTCGATAAGATTAGGTCGTGATGTAACCGGGTGACGGTCGTAAGTATTGTGTAGCACCGGTTAGGTCGGTCGGTCAGGATGTAACTGCACGGTGTGTAAGAACCGCCGGTTACCCGCGTGACGATGTTTTAATTAACTCTCGGGAATTAAATCTATTTTTAGAATTAAAGTAGATTTATTGGATGTAATTACATGGCTAAGTGCCCTAAGTTTATAAACACCTATATAAGCATAAAAGCTAGGGTTTAGAAAGAGAATTAAGAGAAGGATTGAATTAGATCCTTAATTCTCCTAGATTGAGAGGATGAAGACAAAGAAGAAGAAGAAGAGAAAGAAAGAACAGGTTACATGAAGACAGAGTCTCCATGAAAGGAGATGGACAAAAGGAAATAACAGGTACATCTGAATGGTGAGAAGAGGGTAACATCTTCTACTGTATTTCCTTTGTATAGTTATTGTCTCATTGTAATGGCTTGCATAGTATGCAAAGCACATAGAGTTTCTTCTTGTAGATCCACATGTTGGTGAGATCTTGTATTATAGATCTATGTAGATCTAGTCTTGTATTGTAGATCCATGAGATCATATTGAATTATAGATCCATGTAGATCTAGATATTGTAGAGGAGGTTGTCTTCATGTTTGCACAGGTTATGCAGTGATGGAGAGACATAATTACTTCTTGGTGCACAGTTATAGTTGCACATATGGTAGACCCATGTGAGAGGTCTTGATTACAGATCCACAGAGAACTTGGTAGTAGTTCAAAGATGTAGTAGTTCCTGGTTATGTGAGATTTGTTGGTGGTGTTTGGAGGCACAGTTGTAGTGCACTCATGGAGATCTCGTTTAGAGATCTGGAGGAGAGGAGATACTCTTGGAGAGATACGTTATACTCTTGTATTGAAGAGTTGGTTTATACTCTTGTTGTATTATATATATGAGATCTCTATCTTTGGTGGATGTAGCCCACATTGGGTGAACCACGGTACATATGCTTGTGTTATGTGTGTGTACTTTGTTTTGATTTGGATTGTTCTAGTTTACACTTCCATCGCTTATAGATTTCGGGAATTGTTTAGATCCCGTGGTGCATGATTTGCTTATTATTAAATCATAACACTATTCCGCGAAATCTCACGAATTCCCAACACAATTTTCAAAAAAAGGCTTGATAGGCCTCCAAAATTCACAACAATTTAGCTTGTGAAGAGAGGGGAAGCTTTTAATAATGTCCAACTCTTAAATAACACATTTCTTTATCATTTCATAACATTGTTTGAGATTGTTTGAGAGAAAGAAGGAAGAAATCCCTTAAAGTAGGCTATAATGTAGCAGATGAGTAATTATGTTTTTGGTCATGCTTTTCAATGCACTATGTTTGATTTCATCATCAATATACCCGAGAGAAAACAACTCCACCACTATGCCCTCATAAATTCTAAATTTTTATTTATCTCCATTTAATTAAAATAATATTTGAAAAAGCTTCTCAGAGATCATCTTAGGTCCACTAGTGGGACCCACAAGTTTAAATTATTTTGATGGGGTCTTAGTGTGGTGCTTTGATAAATGGCTCGCCCGGCCATCTCGTCGAGTGGATGGTGACCTACACCTTTACGTTGGGCGAGTTAATCAGTATCATATGGCAATAACTCATGGTGAGATATTTTCATTCTCCTTTTGAAATCCACTGAGTTATTTGATTGGCCGTTTGCATTATATTTAAATGTCTGCTTTAAGGGCTCATCGAGGACCACTCTACGTACTCCCACCATGTTGGCCAGATTCCTTTACTATCCTCTCTACGCTCTCCCATTGGCCAAGCTATATGGCGCATTGGGCGGGCTTCTCATGTTTATATTGGGTGCTTTTGTGCTTTGTTAGTCGGCCGCCCCTGAATTCTATTGTTTCTTACCTAATATTTTGCATTATGACCGAGACTCACATATCAACCATAAACTTCTATGTATACACCAGATATGATGTTTCCTTCAACATTTTTTTGTCAAATGCCTCCGGTTCCATGTTCGATCCAACTTTGACGTGATGGTCACAGTGAAAAAAATCGGTTTGGGTTCTTATGAAAACTTCCCCTCTGAGCACTGGAGAACCTTTCCCGCATTTCCAACGAACTATTTGACTCAATACTCTGAAACCTATGTGTCGTGAATTGTGAGCGTCTTAACATGTGGACCCCCTTATAACTTGCCAAGGGCCAACTGACTCGGTCAAGTTCTGACACATCGAAATTTAACTTGGCAACTCATAGTCCGAAGACCCTCAACATGTTGAGCTCCAATCACCTCATATTCAGGACCTGAACACTTATCGTCACAGTGAACTGGATCACAACCTCTAACGCGTCATATTTCTAACCCCCGAAACAAGCCAACTCCCAAATCCAAAGCCCAAATTTTGAACTTCAGAGTTTGGAAGTTGAGCTTGATTTTTTGCAAAAACACCTGCCAATCTCTGACATCATGACTTCTTAAAATCTGATATTTGAAGACTCCCAAAATCCTTTTAAGCTTCCGACTCTCTCTTTTCATGTATTAGCTGTGACTTGGCTTCCGTCCAATATCTTGGTGACTGGATCGATCTGAGAAAACGATCCTCCACCCTGTGGTATGAGCCCGATCTCTAAATTGCAGTAGTGCACATCCTCCATTCCACTGCGACTCGGCTCTGCGATCCCAAACTAAACATTCCGATCAATATATATCATTGAATCGATCAATATATCAATTGGAACATCTACACCATATCTTTCAAAGTCTAAGGACACTTCCTCTACAGTATACCCCATTTTCAATAAGAAGTCTCTGATATTGGTTTCCTCATCAAATTGTGTAAAATCTTCATCATCTTTATCTGTCACCTCACTCTCTGAACTGTCTGATGCTGTGAATAAATACTCATTGTGTGAACTTGATTTCTTCAGTAACTCATAGGTCAAGATGGATTTAAAAATTGCAGCCTCATTCTCAGTTCCAACATGTTCACAAAGTTCCTTTTAATTAAGCACCACTCTGATTCAGATGAGAATTCTTGATTATTCCTTATGTACTCCAATATTGCATTCTCATTTGATGAACCAAATTCATGAATTGCTTCATGAAGGAATTTTCTGGTCTTAAGGCATAATTTATGACCGTTTTCCATTTCTGTCTAGGAAGGAAAATGGATAACATTGTTGAAATGAACAATGATCCTTTGACTTGAGATTAAACAATATCTCCTATCACCACATGTGCTTACTCCACCTCATGAGGGAGAACCATTTTATTTATACATATCTTCTTCAGAACATGCTTTAGGAGCCATGCTTGCTCATCGTGATAGTCAAGGTCATGAACAAGTTGTATACTATATCAGCTCAGCACACTCCATGAATATGAAACTCATTAAACTGAAGTTAAAAAGATATGTTGTCCTTTATAATTCACCACTTATAAGTTATTACATTATCTTATTAATCACAAAATATATGTTGTCACTAGCTTTAATCTAGTCTAAACTATACAATGTAAACCATATCATAAAGATCCATGTCACCCGATGGCTTATGCTTATGACTGAGTTTGACCTCGAGTTCATATCACATAAATCTATTACGCTCACGAGTCCATCACGCTCGAATTGTGACTAAACTATCTCACTCGCCTATCGTGGCATCCCTAAACCTAAGATAACATCTCTCTTTGTGTGTTGATCTCTCTCTCCCTCCACTACGGCCTTCCCAAGTCATCAATGCTGCAATAGTTTAGCATCCAAATCACTATTACCCTCCTCCTTATCACTATCATCATCATCATCAAAACCAAAATGACCTCCTGATATTTTCTCCTCCCTCCACCCGAACACGGACCCTCCTCAACCACTCACGCAACCTAGGTCCTATAAAATCTCTCAATGCTCGTGTCCACCACATTATATACTCTCGAGTCACCCTGGATCATCAAGAGGGAAAATCTATCCATCCTCAATAGCACCCCTATGCCCCTACTTCTCACCAATGATCATAGGCCTCATAACAATGGCCCTCGTAGTCTCCGTATCTTGATCTCTTATATCTACGGCATGGGATCCTCAGAACATCCTATATCAATATAAATTGTCCCCCTGATACGATCAAAATGAAGCAACTCGTGCTCACTAACTCTACGAGCCTGAACCCATATATCCTACTGTAAGCTTAGTAACTCATCTAGATACTTAGGCCAATCATGGAAATCTAGGTAAGGCCTCCATACTACATCACCCACCTGTAATCCAGATAATAACTCTTGATAATATCTTGTCCTCCTCCTCTTCAACCCATGACCCACATCCACGTCATCACCTCCTGAAACCAGATACTCATAACTAATCCTCTATGAAAATGCCACAAGTCGAGCAATGGAAATGTGCTCAAAGGCATAAACCCTGTAGAAGAAAGGCCACATCAATCCCATACCTCTTGTGAACCTTCTAGGCCCAAAAATCCCTAAAATTATGTGTAAGTACGGTGAACCCCATCAAAAATAGTATGGTGCTCCATCATCTCAACCATAACCCCATTCATCATCCATAGGAAATAGCCACCTCTATAATCTAGAAAGCATAACAAATGATAGCCATCATCATCATAGTCATACAGTACAACCCTCTCTCTTAGTTGAATATAATCTACCATAAGAAAATGCCCTGACTCATATTAGACATCCTTTGCATCCTCTCCATATAATCTAGTCATCACATCAGCCCTCTCTACCTCAGTAATAATATATGCCCTCTCTGTGGATAGGCAGTCTCAGGATATAGTGTACATCCTCTAGAGTAATCGTAATCTCCCCAGTAGGCAACCAAAAAGTACAGGTGGAAGGATTCCACTGCTCTAACAATGCCAACATCAAACTACGACATCTGTGAATCCACCTATAAGTCCTCATAACACAAAAACCAATTGCCTCAATATGCTCCCATTCATCATCTATCATGTCAAACCTCACCTCATCCAAGCTCAGTGGTATATGATCACAAATAGTTAGCTTAGAATCTACAACGTAGACATAAAACACATATCAAAGCATTAACATCATCATCAAAAATATAATGGAAATATTATCCACAACGTATCAAAAACATCTTTACATTAAGAAAAATTTAAACATCATCACAAAATATAATCAACATTAACTACGTAATATAAACACATCAAATACCAATAACCAAATTAGAACCACAAACACCATAAAAATTTGAAAACACTTTTTAAAAAATCATACTTTATCAATCAAAATAGAAACTTTCCATACCATAAATGAATCATCCATAATTCACTTCAATTGTTGGCAATTCCATGAATCGCTTGATGATTCCTTGGGTCAAAAAGTAGGGCATCCTTACGCCACCCAACAAGGTAAAGAATAATAAAACTACAAAAATTCAACACAAAAAGGCTAAAATCACCTACCTCAACCATCGTGGGTTTCTGGTGTCTATTAGATGAGGCCATGGTGTCAAAATCTTCACTCTTTTGCCAAAAATCATGTTTTACAACCTAAGTGACTCGCTAATTCATATTCACCATGGTAATAATGTGGTAAAATAAACTCACAATCAACTATTTATAGCCTAGATTTTTATTTTGGGCAATCGCCGACTTATTGCCTCTAATCATCGCGATTTCATCAATCGCTAGATATTCTTCATTATCCTCTTGTTTTGCCCCAAATCATGCCAATCATTACTCTTTTTCACAAAAAATTCCCTTTTAAAGGACCCTAGTCTTTAAAACATTAAATCAAATAAAAAAAATCAATATCAGGATTCACCATTCATCTATGGGACGCATGCCTTTTCGGCCCCCGTAACTTGGCTTTCCCATTCATCTTTCCTACTTTTACGGACCATACAACTATAGGTATAGAATCCTTTGATTCCCCCTATGATTTATTCCCTTAGTAAAACCTTTTTTCTCGTAATTTCCTTGATGGGCAACTCTTTCAATGAAACACATATATAAACATCGTGCTTCCTATTATGTCGCAGTTGAATCACCCATATAAACCAATATTTTGTCATTTTTGTATAACAATTTTCCATTAAATATGCTAGACAAAATGGGGAAAATGTAGACACTAAAAATCTACATCCCTCATATTTGTCAAAATTATCAATCTTTTATACAATGCACCTCTTCTCTCGATTAATCATATCAACACTATATACCATACCCCCTTCATTTAATTAATATTAATATCACACCCTATACATTTTTATTTATTTAATTAACTAATCTATTACATATCTTATCATATACCTTAAACACAATTTTAAATTTACCTAAGACCACTTTTTATTCGACACATCTATTAATCCATTTATACACATCACCTATACACCTATTAATTTATTTACACACTCATAATATCCACCTAATGTCTATCCTAAACAAACCTAGCTAAATTAAACCATATCTAACCCATTTTATCCTACATGTCTCCAAAACCTTCTAACAAACCCGTCTCCTCAAACAAAAACCCAATTAGCAAGAAATATCAAGTATTTGCTAACCTAAACCAAATAAAATTAAATTTCTGGTGATTTAGGAATCTCCGAAGATTACTTAAGAGTTTTTTCAAGCTCTCTTCTATATCATCCACATGCATTCTCAAACATCAAGCTTTTATTTGCTATCTTAGGGAATTATGGAACCTAAAAATTTCCAATATTTAGTTTTGTTAAAATGACTTACATACTTTGAGATAAAGGAAAAGAAACAAGGTATTTCAAATGGGAAGAGAGGGTATTAAATTAAGCTTAAAACTTAGTGAGGAAGAATACACATTCATGTTGGATTTTTGTATATGATACATTCATAAGTTTTTACATGGAAAGGAGGCAAAACCAATTTCATTCCATACAATAACGTCACAAAAATTTACAAGAAAGAGGTGTATTGCAAGGAGGATAATATTTCCATAAAATGTGAAATCCTATGTAATTCCAGCTTAAAACAACCCACTTGAGACCCAAGAACAACCTAGGATTAGTTAGTAAATTTATGGAATAATTTTCTTTTTTTGTTTAGAAGTGCCTACAACCAGGATTACAAACAACAGTTGTCACAAACAAGCTTCAAGACCAACTAAAATTAATAGCTTATAGAATTTTCCCTTACAACCATTATTAATAGATCATAAGGTCAAAACATAGGGATAGAATAACCACTTAGGTTAGGAGGGTAATTTCTCAATAAACCACTCTCTAACTAACCGGCTTAAAAGCTTTAACTTTATTTTTTTCTAAAGTAACACATTCAAAACTTCCCTAAATCATCCCCATTAGATAGGAAATTTCCTCACCTTTTCAATGATATAAAGAAGTCCTCCTAACTCCTCATATTTTTCAAGTTATGGGCCGGGCTGACCTTGGGAGGAAAATTTTCCCAAGCACGAGCCTACGGGCCTGGGGAGAAACATTTCCCATGCATGGGTGGCGGGAGTGGGGAAGAGTTTTGGCACATTTTCCTTTTTGGGAAAAAGCATGATTTTCCTTGGTCAGTGTGCCATTAAGCCCGATGAGGACACGTGTCGAGCTTTCGATTGGTTGTAGGGAAAACATATTAAAAGTTAGGGAAGCTTTAGAATTTATGCCAAGAAAGGTTTAAAGTTTTGGGTGAAGCCATGTGTCAATATCTGATTACTACACAAGGTGGCCAATGAGTAGTCGGAAAACTTATAAAAAAAAATTAAAAGGAAAATCTTCCTCGCCGACACTTTGTCTCCATGTGTAAAGCTCGATTGGGTCATGGTCGGCAGAACACGAGGGAAAACTTAGGAAAATTTTCCCAAAAACTTCCGGAAGTGCTAACTTAAAAGGGATCCGCTCCTCTTTCGACACCTCTTGTGCCATGGCAACACCTAATGGCTGTGGGCCGGTGGGGAGGTGGAGGAAACTTGGAAAATGTTCCCAAAAAAAATTAGACTCTAAGGATAAAAGGGTTTCACCTCTGCCATTGCCTCGTGAGGCTACGTGGCAAGATTTGATTGGTCATGCAGACAACAGGGGATGTGGGGAAAATTAGGAAAATTTTCCCAAATCATTTTAAAAGTTTAAGTCAATTGTTACGGGCCCGCATAACCATGAAAGACAACCAAAGGGAAAATTCAGGCCCAAGGGTCCGCTAAGGAAATGTTTCCCAATTTGTTTTTTTTGACATTTAGATTTTTTTTGATGCCAAAATGAAGTAAAACTTTAAAATGCCATAAATTTCGATTGGGAGCTAATTTTTTTGCAAAAATGACTTTTGGAAATCTCTCAAGTCCTCTTTTTATAGGAATCATTAAATTTTAATTTTGATAAATTTTAAGAGGTTAATTTTGTTAAAACGTTCTGCAGGATTTTATAGTGCAAACTGGTAAATTTTAACTTATAAAAGTTTATTTAATTGATCTTCTTCGTTCTCTCAACATGTCAATTAGACATGGATAATTGTTCTTAGATGGATTTAGGATAGGTTTGCAAGGTAAATATGTTTGATTGAGTTCCGAGTTGAAATCTTACAGAAAAATGACTTTGACTCGAAGAAACGATTTCATGTGAAAGCTTTTTGAACTCAATTTTTTTGCTCATGTTTTAAGAAAATTTATTGAGTGTTTTAATTTATTTTGTGATCATTTTGATCACACTATTTCAATTTGGTAATTAATTTTGTCTCTTCAATGTTATAGGGTTGTTCTACACATTTTGATAAATAATTTGCAACGCTTTTACGGTGAAGTAGAAAATGAAGTTTGTACATTTCAAAAATAGAGATTAATCTATTTCTTTACCATACTATCAAACATGAATTCATTCTATTATAGTTTAAAATAGATATTTGTCCTTCAATCAAATATAGAACACGAATGCGCTTTCAATTTCTTTTCAAACACGTACTTTTCAAACACAGAGGGTGCAATAATTCTTAATACATTTTCCAATTTCGAATAGAGAGTTACACAACAACTTCAAGAAGATTCTGACAATTATAAATTCATTTTGTAAAGATAAAACAATATCTATCTAGTTGAGAAGGTTTCTATATTTTATTTTATCATACATTTCAATAAAACCGAGTAATGTATTTTCCGCATACGTATTCCACTTTTCAAATTTCCAATAAGATATTTCATAGTGCATTTCAAGGATCAGATTCACATATAACATGGCCATTAAGAAAAGTAATATAATGTTTCATTGATTCAACATAAATTTTTACAACTTCATTCCTTGAACACAAAATGCAGAATACAATTTCTTTCACATTCTTTCAAGAACAGAAAAAGGGATATCTCTTTCACATTTCGAATTACAACTTTCATAGTCCTAAAAGCGAACATATTTCCATCACAAAATGTATTACACTTTCATCCACTTCAAGTGGGAAACAAGGTTTACAAAATAATTTTCACAAGGGACTGTCAAAACTTTGTCTCTCTCTTTTTTTTTGCTCTAGAACAGCAACATGTAGATCCATAATTCTTCCAATTTTTATCACAATAAGAGTAGGGGAAAGGAAACTTTGCTCTCTACCCAACCAAGATATCCAATGCAAAGGATAAGACATCCTTATTCATTGGCCCAAAAAGAATAGAGCCCAAACCACAATGCAATAGAAGATGTGTTTCAACTCATGGAAACAAAGGATTTCACAACACACCGACATAAATTTCACATTTACAAAATAGTCCAAAATAGAATGCAGTTTGTAAATTCATTAAAACATCACAAACAGTAACCTCGTGCTTCATCATGCAAGCCAAAGGAGAAATAAACTATGGGGATGCTACTTATGCATCCCAAAGGGGGAAATCGGTATATCAACACCTATTTCAAATTGCCAAAATATATATATCATTTTAATCCCCGACATAACCTTATGCCTCCCCAAGTACCACTTATTTCTCACATTTCCTTATGCATCCCCAACCTCTTATGGCACCCCATAATGAGTAAAGAAATGCAAGCTATTTCTTTTGCAAGGTGGAACCCAAATCCCAACTCCTCCACACTTATACCTCCCAAAAACACTTATGCCTCCCCACATAATCCCCATACCCATCTCCTACACAATTCGTAGGTAGTCTACCCAACTAGCCTATAAGTAATAACAAACAATCAACCATTCACATGTTCATACAAGGGAAAGAAGATCATTTTCAAGATCCAAGCTCTTACTTCTCCATGAAGGAGTTTGTTCCAAGTTCTAAACAACAAACTTTCCAATGTAAAATATAGTCCAAGGTCAACAACCTACCAACATGCAATAGTCTCCAATCTTCTCCAAAATAAGAGCTCCAAACAAAGAAAAGAATTTACCCTAAAAGAAGTATAAAAAAAGTGAAGCAACCCCAAATCAAGGAAAGCAATTTGAATTTTATAGAAGAGGGAAGAGAAGAGGAAGAGGTCGATCCATGTAGGATGCCACATCACACATTCTCAACCCCAACCCAAAATTTAACTTCATTCTCAATGCATAATAAATAGGTGGGTGAATAATATGACAGTTTACTTATACACTCCAAAACAAGCCCACACCCCAAAGGACTGAAATTAAAACATGTAAGAAAAGTGCAATTAAAACTTACAATTTGTCATTTCAATATGCATTATAAAAGTCTAATTTTAACCCCAAACCATAGGTATGGTTGGTAAATGAATTTAAGGGGTATGTGACAAGTTTAACTTGTCCCACAAGCCTCCAAGGAAAATTTGAATTTCCAAGAAAGTGGAGTGTTTCACACTCAAAAGTTAACTTGCACATTCTTACAACATTTAAAGCAAGAGCCAACAACTCTATTAATTACAATATTATGACATATTTTAATTTATTTAACTTAACAATATGATTACTCACAAAATTAACACAACATTTAATAAATAATGAATGGGGTGACACATCACTTAATAAACACATATAAACATCAATAAAAGGAACCAAATAAATAAATACACACAACCCCTTGGTCACATTTTAAAGGCGATTCCCCCATGGGAATCCCTAACAAAATCAAACACACACAATCAATTACAATTTCCATGGTGACCTTGTTGAATTCATCCAGAATTCCAATGTGGTTGGTCTCCAATCCCCCCAATGTTTGTTGTGATATTTCAACCTGCAAAATACAATACCTCCTTTGGCCTCATGGCCATATCATAACATCCAAAATAATATAAATATAATTCCAAAATCATCTAGATATATGAATCACAACGACATCATAGCAAATCAACAATATCCTTTACAATTTTATTAACAACTATATCATCATCAAATAATTTCCATTTCTAGGTCCACTCTAATATCCAAACATCCCATGTCTCGAACAACATCCATAATATAACCATGTCAATCAAGATATTATCATCAATATATAAAAATGTATCCAATAATCATCATGCATCATAATTGAATCAAGATCAACAATAATCCATGATCTAACATCTAACATCATACTAAATCAAAACCATAATAATATCCATAATATAATCAAAAGTGTCATGATCAGTATTTAAAGGTGTCAAAGGAAAGTGGGCACTACATCCCCCTCCCCTTAGACATGACTTCCTCTCGGAAGTCACTAGAAAAAATGTGGAAACGTACTCATAATAATGTAGCATCCTCCCATGTAGTTGTAGTCTCTTCATATCTTTCCCACTACTCCTGCACTGGTCAATCTCTCTGCCTCGAAGGCCCAGGGTCCTACGATCTATAATATGAACGAGCTCCACCATCACCTACCCCGATCATGAACCTGCAATGAGGTCCAATCCAACACATGAAAATGATCTCAATATATCTTATAAGAACAAAACATGAAACACATCATGTACGTGAGACAAGCTAGGTGGAAATGCTAGATGGTAGGCCAAAGGGCTGATACACTCCAAGATCTCAAAAGGACCAATGAATCTAGGAGCTAACTTAGAACCTTTTCCATAACCGATAGGGATCTTATGTGGCCTAACACGAAGGAACACCTTCATGCCCATATCAAAACTACGGTTGATCTTATGCTGATCTCGCATACTTCTTTTACTGTCATGTCATGTGCCTCCCGTAGTCTATGCCTCGATCATCACCACCACTGCTCCATGTCCTATAGAAGGGCTGGTCCAAGAGATGCCCCGTATCCTCCAATCTATCCCAGCTAAGGGGTGTCTTTCACTCTCTACCATACAAAGCCCGAAAAGGAGTCATGCCTATGGAACTATGAAAATTGTTATTGTAGGAAAACTCCACCAAGTACAGTACTCCTCACATATCACCCTATGATCCATCACATACATCATAAGCATGTCCTCAAGAATCTGATTCACCTGCGCTTCGGTCTTTCCATCAATCTCGGGTGATAAGTTGTGCTAAAATTAATCCTCTTCCTAAGGGCATGCCGCATGGTAGTCCATAAGTGAGAAGTATAAAAGGATCGTGGTCATAAATAATCTTCTACGGAATCCCGCATTCTAAAAATATCATCCAAGATAGACCCGTGCTACCGCACTAGCTATATAAGTGGTCTTCACCGGAGAAAAGTGAGCCATTTTTGTTAATTTATCAACCGTGACCATGATGGCATCATGGTGATATCTCGACATTAGCAACCCAACGATAAAGTCCATGGAAATGGTGTTCCACTTTCACTCGAGCATAGCATGAGAAAGAGAAGGCCGGATGGATGTTGATGCTTAGCATTCACATTCGGCACTCTAAACAGCATGTGACACAAACTAAGCCACGTCTTTACGAAGTACTTCTAGTGATACAACTATCTCAAGGTAGTGTGCATCTTCTTCACCCCGTGATGTGAATGAATAGGTTGCACTTAATGTGCCTCTATCAAGATTTCCTACCTCAATCCTCCATCTCTAGGAACATAAATATGACCTATGTGCCTTAGAAGACCATCTACCTCAAGTGAGAAACCATCAAACTTCCCCTCAAGGGATCTCTGGGACTCGATCTCTTCTTAAACTACAATCTAGAAGATGTCAAGAGGAAGTTTGAAAGAATCCTACTCCATAAATTTTGCCACCGAAGTGGCCATAGCCACATGTCTCGCCATCTAAGAGTTTCTACAACCACACTCTCCTTCCCCTTTATATGCTCTATCTCCATGTCATACTCACAAAGCAACTCCATCCAACACCACCGACGAGCATTTAGATTGGGTCAGATGAAGAGGTGGCGAAGACTCAAGTGATCTATCCTGAGTGTGAATCTCTACCAAGAAGAAAGTGCCTCCATCGAACCAAGGCATGCACAACTGCTGCAAGCTCAAGATCATGAGGTGGATAATTAATCTCATAATCTTTGAGTTTGTGAGATTCACAAGCCGCTACCCCGCCCCTCCCGCATTAGCACACCTCAAAGGCCTACCAAAGAAACATCCGTGCATACAAAGAACTCACCATGTGGATCTAATACTACAAGAATAGGTGTTGTAGTGAGACGCTTTCTTCAGTGTATCCGAAGGCTCCGATCACATCTATCTCGACCAAACCAACTTCTTCCCTTTCCGATGAATGCAAGTGATGGGGTGCATAATCCGAGAGAATTCCTAAACAAATCTCTTGTAGTAACCTACTAATCCCATGAAGTTGCAAGCACTCTTGTCATAGTAGTAGGAGAGTAAATCCATAATGGCTCTAATCTTGGAAGGATCAACTGATACCTTGCCCAAAAATTATATGACCCAATTACGCATACCTTTGACTCGAAAGAAAGCACACTTCTCCAAGTTCTCATAAAGTTGTTGCTCACGAAGTCACTCAAGAACCTAGCGAAGGTACCCTCATACTACTCATGTGTACGTGAGTAAATCAAAAATTTATCAAGGAAGGTGAGCACAAAGCGATCTAAGAATGTCCCGAATAGCCCATTCATAAAACTCATAAACACTGCGGGGGCATTAGTCAAGCCAAAAGGCACCATTGTGAACTCATAGTGCCTATATATCATACGAAAGGTGGTCTTATGAATGTCCACCTCCGTAATCCTCAACCGATGATAGATTGACTTAAGATCGATCTTGAGAAAATAGTGGCTCCTTCATCCGATCAAACAAGTCATCTATACGCTGGAAGGGGATAACGATTCTTAATTGTTACCTTGTTCATATGGCATTAATAAATACAAAACCGCAAGGATCCATCCTTCTTCACAAAAATCATCATTGCTGCACCCCAAGGGGATACACTAGGATAGATAAGGCCTTTCTCTAGCAGGCCCTCCAGCTAAAACTTGAGCTCACAGAGCTCAGGGATGGTCATCCGATAAGGTTCTCGTGAGATAGGCTCTGCTCCCCGCAACAAGATCTATATGAAAATCAATCTCACTTGGGGGTGGTAACCCCAAGAGCTCCCAAGAAAGACATCAGAAAACTCTCTCTCAAAATGGGATGATCATCTAGCGATGGTCCACTAGACACATCTTCGGATCTGTCACTAAGTGTAATAAAATGCATCCGACAAACCCATCACACACACCGCTTAAGCTGTATAACAAAGATGGTGAGAATAGAAACGGTCTCCGACCCCTCAAATCACCGACTCAACCCCGGATCATCCACACAAGATATAGTCTTGTGATAACAATCCATCCTAGCCCCGTGTGTAGTAGACAACCAATCTATAACCAAGATGACCCCATAAAATCCCAAACGAAGGATACAGAGATCTCGAGGTAGTGGTGAAAGGTCCCAAATCCACAACACACTCCTTAATTAAGGATTCTATGAGATCTTGTCTCCCAAAGCCATCTCAATGTCCTAGTTGACTCTCGCTAATTACCACCAACCTGCATCGCTCTACTAAAGATGGTGCAATAAAAGAATTAGAAGAACCCAGACTCAAACAATAAGGACATAGGAATGCCACCAATGCTACCTATAGTCGAAATAATTATGCTCTGCTTTGCTCACTCACCAGTTCTTAACCACTACATAAATCCCGTGGCTTCGTCCCATGTCACCGACAAGAGGCTCAAATATATGTGTCTTACTCTTGTTATTAGGGGTTCTCGTGGTTAGTCTCTCCAAAAGTATGAAGCAACACCATAACCGGGCAACCACACTGATCCTCTCCCTGTGTAAGCAGTCCCACGGTACTCTCAAATTTTGTGGTGTGGATCCCGATGATCCGGTAGTGGTCTATTGTGGTCTCTCTGGTGAGCTCATGCTAACCGAGCTCTCTGGGAACCTCGTGTCCCGATGGGACCCCTGGAGGAGGCCCTATACTTCGACCCTCTCGCATCAAACCTCGAGGAGGTCTATAAGGTGGGTGGGACTACTATCATGCGGTGGTCCGAAGAGGATCAGCAAACCTTGTCCACCATAAGGAGGAGGTACCAAACCCCGATCTACTATCCTCAGCATCTGCTGTATACGGCTCCGAACTCCTCGTCTCTCAGGCATGTTGGGTCTTTCCCCGAGTCTCCTCTACTATGTAGGCCTTCTCAACGGCCTCAGCTAGGTCTATGGACAATGGGTCCGCAATACACCTCGATGTCCAAATTCAGGCCCAATATGAACCTTTGATCCATACTTGCTCATCCCGCATGCACTCAACATACTGGAGTAGATCAAGAAATCTACTCTCATACTCTCTGCTACTACAATAGATGCTTGTCGAGGTCATGAAACTCATTTATCTCGTTTGTTATATGAACCTCCATGACAAATATCTCGGTCCTAAAATTCTCCTTAAAGAGCTCCCAAGTAACTATCTCGTAATCATAATGGAGATTCTACTCTCTATCCTCCACCATACTCCTACTCCATCCCTCAGGTTAGATAGATCACAACACAAGCTTTTGTGTTGCTAGAACAAGAAAAGAGCTTAAAGCAACTGCTCAAGCTCATTAACCAAGCCTCTTCCTGAAATCCACCCGTGTCACCGGAGTAATGGGATGGTCGTAGCTTCAATATCTCCCGATGTGATTTCGGCGATGTGGTCCAACAGACTCAAGGCCTCTCTGCATGCTTATCCCTAAGCCTAGGGCTATGTGTCCTAAAACTCGGTAACATTGTCCCCTCTGTGGTGAGTCTACTCACTAACTCTCCATGGAAGTTCTCTCCTCCATGCTCCTAGGCTGGGTTGAGGAGATACATGACCCTCAATGGAAGTGACTCTATCATGTCTCGGGCCGCATGCCCTCCTACCGATCCTTCGTGTAACACGGTATTAACCTTCAAGGGTCTACAAGATCTGTGGTAGGATGGCTGCTACAACATGCTCGGAGGTGGTATGTCTAGATCTATGTGAAATGGCTCCCCATCTTATCTATGCCTCCCGCATTGCACTCAAGGCAAGAGTTAGTTCATTATTCTAGGTCTTACTCGGTTTCCATGTTTACTAAAATGTGTAATTTCCAAACCAAACTGGTTTCTAGATTTAAAAGTGTGCTAGGTGCAACAATACACTAGGTTTAAAGTTCGTGTCTCAAGTTTTTCTAAGCGTGCCCAATAGTCTAAGATTTTGAACCACTTCTCGACACCAAGTGTAATCCTAGCTTAAAAACAACCCATTTGAGACCCAAGAACAACCTAGGATTAGTTAGGAAGATTATGGAATAATTTTCTTTTTTGTTGAGAAGTTCCTACAACTAGGATTATAATTGGTCACAAACAAGCTTCAAGACCAACTATAATTAATAAACTTATATAATTTCCCCTTACAACCATTATTAATAGATCACAAGATCAAAACATAGGATAGAATAACCACTTAGGTTAGGAGGGTAATTTCTCAATAAATCACCCTCTAACGGCTTAAAATCTTCAACTTGATTTTTTTCTAAATTAACGCATTCAAAACATCCCTAAATCATCTCCATTAGATAGGAAATTTCCTCATCTTTCCAATGATATAAAGAAGTCCTCCTAACTCATATTTTTCAAGTTATGGGCGGTGGACCTTGGGAGAAAATTTTCCCAAGGGCGAGCTCTGCGGGCCTAGGGGAGAAAAGTTTCCCATGCATGGGCCAAAGGGAGTGGGAATATTTTTGGTGCATTTTCCTTCTTCAGGAAAAAAACATGATTTTCCTCCGCGTGCTGTGATCCCGATGAGGACACGTGTCGAGCTCTCACGATTGTTGCAGGGGAAAATGAACTTGTGAGGAAGCTTTATAATTTACGCAAGAAAGGTTTAAAGTTTTAAAGTCAATAAAATCTCCACTCCTCCGCCTTCGCCCGGTGAAGCCACATGTCAAGCTCGATTGGTTGCATAGCAACGAGCCTTCTGAGCAACTTAGATAATTTTGATTTTTAATAGGAAAAAGGTTTAAAAGTTAGAGAATCTCCTCACCTCTACCGACGCCCAAAATTCCATGTGTCAAGCTCTAATTGGCTGAGGGTCGGTGGTCCGAGGGAAAATTAGGAAATTTTTGCCAAAAATTCCAAACCATTAAGTTAAAAGGATCCTCTCCTCCGCCTAACGCCTCATGTCGCCACGTGGCAACCCCTGTTGGGCGGTCAGCCGGCAGGGAGGTGGAGGAAACTTGGAAAATTTTCCCAAAATTTTTAGAAAACTCTAAGCATAAAAGGGTTATGCGCCTCTCCTGGTGCCGTTGCCTTGTGAGGCTACATGGCATCATCTCATTAGGCTGCGAGACGGTGGGGATGCGGGAAAATTAGGAAAATTTTCTGAAAACATTTTTAAAGGTTAAGTCAATTGTTGTAGAGGCTGTGTGGCTACAAAGAGAACCAAAGGAAAATTCGAGCCCGAGGGTCTCAAAGAAAATGTTTCCCAATTTGTTTTTTTTTACAGCTTAGATTTTTTTACGCCAAAATGAAGTAAAACTTAATAAGGCCATAACTTTCGATTGGACGCTCAATTTTGGGCAAACGAGGAATTTTTGGTAAGCTCTCGATGCCCTCTTTTCATAGGAATCATTAATTTTTAATTTTAATAAATTTTAAGGGGTCAATTTCATGAAAACATTCTACAGGATTTTACAGTGCAAAATGGTAAATTTTAACTTATAAAATTTTACTCAATTGATCTTCTTCCTCTCTCAACATGTCAAATAGACATGGATAATTGTTCTTAGATGGATTTAGGATAGGTTTGAAAGGTAAATCTTTTTATTGAGTTCCAGTTCAAATCTTACAACTTTGATAGCAAAATGACTATGAAAGCTTTGAATATGATTTTTTTTTGCGAGGTTTTAAGAAAATTTCATGAGTGTTTTAATTTATTTTGTGATAATTTTGATCACACTAGTTCAATTTGGTAATTAAGTTTATCTCTTCAATGTTGTAGGGTCATTCTACACATTTTGATAAATAATTTGCAAATTTTTACAGTGAAATAGAAAATGAAGTTTTTACATTTCAAAACAGAAATTAATCTATTTATTTTCCATACTATCAAACATTGAATTCATTCTATGCTAGTTTAAAATAGATATTTTTCCTTCAATCAAATAAGAACAAGATTGCAGTTTCAATTTCTTTTCAAACACGTAGTTGTCAACAAAGAGCGTGAAATAATTTTGAATACATTTTCCAATTTCGAACAGAGTTGCAAAACAACTTCAAGAAGATTCCAACAATTATAACTTCATTTTTAAAGTTAAAACAACATCTATTCAGTTGAGAAGGTTTCTATATTTTATTTTATCATACATTTCAATAAAACAAAGTAATGCATTTTCCTCATATGTATTTAACTTTTCAACTTTCCAATCGATATTTCATAGTGCATTTCAAGTATCGATTCACATATAACAAGGCCGTTAAGAAAATTAATACAATCTTTCATTGATTCGACAAAATTCTTTACAACCTCTTTCCTTCATTCCTTGAACATAAAATGTAGAATACGATTTCTTTCACATTCTTTCAAGAAGTAAAATGCAGTATATCTCTTACACGTTTCAATTACAACTTTCATATCCAAAAGTAGAACATATTTCCATCAAAAATGTATTACACTTTCTTCCCCTTCAAGTGGGAAACAAGGTTTACAAAATAAGTTTCACAAGGTACTATCAAAACTTATGTCTCTCTCTTTGTTTGCTCCTTAAAAGAACACGTAGATCCATCATTCTTCCAATTTTAATCATAACAAGAGTAGGGAAAGGAAATGCTCTCCACCCAACAAAGATATCCAATGAAAAGGAGAAGCCATCCTTCTTCATTGCCTCCCAAGCCCCAACCACAATGAAATAGAGGATGTGTTTCAACTCATGGCAACAAAGGATTCCACAACACGGACATAAATTTCACATTTAAAACACAAAAGCAAAATGTAATGGATTTGCAACTACATTAAAACATCACAAACAGAACTTGGGCTTAATTATGCAAGCCAAAGGATCAAGAAACTATGGGGGATGCTACTTATGCATCCCAAAGGGGAAATGGGTATCACGACCTTATTTTAAACCGCCAAAATATATATATCATTTCAATCCTCGACATAATCTTATGCCTGCCCCAAGTGCCCCTTATTACTCACATTTTCTTATGCCTCTCCAAACTCTTATGGCACCTCCATATTGAGTAAAGAAATGCATGTTATTTATTTTACAAGGTGGAACCCAAATCCCAACTCCATCCACACTTATACCTCCCCAAAACCCTTATGCCTCCCCACATAATCCTCATAACCTTCTCCTACACCATTCCTAGAAATCCACCCAACCAAACCAATAACTAATCACAAACAATCAACCATTCACATGTTCATACAAGGGAAAGAAGATCATTTTCAAGAGCCAAGCTCTTACCTCTCCATGAAAGAGTTTGTTCCAAGTTCCAAACAACAATATTTCCAATGTAAAATTTAGTCCAAGATCAACAATCTACCAACATGCAACAGTCTCCAATCTTCTCCAAAAACAAGAGCTCCAAACAGCTAAATAATTCTCCCGAAAAGAAGTATGCAAAAGTGAAGCAACCCCAAAACAAGGAAAGCAATTCAAATTTTATAGAAGGAAGAGAAGAGGATGAGGTGGACCCATGTAGGATTCCACATCACACATTCTCAACCCCAACCCAAAATTCAACTTCATTCTCCAATCCATAATAAATAGGTGGGTGAATAATATGACAGTCTTTACTTACACACTCCAAAACAAGCCCACACCCCAAAGGACTGAAATTAAAACATGTAAGAAAAATGCAATTAAAACTTACAATTTGTCATTTCAAAATGCATTATAAAAGTCTAATTTTAACCCCCAAACCATAGGTATGGTTGGTAAATGAATTTAAGGGGTATCGAACAAGTTTAACTTGTCCTAGAAGCCTCCAAATTCATCCTCCAAGGACAAATTCGAATTTCCAAGAAAGTGGAGTGTTTCAGACTCAAAAGTTAACTTACACATTACTTACACATTCATTACTTACACATTTAAAGGAAAAGCCAACAACTCTAGTAATTACAATCTTATGACATATTTTAATTTATTTAACTTAACGACATGATTACTCACAAAATTAACACAACATTTAATAAATAATGAATGGGGTGACACATCACTTAATAAACACATACAAACATCAATAAAAAGGAACCAAATAAATAAATCCACACAACCCCTTGGTCACATTTTAAAGGTGATTCCCCCATGGGAATCCCTAACAAAATCAAACACACAAAAACAAATACAAGTTATCATGGTGACCTTGTTGAATTCATACTAGAATTTCAATGTGTTTGGTCTCCAACCCTCCCAAAGTTTTTGTGATATTTCAACCTAAAAATACAATATCTTCTTCGTCCTCAGTGCCATATCATAACATCCAAAATAATATAAATATAATTCCAAAATCATCTAGATATATCAATCACAACAACATCATAGCAAATCAACAATATCCTTTATAATTTTATCAACAACTATATCATCATCAAATAATTTCCATTTCTAGGTCCACTTAAATATCCAAACATCTCATGTCTGAATAACATCCATAATATAACCATGTCAATCAGTATATCATCATCAATATATAAAAATGTCTTCAATAATCATCATGCGTCATATAGTGAATCAAGATCAACAATAATCCATGATCTAGAATATAACATCCTACTAAATCAAAACCATAATAATGTCCATAATATAATAAAAAGTGTCATGATCAATATCTAAAGGTGTCAAAGGAAAGTGGGCACTACATCTTAAACCTTCATGTTGGACAATCTTTTCCTTTCAAATGTAAAACTAATGAATATTTCAGATTTTTAAACAAGAAGGATTTCCAACAAGGAATATCACATTTTCTTCCTAAACATTTACCATACTAATAAGGATATGAAAATAGTATTGTTATATATCATATAAAAATCAATTCTTTTACTTGCAAAGGAGATACTCCACCTTAAAAACAAGATTTTAACAAGAGTAACTCTCAACCAATTTCTTGTGTTGCATTACCAAGTTTAAGACTTTTACATCATCTATCATACAAGAAAGTTTACATTTCCATGGAACTTAAAATCACAATTTCCATAATTCCAACATACTTTAACTACTCAAGAAACCACATTACAAGCTTCTTGCAAGATTGAAGAAAGGGTTACACAACAAACATGACACTAGTTTTCAAGTGATCCCACTCACAAGGAGGAAACTTTAAAATACAAAGAACTTTCCAAGTAGCCACATTCATGAGATTACAATGAGAGTAATTATTCACAAAAATGTAGAAAACAAATCTTCCACATTTGAGCTCCAACCTTGAATGTTTTCCAAGAGACCAAAACGAAGAGAAAGGCTTATTTTAACACCCAACCTATAGGCATCATTACATGCCTTTCCAAGGGTTAAAAGACATGTTAGCCTCCTCCAATACCATGGGAGAGAGAGCTAGCTTCCACAATTGTGCACAAGATATAGGGAGACATAACAACATTATATTCACATACAAGACAAGTCCATGCACTAAGAAAAACACAACATTTTGCAAACAAGGAAAGGAGGAGAAAACCATATTCATCCTCCAAAATGGGGAAGAGAAGATGAGATATCCAAAGGTGCCAAAAGTGTGGTCCAACCATAAGATGCACACAACAAGATTTTCACAACCTCCTTATTCCTCCAAATCAACAAACCCTCCTTATTGCTCCACCCATTCACCTAAATCCTTCTTGGGAGGATTTTCAAACCCATTGGGTTTCCTCTCCAAGAATGGGGAAGGGGTTTCAAACCATATGAGGGAGTAAAAAGAACCTACATGGATTGCCCATCAAGCCATGAGGTTTGAGAGGGAAAATCCCTCTCTTTTACCCATAAACTCCAAAATCCATTAAGCCATATGATGGATGGATAAAATAAAACATAAAAACATATGTAAGAAACAAACACACATGAAACAAAACACAAATTTCAAACACAAGAAACGTTAAAATCTAGCATAACATCAAACATAAAATTATCTCAAAGATCCTATCTCTAAAATCTCTCCCGCACTCTAAGCTTTTCTCTTTCTCCCCCATGAGGGGAATTTGAAGAGAAGCCAAAAATTCCTCACCAATGAGGGGGTGACATGTGTCATCCCTCTCTTCCCTCCAAATGAAATATTTCCAAAAGAAAAATAAGAAAAGATAAATTCACTTTAAACACTCTTCTCCCAAATTGCCCAAAATGAAAATAAAACAAGTTTTTGCAACTTTTTACAAAACACACATACCAATCCATATTACATGGATGGTGACAAAAGATATGCAAAATGGGATGGAAACTCCCTCTATGCCTTGAAATTAAGCCCCTACCTATTAGGTAGGGTCCAAGGGCTTATTTTCATGCTAAGTGAACTCCCAAAACAAAAGGGGTCACTTAAAATGCCATAAATAGCCCAATTTCGGGCTTGACACATTTGGGCACAAGTGTAGAGGATGTGGGGCCCACTCAAGGGTACACATGTGACCCTAATCCTCTCTAGTTAACCAACACTTACCCAAATACAAATCTTAATGCAAGTGGGGACCATTAAGTCCCCAAACCTAATTTACTTAACAAAATAAACACCCTAATTATAATTAATTCTACATGACATACTACATTACAAATGAGGGTCACTCATGGTGCCCAAAATAATGAAATCTAATGATAATGACTCACACAGCTAACATGGTTAGGACTTAGCCCCATGGGTTTGTTGTGCACAATTTAAGTAGCCACCGTGAAACCCACGTCCTCCTGTGACCTGTCACTTGCACACTCAATGCACACATTAAACGCACATGTTTGATACAATGTGAATCAACCACTGAATAATGGATCAATGAAATCTATGATATCATAACATCATCATGGAATCGTAAATGTGAAAACATGCACAATTACACACAATTTACCATGAGTTAGCCATAGAGATAAATATAAATGACATACATCCATATAATCAAGACATGCGACTAAACTAAGTATCCAACATACATTAATTAGGTCCAAACAACATCGCAATAAGTTAGTATCCACAACATCTAATGAAAGGTGTCAACATACTAATCAATTCAAATTGGCGCTACATGCCTATATCACCATACATGTCCAAGAAGGTCAAATATCATAACATAATGTCCAAAATATATCAAATCCATGTCAAATCATGTCTATGAATAAAGAAGTCAATAGGTAACTGAGGCTATAAAAATGTGGGCACTACAGATCACTAAGGCTTTTACTTGTTTCCTTTCATGGTTGAGTCGACTCGATTTTAGCCTTCATTGCATTAATAGAAAGAGGGGCTTACATCATAACTGGTGATTAACACCCCATTTTCCTTTCCATTCCTTCATTATTACATTAACAATGGAGATTTGGTTTCACTACTTGTGTTATTAATTTTTTTATAAAAAACATTATAAATAATCATTTAAATTTATTTTTATTTATATATATATATATATATATATGAGACTTGTTTTCCGTTCCAAACTAATGCTATAAGGTGAATGCATCTAACTCTTACTTTGTTTGGCGTAAACGATGCATACCTAACCATTTGGAATACTAGTAGTGTTATAGCTTGATTTTACTCCCGGGATGACGGGCATGTCCTCACGGCGTGTAGTAGATTTAGAGGAGTTTGAACTAGCAAGAAACCTCACAAATCTTGAAGTAAGGCGCAAGTAATGATAGCTTGATTCGGTTGAGGAAATTTTAATTGTTCAAAATGTTTCACTCACGTGTACACACTACTACAAAGAGGGGTGATTTGAGACAATACTTGACCAAATTGTCTCCAATAGTGACAATAACACATTTTCTATTATTGTCAAAGTGGGTGTCTCTAATATTGTCTCTACTTATTGTCTCTTTAGAGACAATATAAATTGATATTATTTCTCTTGAGAGAAATATCATTTTGTCTCTTGAGAGACAATATCATTTTTTTCTCTGAGAGACAATATCATTTTTATCTCTCAGAAATAATACAAATTTAAAGAACGAAAAATTGAATTTCAAGAATAAATAATAACCAAATATTATATAGTGCTATCAACGGTTTCATATCGTCTATGATGTTAGGGTGGGCTGGTAATTAATATTATAAATTAAAAACAATTTGATTTGAATCTTGTGCCCACAAATGGGTCCACAAACATTTTATTAATATCAAATAAGATAAAATACAAAAGGGTGCCTAAATGTCGTTAACCCTTCACATACAATGGTACACATAGTTATTGAGTTAAAAATAACAATTACACTCAAGATGCAATGGACACGACGATAGTTTACATCTCTTGTTTCCCTGTTCCCCTTACACCAAGGTATTTACCACCATGATTGGATAAATCACGGTAAACAATAATTGGGAGAAGGTATTCAATTTCACGCATGCATCCAAAATAGTGAATCTATTTCAGTTATTTTATATCTCTTCTCTATTTTCCGTACAATGTTCTATCATATGCATTGTTGTTTCCCCCAACACAATGTTATCATTTGAAATGGTAGATGAAGAATAGAGAAATGTATATAACAAAGCACACATTTGTAAGAAGGGTAAGGTCAAACGGAGAATCAACAATTCTTTTGGAAATAACAAAAGTTCTGCATCAACAAATTCCAAATATAATTGGCTCATTTTAGTCCCTGATACTATTGTAGAGATGCTTCCAACAAAAAAATTGAGAACCAAACTTTAACTCATAATCAAGAAAACCAAATCTTCTGGCTTATGCAATTGCCTGTAATGAATAAGAACATGGACATCATTAGTTGCATGATGCATCAATAGAATTCAATGCAAAAAATGGAATTCTATGAAATGTGAACATACAAATTTCAAATCACATTAACATGTATTACCTAAACAAAACAAACTAGATAGAAAAGATGCACGAGAGAAATGAAAGGTTCAATTTCCATTGTCCATGAACTAAGGAGGCAAAATAACATCCAACTGATGAATGAACAAGGATCATGGATAAGCATAGAATTTGTTGTATGCTTCCAAAACTAAATATCTCTAGAAAATATTTTCCCTTGTTGATATGCTCTAGAATTGAGAAAATGTTACCTACTTGACAAGGATGTGCTTAGTATAGGTTGGCACTACAAGAAACAAAATAGTCAAAAACATGAATTATTAAACTATAACAATTAGATATTTATGTAGGAGATGTGCAATCATTTAAGGGGAATGAATTCCCTCCTAAATTCAAAGGATATGATTTATATCCTTTTGCACTAAATATTTTAAATCACATGCATGCATCCATATTATAACGTGAAAGAATTTGTAGAAATTGTATCATCTTAAAACACCACAACTAGTGTAGTCAAAAATTGAATTTCTTGTTCTTAGTAACACATAAGTTGGTTTGGGCTATGTATCACTTTGGGAATCTTTAGAAGTAATGGCAGCGTCAAGGATCTAAAATATAAAAGGTGAAACATGATTAAAAACTCAAATGGTTAGAATTTGGCTACCTATGAAAGGTTTGGCACCATTAGTGTTGATCACCCTCTCCTATGGAATTTAAATTTTACATCCATGGACATCTAACACCTTTTTACTAATGGTAATTGTTCAATATTCCTTTAAAATTTGTGAAATATAAAATATTTCAACATAATAAAGTAATCAAAGATATCTATTGTAATTTTCAACGGATCTAAAACACAATATAGTAAAGAATTTTTTATCTTAGACAATATCTTTGGGTCAAAAATGATCCCTTCCCTATCCTCCACAAAAAACTCGTGTCATCTCCATCACGTGTAGAAACACATATTGCATATTTTAGAGAACTAGCAAGAATATATAAAGCATTTTCCATATAAAGAAACAAAATTGATAGTTATTGATGAAGGCACAAAGTTAAAATAGAAATATCCAAACATGAACAAGTGATAAAGAAACATGGTATAAAGGGAACCTAAATTTGACACAAAACATGAAAATTGCACTAAACTAGAAATATGCACTAAACTAGAAATATCATCATCCGTGTAATTTTAATATGTAGGTAACCATCTCTCAACTTTATATAGGAAAAATATCAAGTTAAAAATGTGTGAATAATGAAAAGGAGAAAACTGAAATTATCTATTTTTTCGATGGATTGCAAAAGATGATAATAAAAAATAGATTCTTTTCATGCTTGAGAATCCTCCATTAGGGACACTACGAGTCCTATATTTCACCATAGTGTTTCTATACTTTGGAATTTATATAATCATTAACATTGCACATTATCCTTTTCTAGCTATTTTTATATCTTCATCTAATAATTACCTTGACACAATTCATTCTTGATTTGGCAATAAGAATCTTAAATATGTTTCTATTAGTATATTTTTCTTGAAATTTGACACATGTTTTACGATAGAATGTTTACATGAACCACCATCAATTCCCTAATTTGAAAGAACCATATCTCCAATTTCTATAGCTATGATAAGAACATCATCATCTCCTAATAACAACACGTCCATCTCCTCAACGGTATTTTGTATTTCTTTCATTGGCTAGACTATTTGGGCTTGTTGGGTTGTGTACTTTACGGAGCTACATATTTGGGAAGTGGATGGAATAGACATTAAAGATTTCTATAAGCTTCCTCAATCTCAGTTTAGAATGTATATTAGAAATGCTTTCATAACTCTTTATATTAACTAATTATGAAAGCAACAACATGAATTATATCAAAGATAAAGAATGCACATTTGAAAAACAACATTGTTGGCTTTATATGATCAAATAATGTTATTAATAAAAACAAAATGTGGTTGCCAAAGAGTATATTTCAATAAATGCAGCCCATCAAAAAAGATATTAAGTTCAAACTTCATCATGTTTTTACTTATACCTCATTTATTTCAAACATATCAATATCACCAATTTCTAACAAAAAGCTCTTCATAAAGGGATTGCAAAATGTGACCAACTCCCATAAAGATTCTCTTGACCTAAGGTGCCCATCCATTGCAAGAATGTGACTGTGATGGCAGGACTCGACTCCATTATGCAGTGCAATCAGAAACTCGAGGAGATAAAATAGAATTGGATAAATTGATTTTACAAACATGAAAATCTAACGAAGAGAAATGGATCCTTTACGGGTGTCTACATAGGTTTCAACACTTCTTGACAAAAATATAAGGAATGATGATCCATTTGGAATATTTCTTTCAAAAAAAACCAAAATCGAGTAGAATTGATGAGATATGCAATTTATTAAAAGCATTTGCTTCTCTCGCAGACTTAGAAATGATGAAAGAACTGATCACCAAAGGATATCATATTGAAGACATTTTGGATCCAGAATGGAAGAAATCGATTAACAAACAAGAAAAGATAATGTAGAGAAAGACAATTCCCACCACCTCGCATGCAGTGCTTTATTTAAATATATGGATTGAAATTATTTATCCATGCCTCTTGGCACTAGTTTTGACATGTACATTTACTTGGATTGTATGGTTAATTGTAGATAGATCCAAGTTCAAGGAATATACATTTAGTATTAATAACTATAATCTAGATTGTATGGTTAATATAGATTAATTTATCAATAATATTCTATTTATAACGTAATTTCCATGGCACGAGTCTATTGAGTGGATTGTCGAGTTTAGTTTACATAGTACAAGCCAATATACTTTTCCCTGAAATTATATGGAGTATAAAAAAGATAATGAGATTAATGTTATAGAATGTAGTCTTGATTTGAGCCAACAATATTGATGATTAGTAAGCTATTTTAGGTACACTCCAAGTGAACTTTTCAAAAATTGAAAATTGAAATGGTAAAACCTCCAAAAATATAAGATTCAAATGGTAAAACCTCTACAATATTTTATGGGTTATTTTTAGCCAAATGATTGTTTTTTATATAAATTAAAAAATTTATTTAATTTATAAAAAAATCACTTTTATTAAGACATTCTCTAAAGCTAATGCTAATGTTATCCCCTACCAATCTCAATCTCAAATTTACAACATTATATGTAACGAAGGTTGGTTGAAAGAAGCTCTACATATTCTGCTTTATAGCACACAATACCCTATAGAAATTTATACATACTTTCAACTATTGCTGACCCATTTCAAAAGAAAACCTTTACATAAGGTAGGCAAATACACGCCCACATGAATGATAGGGAATCTAAGCTTGCCACGCACAAAATTTTACAAAATACCCTTATACGCATGTATGAAAAGTTCTGAATTTTAGGTGTTGCATGTGAAGTGTTTGATCGAATGAATGAACGAGATGTCCTCTCATGAAATGTGATAATTTCAACTTACAGAAACCATGGATATCCTCATGAGGCATTGACATGATTTCACCAAATGCAAAGAATGGGTGTCCAAGCCAATTTTTGTCCGTGGGCTTGAAAATTATGGAGCTGTCATTTCTGAGCGTATTGAGGCATCTCAGAAGTTTGAGGGCAGTGAAGGACGTTTGGAAAAAGAGCAGCAAAAATTCTCTTTTTGAGAAGAGGTTCTACATGCTTAATAATCTCTTCTGGCTGTAGATTCGGCTCTGAGGATGCCAAAAAGGATTGGCATTAAGAACCAAAAAGGAAAACAACGTGGGTAACAAAAGGAGAGATGTGGGAAACATCATTACCTGCAGGAGCAGCGGAAGGAATGAAATCCGAGGCTGCATTAATAGCAGGATCAACGATGCCAAAATAAGCAAAAAGACAAAGGTTTCTTGCAAAATATCTGAATTCAAAGAAGATAGCATCCATGGACATAGGAGGAGGGTGAGGAATAAATTTAATGCCAAGACCAAGAAACTTTAATTCTTCATAAGAGAGTCATTTAGAAGACAAATTGTGAATGGCAGAGTTTGAAATCCTGTGATCGACATCAAAAGGAGTCTTCATAGAAAATAAAACAACAACTACGTAGGCATGGTCAATGTCATCCCTCCAAAATTTTAGGTAGAAGCGAGGTCATTGAAAGAGACCTGCATTTAGCCTCTTGTACTTTGGCTGCGGTTTGCATATGGCTTGCAAACTGAATTCTTCCTGTGAGGAGGTTTTCCCCAATGGGAGGAGGAGCCTCGACCATGACCTCTGATTCTTCCATTGTTTCTTCCTCTCAAATATGATGATGAATGTCCCGCATATGGGTTATTGTTATTGTTCAAGAGAGGAGTAGAATTTGGCTTGGAGAGAAATGGTCCAGAGGCAGCCAAGGTGGCATTCAGAGGGATGGCATTCTTGGCTGTAGGACCATTTTTTGGCTCTGAAATAAGAGGTTGATGAAGGGGCTGATCAACACAAGTAGAAGATTTGTTTCGAAATAGGAGCAGATGGATTCAGATTTGGATTTGGATTTGGAGCCTTTTTCTTCTTGTTTTTATTCTTTTTAGTAGCCTTGTTTGGAGGAACCTTGGGAGGATCTTGAGGAAGAGAAGGAGAATATTTTCCCAACATAGAACGAATGTCCTGAAGCTCTTTAAGAATTTCCCCAAACTTAGCATTCATCTTCTCATTAATGAGGGAAGAGATAGTTTCATCTGAAGGCAGGCTATCTGAGTCACCCAAAGCATCATCTCGTGATTATTGTCTGATTGATTCGGCTTGTTTACGAGCAGCTCTCTTCAGGTAATGATCAATTTGAAAATTGTTGCATAGAGAATGGAATTCAAGAGTTTCAGCAGAGTGCCAGTCATCACTAGCAACAGAGAATTGGCCAAGAAGAGGAAGGTGCTTAATTGCAACACAAGCTCCCAGAAGGGTAGAATCAAAATTTTCAATGGATTGGAGAATGGCAGAATCATGATTTGCATTTGCTTTGGTGAGAGCATCAATATAAGCATCCAAAAAAAGGAGCTTTGCATCGACTTGGATATAATCCAACTTCAAGAAAAGAGAAGCATTACTTTCAATATCATTGAGAGATATTTTTGGAGCCTTAACATGGAGGTTGTTAGGCATGAAAATGCCGAGAAGATTAAACCCTTGAAGTTTATTGAGAAAATCCTTTAAACGCTCAGAAATTAAAGAAAGGCATTTAAACTCAGCAAAATTTGTTTACCAGTAATTAAATTTGCACAGGGAAATTCAAAGCTTGTTTAGCAGGAGTTTCAACATTCGGTAGAGGGACATCAAGCATATCCACATCTGGAATAATGTTGAAAGTAAGAACAGTTGTGAAGGCATGGTTCAAGTTGTTGACAACCTCTAGAATGGAATGTACATGCTCGAAGATGTGCCCATGGTCTCCGGAGGAACAAAAGTAGGTGCGGCCTTGTTAGAGGCATCTGGAGCCAAAGAATGCTGGCCAACATGGGCATTGGGGGTACCAAATGCGGCCAGGGTTGGAGCTTCAGACATAGAGGGCACACAGTTAGCTATGTGGGTGTTGAGAGAAGCCAAAGGGGGCGTGTGGGGTCTTAGAGATACCAAAGGTGAATCAGGAGCGACCAAGGTGCTAGCAACAGGGAGTTAAACAACGTCCGGAGACCGAGAGGAAGCCAAAACATGCAAAGTAGAAGCAAAAAGGTCCAAATGGGATTCCAGAGCAGCAAAGTGGTGATTGGAAGCTTCAACAAACCGTTCCAGGGTTTGTAGAATATCCACAGGAGGAAGAGAAAGAACTTTAACCTCCCACGTGCTCTAGAGTGAAATCTGTCTGTAGAGGAAGCCAATGGTTCGATTCTTTTGCGTTTAGATCTAGTAGGTACAGGGGACGACTCATCTTCTGGGATAAATGCAGCTTGTAAAGTAGTATGAGTTGCATTATCTTCAGGTGAAGCAAAGGTCGACCTGAAAAATTCTTCTTCAGTGGCCATCATGAAAAAATCACAGAAATTATAGTTTAAAATTTTATAAAAAGATGTGATTTCATGGACTACAATGATTACAGGATATGCATAAAATTGTATTTTGGATGAGGCTTTAAGGATATTCAAAGAAATGCCTCAAATAAATGTTGTCTCATGGAATGCCATGATTGTAGGATATGCACAAAATGGATCTATTGAAAAAGCTTTGGAAACTTATAGGCAAATGCAATTGGTAGGTGTAGAGCCAGTTTCCACAACCTTCGCCAACATACTCCAAGCCTGCGCTAAAGTAGGAGATTTAGAACAGTGTATGAACATCCATCAAAGCATAATGGAAAGGGGATTTTTGTCAGATGTTGTAGTTGCAAATGCACTGCTAGATGTGTATGCTAAATATGGAAGCTTGCACAAGGCACGTCAGCTATTTGACAAAATGCCTTAGAAAGATGTGATTTCATGGACTGCAATGGTTACAAGATATGCAAAAAATGGTTTTCTTGATGAAGCTTTAAGGATTTTTGAAGAAATGCCTCAAATAAAAATTTCAATTTTGAATCACCACTCTTTCTTCTATAAAATCCCTTGCAGAGAAAATTGGTTTCTTCTCTTATTTGTTCCATTGATCAACCTAGTCCATCTAATTTGGTCTGATATCTGAGACATTATAAGAACAACATTCTTTCCCTATCTCATTCATGTATTACACTCCATGTGTTCTCGACTATGACTGGGTTCTCTGTTAATGCAATTTTCACTTCTACTCTGTGATCTAATATTACAGTTGTCTCCACTTCATAAACAACATTTCTAATTCTAGTAGGAGGCCAGTAGTAGAGTATAGATCTTCCCAATATATTTTCATAGGAAGTGGTCCTCAAACATGGGAATCATAGCTGTTATTGCGGTTAGCACCCAATACAATACACAACCTTTACGTAAAATCACTGGATGCATCTCATATGCAGGTGGCTCAAGAATTAAATCTTCATTTTGATAACAACATTCACCAGTAGCTTTCCATCACAAACTTCCACAATATCTCCTTACTTTATTACTATTGTTTTAATAAAGACATCGCCAGAAGTATATCCTTTTTCTTGCAAAGCTGGGGTAGGCCTTTAAGATCACTATATCAGCCACATCTGGCATCCTAAAATAAAGAAACATTGGATTTCAATTCAACTGCTAGACGCTAAAACTCAAGGCTCTTCGGGAACCATTTACCTGTGATATTTTCCCTTGCATCTCTACGCATGATTTAAACATGCCACGGTTAAACAATTCATAGGAAATATATATATTAGATCATAACTACAAATTTTATTTTATGGCTACGTTTTGTAGAGGTATTTTGACAAACAACTCACATGCTTTCCTCTCGTGCTCATGCAAGAACAATATATAGCATTAGAAATCTTGTTGCATGACTAAATAGATTTCTATCAGACATTTCAATCTAATCTAGAACTGATCAGGTTGCCGAAATTCCTAAAGAAATGTTCTATTTAGTCCAAAGGTGTGCATATTCAACAATATTGATTTTGGGAAGACTTTGAATCGGTTTTTAAATTCCCATAGAACTAACACAAGTCAATCAAGGGAACTAACACAAAATAGAAAATTTCTCAAACCCTAACCAAAATAGGGGCCCATAACAAAATAGAACAGAGAAAACAAATGCACAGGCTGAAAACAAAAACATGGAAAGTGGGCTACATACCTATGCACAAAACAACTCTGATAGTTTCTCTCAGGACAACAAAATCCATCCAACCTAGCACAACACTCCAAACTCAAATGGTGTCAATGCCATCTAATCCTATTATTCCAAAAGACAAGAAAACACACTCTAATTTAGTTGATGTACAAAACATTAAGTCTTAGATTACAGAACACAAATACAAAAATAGAAATTTGTTTACTTGGATTGTTGGCTGTAAATATAATGGCTTTCCACCCACCAAATTGAAGTTGGCAATGTCACTGAACTGCTAGAAATCAACATAATAACAATTACCTTACACTACTAGTTTAGAAAAGAGGAAAGGAACATTCCACATACTATTACTTTACAGATGGTAAACATGAAAAAAATCTTTGGAATCACTAATAATAACTAATAATAAACAAGCTTTGGAATCACCAAAAGTATTTTCAAGGAATGAAAACAAGTCAACTATGAATGAAGTAAAAGGAGGATCAAGGATTCTGTCATTTCATTCAAAAAAATATTTTCTTGACTATTTCTAGGAAGTTACGAGTGTCTCCTTCATCAAAATAGAGTTTTCCATTCAATTTTCTCTTTCTTTTCATCTCTCCAGTGAGAATCAATTACTCCACAAATATAATATGCTCCCAAGTGTTGAGATTTAAATCCAACATTCAATACATAGTTCATTGGTATAATTTGTAATGCCCCCAACCTACCTTGTCTCGGTTAGACTTTATCTCCTCACAGGCGTGGGCTAGAGGGAATCTTTTTGTTTTATTTTTGTTAGGAGCCTCATTTGTTCTACATTGCGTGGAGGGTGGAGCTATTAAATTCTAGACATGTTGGAGTCTTACATTTGGTGGATGCACCTCATTTATTATTTTCTGATTTGCATATCTTCTTGGTTTCTTGTTTGACTTCCTGTTATCCTCCTCTGACCGCGTGAGATCTCCTTTGGTTGGACTACGTGCGGAGGCGTGTGAGAGACGTTCCCTGCCTATGCTGGTTGCATGGATTATTTGCTTGCTTGGTTGTTGTTTGTCTGCACGGGCTATCCTGAAGGAGCTCTAACCTTTACCAGTAACATGCCAATTTAATAGTAGCTGACTGTGTGGGTAGATTTGTTGGGGTTTGAAGAGCATAGACAAGGCATTGGCCTTCTTGAATGATTGTTCAAGGTAAAACAGTGGTGATTATGTGATCTCAAATGGGTAAGAACACCCATGGAAGGTGTTGAAGCCATTCTAAGCAGTCCACAAGCTTCAAAAGGTGAAAAACAAGTCTCAAGATACCTCCTCAACACCGATCAAATGGTCTTTTACCAGCATACTGCTTTGTAGTTTGTAATCACAGGGAGAAAATAGATGATTTTCTTGGTGTTTTTCTCGTCATCTGTTCCTCCTGCGCGCATTTTTGTTAGACGGAGCTTCAAGCTAGTGAAGCAGGTGTGTTACCTCCTTTTCCTTTGGGTGCTGCGAGGTGTGTTCTGGTCGTGTGTTCGAGACGCAGGGGTTTGTAAGAGACTGGGTGCGAGGACCGTTGTTTATAGCTCTGCGGGGTTCCTTCCGCGGCCTGCAATAGTTTTAGGCCCGACGACGAGATAGGTTGCGAGTAGTAAAGAAGCCTTCGTGAGCGCCTCCAACAAGCGGGTCGTCCAACTATGTTGTTTTCATTGATATAGAATGCATCCTCGATTTGGTTCCCCCTTCATGATATGGTTATCAAAATTGACTTTGTGACAGTGAGAGAGTTACAGGGACCTGATGAAAATTATTGCAGAGATTCTCTACTAAGACCTTGCTTGTTTCGCGATGTAACTCATGGAAGAGAATCTCATAGGGGTGGATCTGTTTCATATCGGAATATTCATGAAGCACATTTTCTTTGCAATGATATGGGCTTCTTCAACGAGTCACCGAGTTGGCATGGGCATAAAGGTCTCTGTTGGAATTATCATACCTTACAAGCTATAGCTGTAATGTTTGCACCGAGAGTTTGATGTTGTCCCCAAATCTGATGAAGGAAAAGGTTTATGTATCATTACGGTAGATGCCCTTGAGCCGGGAGCGATGTAATCATTATGTCTTGTGTCCGAGCTTGAAACCATGGTTGGTGTTTAGCTTTCTAGTGCAAGTGCTCTCGGACCGAGTGGTAAGCGAGCTTCAACTCTCACCCCCAAAGCCAAATTTGCATTAAAGCAATCTAGTGTTTGGACAGCCACCTATTGCATTCTTCTAGTCGTGCCTTCAAAAGGTAATCCTGGTGTGGTATATTGCAAAGAAAAGACCAGGTGAAGCGAGAGGATAAAGAGGAGGGCGTGTGGCTATAGTAGTCCTGCTGGATGTACACGACTGGTGGATGCGTTAAAATAGGCAAGATAGACTAACCATATACATAATATGCTAGAATCTAACATACCTCTTGAAATGAAACATTTTCTTTCTAGAAATTGGTATAAAATTGTGATTTTGTGGATTTGTGTTCAGTATATGGTTAATAGTTTGTTATTTCGGATTTGCCTCTGTTGGTTGTTCTTGTTGAAGTGATCAAACCCATTTATATATAAAAAAGAAAAAAAAGTTCTCGGTGTATGCTTCGATTAATTATATGGAAATATATATATAATGGTTTGTAAGGATAAAAATACCTGTCTTTAGAAATTGATTCTTAAGATTGCTGGTTTTAACAACTTGTCGGCTTATATATTATATATATATAATCTTGAAGTTACTTCCTTCTACAAAAATTTCGTTGTTTCTTTTGTGAATCTGGGTATGTAATTGCCCCTAGAAAGTTGCAGCTTTGACTAGTATTGGGTTCCTTTTATGTTATTGCCCTAGAGGAAAATATACGAGATAAATTATTATTATTTTATGATAAGCTTGATTATGCACTTTGTGTATTGTGCAAATTCTTAGGGTATTTGGAAATTATAAGTTCAATATATATGCTTGTTAAGAAGGAAGTTTTGGACTGAAAATTTGTCCTGGGTTGATAGAAGGCATATCTTTGATCTTGCTTTAAATATTTTTAAACCCTCTTGGGTTGTACGGCTTCATATTTATTGTATTTGGTAGGTCGACCTTCACTCAGTTGAGCCTTAATGTTTTAATCACCCTTAATTGGGTATATGTGTATCATTTCGTTGTTTTGGTGGGCTAAGCCGAGTTGAAGTGCAAGTTTGATTTTTGTTACGAGTTTAGAAATTGGCAATTTTGTATAAACCCAAACTGAGAACTTTGGGGTCAATTATATATGTATATTTTTGGGTTTAGACCTATGTGTTTTCGATTATGTTGTTAGGTCTGAATGGGATGAAGCGCTTAGATTGTTATTATTGTTTGAAAAGGGCATGATTATTAATAGAATCCCCATTTGACCCTACTTTCCTTAAGAGTAAAATTTGATAATATTAATGGCCTTTATGGTGTTACGATGTGGAATGTTGATGAATCCATGTGTGGTCGATTTAATCAAGTATAGACATGACGCCTTGATGGAGTTAAGGTAATATCTTTCGTGGTTTGTGAAATTTAAGGATTTCATCGACTGATTAAGGTAACATGACGTTCCTTAATTTAGTCAAAATTGCTTTTGTACTTCGTTCTTGCTGAGTGAATTTTCTTTACAAATTTAGAATGATTGTAATGGAAGGTTGACAATATATTTTGTTGTAAAAATGAAAAAAAAACAAAAGGGAAAAGAAAATATGGAATAGTTTGTATATGTATCGAACCTAATGGTAGTGATTACATCTTTATAGAAGATCATCGTGGGAGGATATCTATCTTCAGTGGTGTATTATGAGCTTTATCACTGCGTAGGTTAGCATATGTTTAGTGATGAAATGTAAACTAAGAAGAGGTAGAGACTATGTTTTTGTATAACATTTACAATTTTTGAAGTGATTTGACTTGAAATGTTCAACCAAGCCTAGATTCATGGCTATGTTTCCTCTAGAATGGGAGGGTTATAAATCTAAAGTGGTATGAAAATTGAATGGATGTGTTTAGAGATCTAGCTTGCTTAATGGAATTGGTTAGTCATGGGGCTTGTCTCTATTCCGGTCTCGGTTATGTCTAGTAGGTAGGTCTTTGGGCAATGCCTATTCCGGACATTGTTTTTTTTTAATCCTTTCCACTCATCCTTTTAGCTATGAAGTCACTTATTAGATAAGATATAATGGTTTGAGTTTGAATATAATATTTTCAGCCATTTAACCTTTTGTTTACATGATGGTACTCTCTTCTTACCCTCATTTTCTACTTATATCCTATTAGGCCTATGGCCTTCTAGAATGATTGTTGAACTATTGTTTGTTTTTGGTGACTAAGATCGTGACTGGTTTGCATCTTTCGACTTCACCTAGAGAATGTTGATTGATGGGCAGCATATTAGATTCCGATCATGTATTCTACTTGATTACATGATTGAAATCCTAATACTCTCAACTCTTTGTCCCAATATTATAAATTCCTTTGCATTGCATATTTTGGTTGTCAAACTTTTGTGGTTTTCGAGATATTGATCATAATTAAAACATATGGCTCTCTTCTTAGTTGGTATGGAGAAAATTATATATTGTATCAAAAGGTTGTTAGAGGTTAGAACTTTGATCCATTTCTTGAAATAGAATGTTTCCTTTCATGGTATTGTTAGCTAGTAGCTTATTGTTTCTATGTATAGTCTTATCTTGTTCGGTTCTCGAACTAACTCAAGTTATTAATTGTTGCGAGATGGCTTATGTGGTTAGATGATGGAAAGACTTGTCGATTATTGCATCAATCTTGGTTATGATGTTCCTTTGTACGAATGAGTATTATGTTATAAAAATTTGGAAAGGGCCTTTGGACATTTTAGAATAAGGTTCGATGCCTTAGTAAATGTATTGTAGAGTATTGTTGTTGTAGAATTCATTAAAACTTTGGTTTGTTTGGTTATCACGTGAAAGGTGAAATTTGATTACCGCTTGGTTACGGATATTCTAGTGTATTTTAATCCTTAGAATAGTAGTGGGGCATGTCCCATGTTATTACTCTATTGTTCCCTAGTCATGGTTCAATAGAGATGGTATGTCCCTTTCTTTATGTGCATCACGTTGGAAAGAATTGATGTAACCTTGTTTTGTTTTCGTAAACGAGTACTATTAAAATTTGCTCTTGAGTTGAAATGTTGAGTTGTAAATCCTTCTAAGGCATAGTAGCAATGATTTTGTAAGCACTATAAAGTGAACTGGATAGTCCTTATAAAAGTTAAACTAAAATTTATATATATGAATATATTAATGTAGATGTGAGCTACTTGATAACATTTGAGACCTGGAACAATCAAGAGGAAACTATCTTTTGTAACAAAATATGATTACTTGTTTTTTTCTCCAAGCTAAACTAATAAACATTATCCTTTTATGGTGAAACCTTAAATGATCTCATGGTGAAATCAATGGTTAGATTTTAGAAGATGATAGGATTTAATAAGTAGGAGGGAAATTGATTAATAAAACCTTAAATATCTCTCTATCGTTTGAAATGTTCTCCTTTGTCAAACTTAATTAAGTAAAGTCTAGATGGAACATTTAACCAATCTTGATAAACTCTTAGCCTCAATAAAATACGGATAGTGAACAATGTGACCTTGAAGCTGAATTCATTGTCCTGTTCTGTTAACCCTTACCTTGATTCATGGTGATATTTCTTAAGCAAGGTCAAAATTTGATCCTTAAACAAGAAGGTTATTGTTATGAACCCTAAGCGGTACTTTCCCTCAATCGGAACTTATGCTTTCACCTGTGCAATAGAGGTGTGGAATAGGTGTTAGTGGCTTGAGTAAGATTAATTAACCTTGTAAGAAATGGAAAATGTTCTAAAATCAAATGAATAAAAAAATTTGGACATAAAATTTATGATCCTATTTTAGAAAGCTTGGCCTTAAGCTATTTAGTCAATAGTTGAAAAGAAAGAAGTCCTCCCTTGTGAAAAGAATTGGGTGAATCATTACATGAAATTTTATAAGAACGTAAGTTAAGAATTAAGAGACGTTTTAGTAAACAAGAAAATTTAACAAGAATTTCCTCATGGGATGCCCCTAAATGTAAGTGTGTCATGTGGTTGGACTTCCATGTTGTCTTGTCAAAAAAAGAAAAGTAGATTTTCCTTGATAGGTGTGAACGTTTCATGCTGCCTTTATGTCCATCCTTGTATCAAGTTGTTCATAGTGTTAGTTGTATCCTTGGTGATGACATGTTGCGTCATGTTATGTGTCAAGCAAGTCAAAAAAAAATTATCCTGTATTTCACTGTGTTGTTCGTGTGTGGATTTTTTTGGTCGTTACATAATTAAAGTTCACTTTGGTAATGAAATAGCCAATAATTCATTAAAAAATAGTCATTTAATTCTATTTAGCCAAATATGAAAAACACCTATTCTTTTTGTCCTCTTTTGACGAGGAACTATAATAGATGGTGCAACATGATAATCATGTTGAACATCTTCATCATCCTAAACTCTTGTCTGTTGGATCTCTGGGTTGTTTTCCAAATGAGTTGCAAGAAGGTCAATCGATTCATTTTGTCCAACAACAAAAGCATCACATCCTTCTATGGCCTCTTCATGTTCACTATCAGTTGCACCCTTTAAGGAGTTTGATTTTTGCACATCCTATTAAACAACATACTTTAGTTAATTAAATTACCACAACATCGATACTTAAATGGTTTATTATGTTATAAAATACTAAAATAAACTTACCTCAGATTCATGCTCAATGACCAATTTCTCCCCTTGATCTATCATATGTTTTCGGAGGCCTTGGGAACCATGCAATAAAGCATATTTCAGATCTTCATTTGAAGCTTCCTTTCGAAATTGGTGAACCTAAGTGTACAAAGATATTTTAATTTATCAAGTATCATTTCTCATTCAATACATTCAACTCACCAAAAAAATATAAAAAATAAATGAAATTATTCACTTACCAAGCTCCCATGAATACTATTATACCCGCCCGACCCCAATTTATGGGACCCAATACTTGACACCCTAGCTTGGGTAGCCTTTGTTGTATCTTGAAGGCGTCTTTTACCTCCTTCTCATGCAAATGGCATGTAGTTTGGGTTTTTGAAGGACTTTCTCTTGAATTTGGCATCTTTGATAAGCTCATCCCATGTTGCTTGGTTAGTGATCCAAGATGGTCAAGGATATCTCAAGTCATTTGTTAGCTTTGACCTTATTTTGTCTCTTTTAGAATGAATGAATTTACGTGCATAATCCATTATGAAATCCTTGTTAAAACCAGGATTTCCAAACTCTTTTATGACATCTTCAAAGAGTTCATCTTTCTTAGACTTGGCTTCCTTTCTCCAATCCACTTGTATGGTATTTCCAAATAGGCATTCTACATGATGAAATAGAAATTGGAAAAATTTCGACCCCATTTCATCTTTTAAGACATTTCCATCTGAGTTTAACAAGATTGTAACCTCTTTCTTTCCTTTTGTGTTCACTTTGTGGAGATTGTTGCAGTTGTAGAGGTGATGAGTTTCCCTATAGGTACATCGGGTGCAAGCCATTTTCTTCTGCATGTATAGAGCATGAATGTTTGTTAGGACTATTGTAAACCATGCAATATGAAAAATTATTGTTATGAATGTTTTATAATGCATGAATGATAATCGGGACTGTTTTTATGACTACTGTTAAAAATAATTAATTATCATAAGAGTACTGTTCGGGTGCAGTAAGACCTATACTTTCTAGCAATGTATACTCCAATGCATGAATTTGCTTAATTACTTCCTCTCTAACTTCATATAATTTAGGAGTATCTGGTAGGAGAGTTAAAATTTTGGCTTGTGATTCTATGAGACTTGTCAAGGAAGCATGTTGTGGTGTTGGAGGGTGAATTCGGAGAGAACCCACACATGAAGGGTTACTCCTTAACTTTGGTGTTGTACTATGTGTTGGCATGCTTGATGGAATTGGAATACTAAAAGTTTCAATGTTGGATGTAGAAATTATGGTACGGGATTTACTTCTTGGCGGCACTCTCATGTTAGGATTTTCTAGTGCATATGTAGAGGGTATGCCACGATCAGTTAATCCTCCAAGAGAACCCTTTAGGCACATTGTTGAAGAAGCACAAAATATCATAAAACAAAATTATTAATAGTTAAAAAACATTTCAAAGTTGCATGTAACATTAAACAACTTCACTAACAAATGAATAATAACATATGCAATACTAAATTTCCATTTCATTTCATGTATCAAAAAATATATATATTCAAAAGGACCAAAAGGTGTGCATCTTCATATATTTGCAATAAGGAAACATTTAATGAAACAAGGAAACATGTGCAATGTATGCATTGACATAGAGAAAAAAATTAGCAACCCACTCATAAATTATACGTTATGTTCTAAAAACTAATAATGCATAATACTCTATTTCTAGAAAATATACCAAATTGTGTTGTCCTTACATGATTTTCATGTTTACGTTATGATTAAATAAAATCATCTTCATATGGCATTACAATTTCCTCATCCGGAGGAATTAATAGACCATAATTAATGGGCCCCAGAGATCCACAAATAAATCAATACCATGGTTCTCATTATCTTCATCCCCTTCAGCCATTGGTAAATGATGATCAATAAACTCATCATGTTCATGTATTTGATTACCAAAATGTTGTTCTTGTCCTTCTGAACTTCATCATGTTCATGTTTATCATCAATACTCATGTTATCAACATCCTCCTCTTGGTCATCTATGTCTTCAAGTGGATCTTCTACCTCTTCAAGTACATCATGGCCTTCTACATATTCAGAAAAGGTCACTCTTCGTCCTCTTGTATCATAATCTATCACAAAGGACCAGCCAAGTTGTTCTAAATTTGGAACAAGAAATATTTGACTGCATTGATTTGGAAACACATAAGTTTCAGAAGTAGATTCAAACCTAGATGTATTTATCATATTGAATCCATTCTCATGCAACAAAATATTTTTGTCAAGGCCAACTTCAATGAGCCTATACCATTCAACACAAAAATAACTTTTTAAAAGATGTGAAATCAACTTCTATTATATCCTCTAACACTCCATAATATCAAAGTGTACTTGTGATTGTATTTGTGTCATATGCATGTGAATGACACTCCACTTCAAATGGTGTTGAAATTCCACTATCATAAGTTTTCCGCTTCTCATCGATCTTCCTGATTTGAAAATGATGACCGCTAATCCACATTCCTTTGTAATATGTTACCTAAATGCATATGTACATATTATCCAATTAGATTCAAGGACAGAAAATGGTTAACTAAATATTTTCAATGATAAAAAATATTTAGATTAAACAATGTTCATAATAATAGTTTATTTTTATATTACCTCCCCATTTTCGAGATCCTTTAACGAAATCTACTTTTTTTTCACTCCTTTCATTCCCTTGGTTTGCCTTGTGTTTAATATTTGTCTTTAGCCAATGCAATGAGCATCTATCTGGCCATTTTCTTTTATGGCATGCAGGAAGTCCTCTATTAGATTTTTTACCATGTCTATTATATATATTAGCCCATGCCTTCTCATCTTCTATTTTCTTTTCTTCACATACTTCTCCATCCATTCTAACATAAATTTAGAGTTGTATGCAACATACAAATGTAATGACTCCCACTCCTTAGCATCTACAACATAAATTATAACCAATCATTGATCTAACCATTCTTTAAAGGATGCATCATACAATACTTAAGATTTAAAAACTACTACTAACATTTAAGAGTACCTTTTATCCTCTTTTAAGTTATTTGACCCTCTAGTTTTCTATCTCCAATTGGACTCGTTTGGGTTTTTGTTTTTTGTTCTGAATTTCCCTTCCCTTATCTAGTACAGGAGGGGTATACGGATAGATGGGACCCACGGCTATAATCGCTTACCGGTAATAGTGCTGTTTTTCCGGTAAGAGTGCTTTGCCGTAAGCCACGAAGGTTTTGATCACCCCATAATCTTGGAGCCTCCATTCGCGATTGAGGCAAGTACTCGGATAAATGAACCATGGTTTGAAAAACCATGTACCCTTCAACCATGGAACCTTCAGGTCGAGCTCTTTGCCTCACAAAATGTTTTAGAACCTTCATATATCTCTCTATAAGCCACATTGTCCTAAGATGGATGGGCCCACATTTTTCAATCTCTTCTACTAGATGTATAAGGTAGTGCTCTTGAGAATTGAAGAAACTTGGAGGGAAACACATTTGAATGTCACACATCAAAAGTGCAACATTCCTCTTCCAATAGTTCAACTCATCTGGATGTATCTCTTTAGATGAGACCCACCTATAAATTTTAGTAACAAGCATTAACATATCACCAATTATAAATTGTATGTTAAAACATTTATAAAGACATTGAAAATAAAATTTATAGAAGGAAAAAAATTAATTATTGAATAACAAATGATGGTTTAGAATACCTCAAATATTTGGACAATTTGTAAACTATTTGTGCAAATTCATGGTTGAAAGTGCTTTGTATTGTTGTAGGAAGCACATACTACACCAACATCAAAAAATAGCATTTAAACTATATATTATCTTCTACATTACTAATATATTTAAAATTGCAATTATACGACCAAGAAATATAACATATCATGAATTACCTTTATCCAATTATGTCAATCATGTGTTTTCATTCCAGAAAACTCTGAACCATCTCTTGTGAATACGGTTTTTAATGTCACACCAAAACACATTGCAAATCTTATGGCACGCATAATATCAAACATATATTGTTTCTCCTCTAATGAAATAACCCATGGTGCGGGATCATATGTGTTATTTTCATGTAACCACATGTTTGGGATCATATTGAACGCTTTGAGGTCCTTCCTTAATTTTATTTGGTCCTCATTATTGGCTCCCTTTAGATGTTACCATAAGCCCTCTCGCCACATTTTTTCCAATATGCATTGTATCAAATAGATGATCTATTGGGAGATGCTCGTAATACTCTAGCTTATAAAACTTAGATAGTCTTTTCATTCCCAAAGGATAACCTCTCCCTTCCTTTTGGTCATATGCTGATTTCCACCTCAAAGGGTTCATTATTTTTGGCCACCTCCTTTCCTCTTCCTTTCAATTGAATTTATTTTTCTCATGCATGCGATAATGATGGTTTTGAGGTAAGAAGTGCCTATATTCATCGTACACGGTTTTTTTAAGATCCTTTGATTTCCTAGACACAGTTTTTGGCCCACATGATGGACAACCATGTTTCCCTTTAGTCTGTAGGCCTGAAAAATTAGTATGGAAACCATATTTAGTTAATGGGTAGTAACATAAATAGAATGATTACAAATGAATATGATAAATAGATTACCACAACACACAGAGAGCCCTGGAGCATCGTGAATTGTCCAAATTAGTATTGCATGAAAAAGGAAGACCCTATCATTGTTAGGTCTCGATACATCATACATATTGACACCCTTCCATAATTCACATAGCTCATCAATGAGAGGATCCATGTATGTGTCCATATCTTTCACCAGTGCTTTCTAATGAGTCGGCGCTTCTTTAATTTTCTATTTTTGCACTTTTCACAAGTGTAATATATCATTTCATTAAAGTATTCACTTTTCCCTGGAGTAGGTCTCGGTACATGTTCATCTGAATATTCAGATGAAGATATATTATTATCCTGCATGAATCATATACTTTAAATAATGAGCATCTACCTCTCAACTTGAGACTTACATTTTTATAGTTTGAAATGAATAATTTCTGTTATGATGTTTTCATAAACTAAAACATCATTAGTCTGAACTATGAGGTCATTTGTGCCATTATATATTCCATCTACTCATGAAAAATATGGTCCTTGGCCCTTACTTATCCATTTTTGTAAGTTAAAAGAGGGTCCATTATGAGTGTTATTTAATATCTAGGTATTATTAAAAACTCATGACTATGATAATTCTAATCCCCATTGAGATTCAATTCATTAAATAAATAATGTAGGTGATAGAAAATAAAAGTACCTGACTCTCCATTTTGTCCAAGTATAATGGCTAATTGGGTAATAGAGTCCTACAAAAAAAGTAACACTCATGATAGCAATACAGGAAAATATTTAAAGTAAATTAATAAAACTATCTGCACGTTCTAACTATTTACCAATATATATATAAGACTAGAATGTCATCTTATCTTACCTTCTTGCACTAAAGCCACTCCACACCAACTAGAGCAAGAGAAGAAAATGAAACACAGTAAAAAAGGAACAGTCGAAGAAATTAGACAAGGAAAAGCAATCTAATCTATTAAAAATGACCAATTAGTAGCATCCATTAAAGTTCATTATACTAATGGACCAGAGAGAGTTGTAGTTATCATCTGTAATCAATATATGATCTGCCTGATTGTATTATAGACTTCATCTAAAAGAATGGATCTCTAAATGTTAATGATGTCCAATGATAGTGAAACAATTTATGAGAGTCATGAGGAACTACTTTTAGATGAATTATGATAATACAAGATTAAAAGAAATATTATATTAATGTCCACTATTAATCAAAATAGGTCAATCAATTTATGAGGTGACTATCAATCAAATGGACGTTGAATTTAAAGTTGAATATAAAAGTGAACTACTCACTCCATTACACTCCACCCTTGTTGCCATTGTAGAGTGCCTCTTGGCGTAACTAGTTCCATACCAAAATGGGGAAATTGTAATAATCCTTTCACCGATGTGAGAGTGAAATTGCTTACCCTCTAAAAAGGCATTCTTGGCAATGTAGGTCTGTAGTAGCTGAAGATTTGTGGAAAAATCTAAAGGAGGTTTAGTAAGAAGAATGTCTCCTTTAAGTGACCCTCTCTACTTTGGTTGAATAGTTTGTTTATGAATGCTTGATTGGATTTGTGCATTGAATGCTTCACTTGAAGGAGCTTTTGTTTGGGTACTGCCAAGGTGAGCCTAACACTCTTGCCATATTTTACAGGTACTTCTACCTTACAAATATTATTGGCCCAACTTTGTAGCATAAACTGGAATTCATCTTGTGCTCTTGCAGAATGTAGATTGCTATGGTGTAGAGAGATGCATGTCTTGTTTAGGTTTGGACTAACTATCAACATGCTGGACTTAAAGTCTGAAATGAATTTGGGTTCATGCAAAAATTTGTATATTTAAGGTGGAAAGTTATTAAGGTGTGCTTTGGATATGAACAGATACAATTTTATATGGACAACATGGGATTGGTAGCACATGTAATCCTTTCAATGCAGATTTCTATATGCATCCAAGGGAATGACACGGGCTTACAAAGTGGTGGCAGATTTTTATATCCACCAATTTACTCGAATATACCAGCAGCTTGGGTAGCAAGATATAAGAACAGCTTACACGAGAGGGATATCAGGAAGTCTGATATTATGTTCAGATATTTTCAACTATGGTCCCCCAACATCATGCTTCTTTGGATGGCCCTAGTGGCTATCACTAATACAAGAGACATAAATTTAAGATTTAGATATGTACAAAACAACAACAAGGAACAATGAACAAGCACCACATAAATGTACTAACCCTGGTCATTTGATATTTTAGAGAACATGCAGATTAAGGTTACTTTTATTTATGAAAAGTAGGCATCCATGCTTTGATGGGACAGATTAATTAGGTTCGAGAGCTTTAGCTAGGTAGTATGTTTCCACTATCGGGGTGGACGGAACTACATTCATGATATAATAATGGTTTTGAAATGCAGGTGATAGGTTGCAAGAGTGACAAATTATTATGGAAAGAGTACAAATTATATGCCCCAAGATGGACATTAATAATATGCAAACATTTGTAGCACACAAGCGTTTATCATTCATTTCTATCAACACTAGAAGAGTTTTGAGTTGGGGAAGAGGGTGGAGCCTAAGAAGAAAATGAGGCTAGCAAGGGCTCTACGTCTCCACCCAAGGCAAGTTTCCATTTGGTTTCAGAATAAGAGAGCCAGGTGGAAAACCAAGGAACTTGAAAATGACTTTGGTATTCTCAAGCAAGAATATGACTCTTTCAAGGCTCTTTACCTTAATCTTAAGGAAGAAAAAAACAAATTACAATTAGAGGTGAGCATTCAATTTACCTTAATTTTATTGAGTTATGTTGCTTTTATATTGAATTATATACAAAAATTCATCTATTTTCATTTTTGTCATGATGTTCAGATCCAGAGATTGAGCAATATATTAAAGAATGACAATCAGGATATGACTTGTGTGGATGTGATGCAGGAGCATCTTCTAGATGCTCAATAAAGACCAAATAAGGTTGAATAATCCTTCTCAAGGAAAGCTCAGCAGGTGTATAGAGTTTTCATAGTTTCTCTCCATGTTGTTCAAGTTTGAATATTTGGAATTCTATATGTAATTACTCTTTACATAAGAGTAAAAGTCAATTTTTGGTTGTCAAGGTAATATGGATATGATACGTAGGAAAAGTCTTGGTTGTTCTAGGATATTGTGTAATCATGATCTAGTTGTCTTAGATCATGTTGAGTTGGAAAAACCACTCTTCCTATCTTTATGAGCTTGTTGAGAAAATCTCTCTTTAAGGGATGATTGTCTTCTTTTAGAATTAAGTTAGAGAATAATGGGTAAAAAAAGAGATATATTTTTCATGTAATGGGTCGAACTAGGCTCTCAAGAGAGAGAGAGAGAGAGAGAGAGAGAGAGAGAGAGAGAGAGAGAGGAGAAGTGGATGAAGTATGGAAGACAAGGCAGAGAAAAAAATAAAGACAAAAGGATGAGGAAATCACCATGCAAGTTGCAGAGTTGTCAAACTATGAAAGTCAAGATGGGGGCATGGTTAGATAATTGATGTTTCCCAACTCCTCGAACATGTATGAAGGTATTTTACAATAATTGAATGCATATTCAAATTCAAATGCTCAATCTGTCATTATCCTTCTCCTAGTTGATGTACTTTATGCATTTTCACTATGTATAAGAAATAGAAGAAGCTTTCCATGCATATATGATTGTTTTAATATATATATATATATATATATATATATATATATATATAACAAATACATAGGTTATTGATCTTATCTCGAGACATTAGATATCAAATTCAAGACATTGGAATGAAATCATCCCTCTCGGGATCCATGGAAACCCTTGGTCAAGGTTTGAAGAGAAATGTTTATATCTTATGAAATATGATGAAATTAATCACCAAATCTGGAACTAATAATATTTTTAATCCCTTCAAGCATTTAGAAAGGGAAAAGATCCTTAGGGCTTCACACGAGTGAACTGGGCATGACAGTTCTAGGAGGAGTATGAAAAATACAGTATTTAGGCGTAAAAGGAGAAGAACTCAAGAGAGCTGGCAGTGATTGGTGAAGAGGCATTGCATGAAACTTCCTAGGCATTTAAATATCAATAATTGGTATCTAAAATAGTTTTGAAGTTACTGAGAATTTCAAATTTTGCATTTTAAAAGCAAAACTCAGTTTGAACTGTGGAAATTGTGCAAACCCATTTTTAGGACAGCGTGCATAACTTTTTATGGAAGTATCATAAAGAGATAAAATTTAGATAGTAAGAGCACCTTGGAAATACAAATCCAATGAGTCTATTATGAGGTCGATTGGGTATGTATAGAGAAAGTTATGACCAAATTACCGACCTGCACTTCTGAGACAACTCAAAAGAAAAACGTATTTCAGTAAGTAAAATCATCATAAAGTGAAAAATAATCAGCCAAATCATCTAAAAATTTGAGAAAAGTTTTTCTTGATATAAAAGGACAAGTTTGCAAAAACTTGGATCTCGATTTCATATGGGGAGAAAGATATCGAGATAAATTTACCCGAGGTTGTGTAAAATGTGACAGAGTAAGAAATGGTGTTTTTTTTTTCTATTTAAATTTGATCTAATTTGATGCTCCATCCCTCCAATTCTATGGAAAGTATTGAGTGTTTTGCAAGTTCCAATTCAGGATTATTAATGGGGTATTGATTCATTTTTTTCATTGAATGGATGATATCAAGAAAACTCCATCTTGTTCCCTTTAAGATAAATAAGGTTCAAGGTTGATAAGTGGAATTCTTGGACATGCATGGTGGAGTCATGTGGGCATAGTATGGAGTGAATATGATATGATTAGGATATAGGAGCTGAGTTAAGATGGTACATTAGGATGCAGAGAACATCAAAGAAAACAATGAGGGTATTTGTAGTTCGATCCGATTGGGTTTGTGTCCACTAGCTAAGGGTCCCATATAATCTTCGGAGGAAACCTAGAGCAAAACATTTCTTCCAAACTTGAGAAAAACATAGTTGGAGAGGAGGATCCTTGTTTTTACAATTTGGATGTGAAACTTCGTTTCCTACGAGATTATTGGCTTTAATTTTTCTATATCAGTGTTACCCAACATAGGATTCCTTAAATGTCTCAGATGCTCAGTATATACAGAGATCTTGTTCTTGCTTTTCATCTACCAAATTTCTAAGAATGATCTTTCTAGTTTAAAGGTTTGATATGTAAATGGACCACCAATCTGGATGATATTGCTCCATAGGATCATACCCAAATATAATAATAATCAGTTATAAGTGAGTATTGCAGTCCAAATTGTAATATGTGTAGAGGTTGTTTTCATGTCACAGCCTAACCTAAAGCATACAAGGAGATATTTTTTTTTATCTATATATTGCTTAAAATTTTGAACTTTCTTTTATGATCGTGATGAAGTTAAGAGATAAACTTAACCTTTCCAATCTAGATAAAGAGCACAAATAAGGATTGTATTCATTCTTGTATGGAGAAGTTTGTATAAATATTAATGAGGGTTGGCTAGGACATTGGAATTTTTGTTTATAGATAAATTATACTTATACATAGGTAAAGTTTGAAATATTCAAATTCAAAGAAGTCAAATAAATGGTCACTTGCTACATCCTATTAATTAGAATTTTGGTTAGGATTTAAAGATTTGAAGGGTTGTTACAATATATTTTAGTGGATCAATAAAGAATATTATGGTGTTTAAAATCTCCCTGCACGTGTGTGAAGAATCGAGGGGTGGTAAATGAAAGATCTATCCTATACAAGACAATAAATACAATAAATTGTGTGTTAAGTCACAATGAGAAGGTAAGTGATGACATAACATAGTTAGAAAGATTTAATCAAATCTTGAGAGAGGTTTGTGACTCTTTGAGAAATTCGATGAAGTTAATAGGGTGCCAAGAATTTTAAGAACTAGGGAAAAAGACTCAAGTGGTGAGTATCAGGGAGAAGTAAGGTAGGTGTATAGTTTGGAAGGTTAGGAAGGAGTTTGAGATATGTATATTTTGGAATAGTTAAAATTCTTGTTAAGTGAACTAGATGGTCAATTTGAAGAAGGTTTAAGGCGGGGAGTAAGGAGATTAGGAGTAAGGATCTTAGAGATGGAATCTCAGTCCAAAACCTAAGCATTTTCAGATTTAACAGTGACATTCTGATTTGAACTATGCATGCCCAGTTTGGAGGGCCTAAAAGAAGGAAATTTCATAAAAGAGTATTCAATGATATATTTTGGAAGGTTGAGAAGCCTTGTACAATTGTGAAAGGTTAGAGGAAAGTTAAGAATCACAGAATTCTTAGACTTGTTGCTTTGTTGTTACCATGAGCAAAGAAAGTAAGCACAGTCGTGTAGGAGAGACTGAGATAGTTTTGGGATTTGAAGTGTCATCAGGTTTGTGAGCAAAGCTTGCAAGAAGTAAGGAGAAAATGTGGTGAGAAAGAGTAGACAAGGTGTGATGAAGTCTTGAGAGGAAGTGAGGAGGTATAAGGATAAATAGCATAACTCAGAACCTAGAGGCTTGATGAGGAGAAATTTAAACTCAGTCAATAGTCTTGTAGAGAAAATATGACTGTGACTTTAGAACCTAAGTCATTAATAGAAAAGGAACCAAAGTTATTGAGGAAATTGTCAAGGTGACTAAGGTTTGAAGAAGAAGTGATAATTCCTTTCGAGCATCAAAACAAAGATAAAAGCATATTGTGCGGCTCACATGAGATAGTCAAATGAATGAGAGGATGTAATGAAATTACTTTTATAATTCAGATTAAGAGGAAAAATAGAACACCAAATAACACAATATTTCAGAATAATGATCTCAATATGCAATTAGAATAGCTTCGCCACTTCAAGGGGGTAACCTCCAAACCATATAATAAGACTCAAATGCTCAATGATCATGAAATACTACCTATAATCCCCTATATATACTATTCATATGTTATGGCCATCACCAAGGCTGACCTATTAAGCATGAGAAATTATAAATGATATAATAAAATGATATGGTAAGCCACAAGTCGGCTACTCATATCCTAATACAAGCAATAGGTTAAGGGTGTAACATGCCCTTCCCCTTCAAACCAATGATTTCCTCAATGTTGAATAATCTTGGATGTTGCTGCAGAAAACCTTCATCCTCCCGGTGCATTTTCTATGCTCAGATTCTTCCACTTGATCAGATATTCCTTAATGTATCTAGTTCTCAGCCTCTTAGTACGTGTTTGCAGAATCTTCTCTGGCTCCAAAATGATTCTTCCTTCCTCGTCAAGTTCTGGTAACTCTGTCTGGGCTTCAAATTTCTGTCTAATAACCTTCTTCAAGTATGAAACATGGAATACTTGGGTGTATGTGTGAAGATGGAGGCAACTCTAGTTTATAAGCAACAATACCAATTTTCTATAGAACCCGATAAGGGCCATAATATTTAGGAGAAAGTTTGTTTTCCTTTTTCTATTTCTTTAGGTACATTTGTTTGTAAGGTTGGAGATGTACAAAAACCTAGTCACCAATTTCAAAATGTCTTTCACTACGGTGTTGATCTACTTGTTGTTTCATCCTGTTTTGTGTTAATGCTAAATTCTCCTTCAAACTAGCCAAAACCTATTGTTGATGTTGAATGTGTTCCTCAACATCTCTGACCTTAGTTTGCACCCTCAAGGAGGAAGTGATAGAAGGTGGATGGTAACCATATAATGCTAAAAATGGGGTCATTTGAGAAGAGGTATGAAAAGATGTGTTATACCACCATTCGGCCAGTGGTAGCCATTTAATCCACCTTTCCTGCTTATCTGATACAAAACAACGTAAATACCCCTCTAAGCATTTGTTGACCACTTTTGTTTGCCCATCAGTTTGAGGATGATAAGATGAACTGTGAGCTAGCTAAGTACCCAAACATGAAAATAATTCCATCCAAAAATTACTTGTGAAAATAGGATCACGATCACTTACAATTATCTTTGGGGTTCCATGTAGCCTTTGAACTGTCTCCAAAAAAATAGTTGCGACTATACTGGCTGCAAATGGATGTGATAGGGCACAAAAATGGGAATATTTTGTGATCCTATCCACAATCATGAAAATAACATTCTTACCCTCTGAACAAGGCAATCCGGTGATGAAATCCATGGAGACCTCCTCCCATCTCTAGTTAGGAATTGGTAAGGGTTGCAATAGACCTGTGTCTTAATTGTTTCCCCTTTATTTTGTTGGCACACTAAACACTCTAATACAAAATTTTGTACATCCCCCTTGAGTCCTTCCCAAAAGAATTCTCTTTTTATTCTATGATATGTCTTCAAAAACCCAGAGTGTCCTCCAACAGGTGAGGCATGTAGCTCTGCAAGAATCTTATGCTTCAACTCAGAATATTTACTCAAGTATAACCTATCCTTGTACCATAGGGCATTACCTTTCCACTCAAATTTGTTATATGTCATAGATCCTTGCTTGATATTTTGTATTAGAGATTGTGTATCCTTATCTTGATTCCATTCCAATCTTGCTTCATCCACCCAATCGGCCATCAACATGGACATTCCACATAGTAAGGCATCTATAGATGTATCCCTTCTGGACAATGCATCAGCTACTACATTTTCTTTACCATTTTTGTATATGATTTCAAAATCATAACCCAACATTTTTGTTACCCACTTTTGTTGTTCCTTAGATGATAACCTTTACTCCACAAATTATTTAAGACTATCATGATCAGTTTTTACCTTGAAGTGTCTACCCATGAGATAGGGCCTCCATTGCTTGACCGCATGAAGAATAGCCATCATTTCTTTCTCATAGACAGGTTTGAGTAGATCTTTTCCTTTGAATTGGAAACTCTCAAATGCAATTGGTCTTCCTTCCTGCATTAGAACTGCTCCCAATCCTGATCCTGAAGCATCACATTCAACAATGAAGGTTTTTGAGAAGTTGGGAGTAGCCAAAACTAGGGTGTTGCACATGGCTTCCTTCAACTCAAAGGATTTAGTGGCTATGTTTGTCCAATGGAAGGCATCCTTCTTTAGCAATGCAATGAGTGGGGTTGCTATTCTACCATATCCCCACACAAATCTTTTGTAGTACCCTATTAGTCCTAGGAACCCACGAAGATTTTTGAGATTTTGGGCCTTGGCCATTCCACCATAGCTTTGATCTTCTGAGGATCAACTTTGACACCTTCATGGGATACAATACCAGACCCAAGTACTCTACCTCTTGTACACCAAAAGAACATTTGGATGGATTTTAATACAAAGTATGTTTCTATAAAACTTCCAACACTTTATTTACATGTTATAAGTGTTCTTCCCATGTCTTCTTCATGAATAAATATGTCATCAAAGAAAACTAATACAAATTTCCTTAAAAACGTCCTAAAAATAGTGTTCATCAAGCTTTGAAAGGGTGAGGTGCATTTGTAAGACCAAAAGGCATTACCAAAAACTCATAATTGCCCTCATGATTCCCGAAAGCCATTTTATGAACATCTTCCTCTTTTATCCTAATTTGATGGTACCCTGAACGAAGATCTAATTTTGTGAAATAAACAACACCATGCAATTCATCAAGTAAATCATCAATTACTGGAATAGGAAACTTATCTTTGATGGTGTACTTGTTGAGTTCTCGGTAATCTAGACACATCCTCCATGTTTCATCCTTCTTATGTACCATGACCACTGGTGAAGAATATGCACTCTGGCTATGCCTGATGATACCTACCTTCAACATTTCCTGCACCATTTTCTCGATCTCACTTTTATGGGAATATGGGTATCTGTATGGTCTGATGTTAGGTGTTTTCCTCCTAGAATCAACTGAATGGCATGATCATGATCCCTAACTGGTGGTAGTCCCTTTGGAATTGCATCAAAAACAGATGAGTGAGCATCCACAATCTTCTGAAGATCGGGTGGCATTGAAGACTTTGTATTTTGTACTTCTATGGAAAATAGCTTTGCTATAAATCCATCCACTCCTTTTCTGAGAACCTTCTACATCTGATGAGAGCTAATAATTTGTGGAGACTTAGCTACCATCCCATTCAATTGTATTTTCCTTCCATCTAAATGAAATCACATGAACAATTCTTGGAAATTCATCTCTATAGTACCTAAGGTTGTGAGCCATTGGACCTCTAAAACATTATCTGCCCCTCCCATATAATAGCAAACATAGGTGAGTCTAACATGTAGTCTCCCATTGAAATCTTGATACTATGGCACTTTCCTATGCACTTGACTATCCCACCATCCGCAATCATAACTTGCATTTCTGGAGTTGGGTAAATAAAACAATTGAGGTGGGCAGCTAACTTACTATTAATGAAGTTATGAGTACTCCCCGAGTCAATCAACACCATCACCTTCTGTTTTTGAGATAGCCAATAACCTTGAGTGTTTGAGGAGTACTAATACCTGACAATGCATGGAAAGAAATTGTAGGTTGGTGATCCTCTACTTCATCTTCTATTGGTTCCTCAGCCTCTCCTATAATTTCAGCTTCCTCATCATCCTCATTACCTCCGTCAATATAGAACAACTTCTTCTCAGCACATTTATGTCCCGGTCCATATTTGCTATCACAGTTAAAACATAATCCTTTTTCTCTCTTTTCTTCCATTTGTTGAGGAGTCAGTCTAATTGGCCTAGTAAATGAAGGGGAAGAGATACTATGGTCTCTGGTGTTAATGAAAGGTGGCCTCCTACTACAAAGAATTTTTTCCTCTGCACGACGTGCCATGATAATAGAATCAAAAATCTTGATTGGATTAAACATACGTACCTCATGCTCGATGTGGTCCTTAAGACCCCCAAGAAACAAGTCATTCAAATTCTCTTCTGGAATATTCTCCACCCTTAAGGATAGGTTTTGGAATTGATGCACATAATCTTTGACTGATCATGTTTTCCGTAACTTTGCTAATTGACTAAAGTAGTTCTCTGAAACACTGGAACTATAGTGCAATTGCAACTCCTCGATAAAAACTATCCAAGTGACACCTAGACCATTCTTACGCCTCTCGACACATAATCATCGATACCAAACAAATTGGTCGGTTTAGAGATATAGGGATGCCAATGTCACCTTTTGTCTTGATGGTGTTTTATGTAACTCAAACAAGTTATCCATTTCATTTATCCAATTCAGCGGATCCTTACCATCAAATTTGCACATATCCACTTTTGGCATCATGTTCCGTGGTTCCGAATAAGTTTGATCTCGATTGGGTGGAAAAGTGATCCAATATGGTTAGTTTGTCCATGATTTTGAACCAAGGTCCTCCTTGGTTGATATGGGTTGGATTTGGGCCATACTTTAACCCTTTACATGTTGCATGATATCATCCAACCGATGATTGATTTGGGTTATGTCTCCTTTAGAGGCCATCTCAGATTGTACATTTCAACTCATACTCAAGTTGGCTCACCTTATGATCAACTGAGGTAAACCCTAGTGCTGAGGAATCTGTATTTACCCCTTCTGACTCCATCTCTTCAATCACTACCCCATATTTATTTGGGGTTTTACCCAGAGTAACCGGATTCTTTTTTGCTCTTGTGGAAGGCCCCGCCATGATGTCAAACCTTAGGGTTTAGGGTTTTGATACAATTTCGGCTAAACAGGAAAAAACACAGAGAATATACTAATACTATTTTTTTGATATCTTTCCGAAAATGTAAAGAACTTGAAAATTTTCCACAATTTGCACCCTAGGGAGTGATTTTATGAAAAACCCTAAATTTGTAATAAATTTTGTAAAATAAATCAAAAATTCTGAAATTTTCAAGGAACCTTACTTGAAATGTTTCACAACTCTGGTAAAAATATCCCACCAATTCGTTCACTGGTTCACAATATGTGGAGGAAACAAAACAATTAGGGTTTTGCCTAATTTTGGTCCAAATCGCAGCTCTGATACCACTTGTAATGAAATTACTTGTATAATTCAGATTATGAGAAATAATAGAACACCAAATAACACAATATTTCATAATAATGATCTCAATATGCAATTAGAATAGCTTTTCCACTTCGAGGGGGCAACCTCCAAACCATATAATAAGACTCAAATGCTCAATGATGATGAACTACTACCTAAAATCCCCTATATATACTATTCATATGCTATGGCCATCACCAAGGCTGAACTATTAAGCATGAGAAATTATAAATGATATAATAAAATGATATGGTAAGCCAAGCTCGGCTACTCATATCCTAATACAAGCAATAGGTTAAGGGTGTAGCAGAGGAGCCCTAAGGAAGCAAGCATTTGAGTGGAAGTACGTTAGAAAGGATATGATTTGTTGAAGAAAGGAATGTGGTGAATTAATAAAGGGAAAGATCCAAGATCAAAGCTCGAGGAGGAGAAACAATGTAGAAGGACGTAAAGTGCTTAAGAGCAAGAACAAGGTCTTAAGAAGGACCAAAGTGTGAACTCTGACAAGAATGATGATGGGAGAGTGTGAGAACTTGGAGAGGAGTTTAAACAAGAGTGAATAAAGTGTATGAAGGATTTTATAGGGATTGAAATAGTGGTTAAATGCTAAACCTTAGGAATTTGATGAGGTTTTAGCTCATGATTCATTGATTTGTTGCATGTTAGCCTTTTGGGCAGAGTTCAGGCTACTTAGAAACAAGGTAAAAGATGCTCATTTGATGATTTTGATAAATGTATGTACTAACTATTGTTGATGGTTGAATTTTCTGATTAGCTTTGCATAAAAAAAATTCAATATTTTTTAATAGTCCTTCTGATATTTTTTTGACAAATTATAGAATACAAATATTGGAACAAAAAAATTTTTTTAGTTGGGTGTGTTCTGGGTTCATGTTGGCTATAGTGTGCATTCACATAGGATACAATAGGGCATACCAAGGTACATTCTATCATACCCCTATGCATATCCCTAGTGAACCCTGGGACTTACCCAGACCTGGTACATACCATTACCCATACCCGAAGCCTGTAACATAGTTTTCTTTTTATTTGTATTTTCATATTACCCTGTCTGACCTGCATGCAATTCCACACACTACAGTTTCACCAAAATTTTAGCAACAACATTCAATACCTTACAAAATTTGTGGATTGCATTCATCATGAGATGATTTACTCACCTGAGAAAAATCCCACAAAAATTTTCCAATCCGAATGACTTTCTTCCAAACTTTGGCAATTCCAGTGACCTTCCACAATAGCTATGGCATTTCGACATTTGGGAATTTGAGCATCAATGATGGTCACATATTTGACGATTTGACATTTGGAAATTTGGACATTTGAGCACCGATGATGGTCACACATTTGACATGTGATAGTTACAAATTGTACATAGATCATTTACACAGTTGACATTGGGACAATTTACATTAAATTTGAACACATTGTACATTGTGACATATTAGACATTTGGAAATTACGACATTTATACTATTTTTAACACATTGGCTTTGTGGTGGGCTCATACGCACATAGGATGGCTTCATGACAGGCCCAAATGCACACAGGTTGGCTTCATGGTAGGCTCAAATGCACACAATATGGCTACTTGCAGGCCCAAATACACATAGGATGGCAAGTGACAAGCCCAAATGTCATAGTTTTTATCACATTCAACATTTATTCCCTACACGGGACAATAAAGTGTACATATTTCATGATTTTAATTTAGTATTATCTTTTACCGATTTTATTAGCATCATCATTGGAAATTAATACACACTTTTGCATGTGGTTTGCAAGCTCACGTGCATGGCACAAGGAAATGGAACATGAACAATTCACACATGCATATTTTGAGTCCGTGGGGAGGTTTGTGTTTACTTTATTTCATTTTAATCCAACAATTTCAATCACTAGATTAAGATGGGGAAATGTAGTACCCATATTTGGACCAAAGGCAATTGACATTAACTTTTTGGCATTATCCCAACAAATTATCTTCTTGCACACAATTGACTTGCGCTTACACACATCTTGCTCAATATAGCACTCCATAGCCACTAGGTCATGCTTTTTATCCATATTTGTCTTGTTAAAAATCCATATGCTAGCTACAGAACACATCTTGGACACATTACCACCCACTACAATTAATAAATATGAATTTTGACTCTCTTGGTCAAAACCAAAAGGCAAATGATTTCACCCTCTCTTATTGCAATGGTTAGTTTTGCAAATGCAAAAGCTATCCTGATCAGCTTAGGGACCTTTGGGCAGGAAACCTTCGAACAAGTCTATTATAAAATCCCATACATGTTAATCATTTCGACCTAGGCAATACATAAGTGGTCTTTGACATCAAAGGGCTCCCACACAAATCAACACCCATTAAAAGCACAACAACACAATTCAATTCTCAACACATCCTATATTTTCTGCCCTAGATCATATTTGCATGCATATTTCACACTAAAGAACATTGCATTGATGGAGGCCTCATTGGGATACTCTACCTGACACATTGTTATTGTACACATCGCACACATGCACCGGATGGGAGAACTACACGTGGCTTGATCCCTATTCAGAGTATTGTTACATAATGCAACTGCATCACACCATCGGGATGGTGTGAGGTCAATCAGACAAACCTCCTTTTAGGTCTTCAAGGTGAAGAAAAGCTAGGGTTTTGAAGAAAGCACCAACCCAATCAGACTAACCAGTTTTTAGGTCTTCAAGGTGAAGAAAAGATAGGCTATTGAAGAAAGCAGAAGCCTTGATTTGCCACAAAAGTGTAAATCACCAGAATCTGAGCATAGAATGCAAAACTACAAATATAGAAGATCACAATGCCATAACCAGATTTGAGCACAACTTAGCGAAGGTGAAAACCATCTAGCCACGACAAAACTATCTGGGGCATCTACCAGACTGCTGTTTTTTCCTTCATACACTGCTAGGTCAGCACATTCTGCACAGAGCCAGTACACTGTCTACACATCCCATATCTATCATCACAGCTTTCAGAACAACATTCTGAGCCAGTTCAATGGTGCAAGCATTTCAAAACCATTCACACCTGGTAACAGTTAAAGTCCAGTTTGCTTCCTGGAAAAATGGATTTCCTAACCGAATGGCCACACATGGAGACTTGGCTTAACCGAATGCGCATTGTATAAACAAGGCTTAAAAATCAAACTTAAAACATCAAAAGCAACAGGAATATGAATCAGAATTTTTATGACCTGTGCATGGGCAGGGCAAAATAAATGGGGAACAAAGCACCAAGCCAAAACCACTAGACAAGAAAATTATTCAATTATCACAACAAATTCTAAAATTGTCGTTAAAAAAATGATTGAGGAAGAACAAATGTGACAAAACAAGAATAACTGGTCAAATTTAGGTAAAGATAGGAAGAATATGACCTAAAATTTTGAAGCAGAGGGAGTTCCAACTTCCACCCCATCTGTACCAACACACTGAGCCTTCTTCAGTTCACCAAAATTTTAGCAATAACAAAAGTTGCGGATTGCATTCATCATGAGATGATTTATTTACACACCTGAGCAAAATCCCACAAAAAATAATAATCTAATCCTTTTCCAATCCGACGGCTTTCTTCCAAACTTTAGCCATTCCAGGAACATGATGGCCTCCCACAACAGCAACAACAGACTTACTTTCACTTGCAATTTTAAGCAGTTCACCACACATGTATTCCTCACTCTCACGATAAAATGTCTCACCAAGAATTGATGAATGTTTTTCCCCCGTGCGATCCTTATGTAAGTTCTTATCCTCCATTCGCTGGAGCCTCTCTGAATATAGGCGTTTGAAAAATTGGGAAGGTAGACAAAGAATCAGGAGGCTTGCAGCAGCATACTTAATTTTCTCTGAAAAATCCAAACATTCCCACGCCCTTCGCGTCGCTACATTCCAAGGCCGAGCACTGGAAACGACATTACCGCCGTATTTCGTCGCTTCTTCGTATGCTGCGCGAAACTCAGAGCCCGGAGCTATTTGCATTGCCTTACTAATCCTTGCCTGAATCAGAGACACAACAATACCAGCGGCACTGAACTTACATTCCATCAACCGCTCCATCGTCGCAGTAAAAGTGGGCATCCTCTGGTTTAGCGCCGCCATTAATGGCGCGCTGTAAGAAAATAGTCTCTGGTTTCAACAAACTAACGATAGCAAAGGCTAAGCAGGGGGATTCACGAACCCCAACAACAAGAGAGCGGTCCAGCTCAAAAACGCAAATCCAGAGAAACTCGGGGAAAGACATACGTATGTACAGATCATGATACCCATATGTAATGAGAAAATTCAGATCTAAAATGGAAATAACTTACCAGCAGGAGGAAGTAGCCAAGTCCAAATAGGCCGAGTTGAACTTTGCAAAGCCAAACCGAGTCGGAGTGTGGCGATTTGGGAAAATAAGTGCCGAGATAGTTATAAACCCCAACACTCTGCACTCATAAGCGATCTACCATGACATTGATGAGCCATGGAAAAAGAAATTACGAGCCAGCAATGCCGAGCTCCAATAGAGCAAAGCCAGAGCTAGTTGTTTTGCACAGCCAATGGAGAGAGCTCGACCCAGAAAATCTATAACAGAGTCTCGTCTAAGGCACACTGAAACAGAGCAAGAGCATGGAAGATATACGCCTAAATGGAAACCAATACAGTAAACCGATGGTGAACAAACCAGAACAAATGCCCAGGCGGCCAGGGGCAAATGAAAATCAGATCCGAAGCCTCAGAGTAACTCTAGTTCTGACCAGAAGGCTGGACCGTATTGCTGGAGCAGAAGGCTGGACTATCACGCTGAAGCTGCCAGGAGATCTACTGCTTGGACTGATCAAAAAATGGTGCATTAATTTTCCCCCATTTGGTCGGTTCCCGCAATTTTCCCCCATTTGGCTTCCTGCAATTTTCTCTCAATGTAGTACATTAAAAGTTAATTTATTATTCAAAGTTTAAAATAAAAATAAGTTAGAGACAAAAATTAACTTTTAGAGACAAAAGTAAACTTTTGTCTCTAATTTTTGTCTCAAAATAGGGGTCCATGTAGTACTGACATTTATCAAATGTTAAAAAATAATAATAATAATAATTGTATCTAATTTTCTATCGGAAAGATGTTTTAGTTTTAGGACGTGTTTTTGGGTGGAAAATTGGGGACTGTAACGTTTTACATTTATTTTTGAAAGACACAGTACAGCAAGGAAAAGATCACATAACAAGTACAATGAATGAATTTCTGGTCCTCCATGAATGCTACAGAAATTTCATGGTCTAAAATTCTAGATAGACAGGGGGATGGAAGGAAGCAGGAAACTTGAAGCTCCATCCTCACTCAGACTTGATGTTGTTACACCTATATCGCTATTTTCACGACGGTAGACACATATAATCCTAACAGCCGTCGCATCTTCGTCTATTGGAATTTTAGAGGTAACTGAAAGTCTTAAGTGTCCAATTGTTGGTGGGGAGTATAATCTATTTGCACGAACATACATAGTTCAATCACGCTCAAGCAGTGAAGATTCTTCAGGGTAACAGGTAAACCTGTTAAAGAGGCACTCCTATCGTCAGGTGCTCCATTTTTGTGAGTTTTTCAATATCATGTGGCAGCGTTTTCAAGCTGGTACCCATCACATTCAGCATCCTCAAAGACTCTTGACTTGTTGTTTCATTTGGCAACTGTTCTAACATTGTACAACACTCAAAATTCAACTCCTCGAGAGTCCTGATGCTTTCAAATGCATCTGCTTCTACAGTCAAGTTTGTGCACTTTTGTACATCAAGGTATTTAAGACGTGTGAGGTGACCGAAGGAACGTGGAAGTTCTTGTAAACTTTGACAATAAGAAAAATCTATGTATTGGAGATTTGTTAGCTGCCCAAACATGTCGGGTAAAGAAGTTAAGCCCTCACATTGCGTGATCACCAGGTACTTCAAAGCTCGCAACTCGCACAATTCTTGCGGCAGAGTTACTAGACAAGGGATACCATCCAGTGTCAACTTCTCCAAACGTTGTAGCAACATGATCGTTGGTGGAATTGACATAAGTTGACTGCAGTTTATAGCGTTAACCTCTCTTAACTGTTCAGGAGGCTGCAGTTTAGGAAAACAGTACTAATTAGTGACAGTAAATAATGGAAGAAAATCTTAAACAACCATACATATTCTGATGTCATGATATGTAGCTTAAGGAATATAAAGAGCTATGAGTAATATTTACCTTAAAGTTAGGACCCCACAAAGTTTCGAGGTTACCTTCCAAAAGCTCTAAGACGTGTAAATTGTTCATTTCAAAGGGAGGAAAGGCTGCTTGCGGACAATTTCTCCAACGAAACCATACCAAATCTCCAAATCTATCAGAGTAATCAAGATGACCATCAACATCAAGAAGCTCTATTTTGAGAGAAGCAAATGTGTATGTTCCAAGTCGTCTATCGTAGCTCCTTGTAGATTCAGTGATTCCCCTAAATTTTGTACATTCCTGAACATGGAAAATTATTCAACTCCTTTTTAAGTTTTAAAATGTGAAAAAGAGAAAAGGGAAGACCCTAATGTCTGGGTTATCACATTTAGGAAAGAGGAAAAACCATAAAAGTTTAAAACTGATGACATTTTTGCATGACAGTTTTGACAGTTTTATTGTTTTTCTTATCAGAGTTTTAATTTTTTTATAATTTGTTTTTGTTGCTGCTTTGAAGTGAAATTGTCTCTTTCTCGAATTTTTTAATTTTTCTGTTTGACATTTTAGAGTGATTTTTCTATTCATCTTTATTATTCAATCAACATTGTTTATCTTAATGAAAAGAGAGGAAAAAAACGCAGATCATAATGTTTGGGTTATCAAATTCAGGTAAGACTGAAGTCATTTCTTGTGACCGTTTTATTGTTGTTCTTACTTATTTATGTTGCTGCTTCGAGCTGAAATTTTATTATTTTACAAATCTTTTGACTCCAATTATTTAAAATTCTGCAATATGACTTTTTCCATATATTTTACTTAATTCCATCCAACACTATACAATATTTTTATATTAATGCACATTTCAATCCAAGAAAAACTTCGAAATGTAAACCGATAGTAATACTATACCGGCACCGATAGTAGGTTGTGGACAAAGTTTATAGCCTCGTTAGGACGCCAAAGACGACAGGAAAGATGTGGAGAGCTATAAAGCTGCTGATCTGCTATCTCTCGTCCTAATCTAGAAATGACGTCGTTCATCTTCAGGCAATTGTTGTCGTCATACTGAACAAGGCACATATACTCCAGCTTTTGGAGGGTTCTTGCAGGTCTCCATCCTAATCCAGTCCATATGCGTAAAGCAGTATTTTTTTCCATCCCCAGAAAAAAGCAAGCAATATCTAGAAATATTTGTTCCTCCTCTTCTGGCAGAGTACCGTAGCATGATTTGAGTATTAAAGGTAACTCGTAGACCATTTCCATTTCGTGCTGCGCGTACTCTTCAGTATTGATGCCATACAAAAGGAAATTCCAGCCGACAACCTTGAGAAATAATGGCAAGCCACCACAATTGCTCAGAGCAGCTTCGACGAAACGCTCGAATCCAGGAATAGGAGTCGGTTGTTGAAAGGCATGCCCACACAAGAGCTCTCGTGCATCCGTCACACACAGTGGTTTGATTTCGTAATGCAAGGAGATTCCTGAAAGTTTAAGGACCGCCTTATCACGGGATGTGACGATCACCAGACTTTGTGAACCCAAAACGTTGTCCTTAAGTAGTAGAGCATCCATTTCTAGCAACTCGTCACTTGTAAGGTCCTTCAAAAGCTGCCTCTGCATGGTTAGCAATCCATTTCTTTCCGAGGCTTTTCTAACCCCGAACAGCAAACTAGATCTGTCGAAAGAATTTTTCTTGCCATAAAAAAACTCTTCGGCCAAAGTAGTTTTGCCGGATCCCACGATTCCAACAATTCCCACTATCTTACTGTTGTCACTCTCTTTTATACGCGTCGACATGAAGCACTCGAAGGCGCCGACGGCCTCATCCAGGCCAACCAAGCTATGAAGAGCCTTCTTTCGATCTTTTAAAATGTGTTCTGTCACACGCTCCCGAATCGCTTGCACTAGCTTTACCTCGTCTCTGAAATAGGCATCCATTTAAAACAAAGCCCCATTGAGGAGATACTCCAAAGCCGTGTCTAACAATTCAAATGAGGAGCCAAAAACAAAAAACAAAAAAAAGACTTACCTTTTGAAACTATCTGAATCCAGCTCCAGCCCTGAAATATTAGACACCCTCTGGAGCGACTCTCTCCATCGCTGAAGCCTGTCCGCGTCATACCCTTGAAATCTTTTTGAAGCGAATGCTTTCGCGTATTTTCCTTTCCCATATTGTAGCCGCACAAGATCTCCAGGCGGAACGTGATAAAAGACAGGAAGAATCAATCCACCGCTTTCTAGCATTAGACTCAGTTCATCCAAACACCAAGGCGACTCGGCATATCTGCGAGACAAAATAGCAATGTGGACTGAAGCTGTGCGAATCGCCTGTATTATTGTGGGAAGTAATTCTTGTCCGGCCTGGAATTCTGTTTTATCGAAGAAAACGTTAATTCCAGTATTTTGAAGGGAATGAAAGATGGTAGTGGCGAGAGTGTTCTTGACGTCCGGTCCGCGATGATTGAGGAAAACATGATAAGGCCTTACTGTCGGATCAAGCCTTTCTTCACTACTCGAAGCCCCAGCCATGAATCTTTCCTCAAGGTTTGCGAATTTACAAAGCCCTAAATAATGAGCAGCGGACTCCGTGTCTTTGAATAACAATGACAGCTGGAGAGCCATTCGTCCAGGCTCGCAACAGAAATATGCTTTTCATTGTTTCAAACTCCGCGAAAGACCCGTTAGTGAAATACATTTCTTGGCATTGCAAAGGTCTACTGTGGAATATTCAAAGCTGTCTATTTAGATTCAATCCATTTTTGTATATAAAGAAAATTAATAGGTGATGCTTCCCCGGCAGAGATGGCACTAAAATGGGATTGCCATGTTAAACAGACGTGATTCGGACCTGTACAATGCATTCAGGATTTCATTGGACATTCATGTTTCTTTTTGTTTGTTAAAGTAGATAGGTATGATACTAAAAACACCACTGTTCCACTTATCTACGTATTTTAAAGTCTTGTCAGGGCCATGGAGCATTGAATGGGTCGACAAAAAAATATACACGGGCAGCATGTCCTCCACAATATGAGGAGGAACGAGTTCGTTTCGGTAAACGTCTAGTGATGTGGTAGTTTAATATCTGGAGGCCATAATTTTTCACTTGGAAAGTCGAGTGAGTCATTCTTTAAACATACATTTCGGAAAGTGGTATGCTGTCATGATCCAGCATACTGCATATCGCTGTCCCCACAATTTTTTCGACTCTAAAATCTATCATTTGAAGGCTGAAAAATGCATTTTAATTTTTTTTGTAAGGATTTTAAATATTTAATAATTTTATATTTGAATGGGAAATTGAGTTGAAATTTGGTCACTGACTTTATTTTTTAAGCACGTAAAGAATGAGAAATAATTATCATTTCCATCCAAACTTAAAACTAAAAGTTACTAAAAATAGTAACTTTTAAAACTACTACTTTAGTTAGAGCTTTAATTAGCTTTTTCATTTATAAATATAAATTTATCTACACAAGCATTTATATGAATCTATGGAAATTTTCTTATACCAAACTTGAGCCAAGATGTTAATATTCTACAAGATAATGTGAATTTTACATCTAATGTTCTAAGTGTTTCTTCCCCTCTACATCTTTGGTTTATTTTTTAATTGAAAAGTGCACTTTTATTGATAAACATAGGGTAACTACAATGTTTATTGTACAAAAAGAGAGGCGGAAGAGATCATGCCCTAGAATGTCAATGACATTGAGCCATCAAGGCCTCGAGAATGAGGCCATTTATATCAAAATAAAAGTGCGGACCTCAATCAAAAAGGGAAACCAAAACAAGGAGCCAAAAATTACGCCGCAACAAAAACATGGTGGCGGGTGGAGGAGGTGGAGAACTATTTGAATTATCTCCCGGCCAAAACCAACGTGAGTCGGGGCAAGGATGGACTTCCGTAAAGTCTCATCATGCTACTGATGCTCATGTTGTTCCTTGGGATTATCAGGACCATCAAGAAGGAGAAATGATAGGGGCCAACCATAGAAACTTGTCTTGGTAAAGGTAGACCATCCCACTCCTCCGTAATCACCAATACGCCTACAAACCCCGCCATAGGTAGGGGAGGGAGGTCGAGAATGAGGGGACCATCGACGGTGAGGAGAGGGGATCCACCGGCTCGGAAGCGTCACTGTGAAACCCCCTCCTGCCGGGGAGGAAGGGGAGAATGGCGCGGCCGAGATGGAAAACAACGAAGAGCAAGAGCATTAGGTGGAACTCGGCTAATCTGCAAGGGGACGACGACCTAGTGGTCGAGTAGGTGCTAGAGGTGTTCGACCTCCGGTCAAACTTTCTTGGCCTAATTTTGAATTTGGAGCATCACAATGGAGAGAATAGCCACTTTATTAGTAATAGAGAAAATTCTATCCATAGGAACATTATTAAATATGACATTATTTCTATCTTTCTAAAGATGAAATAGAATACCATATCTGAATATGTACCCAAATTTGTTGCAAATTACAGGAAGTAGGGTCGAGTCCCCTAAAAGAACCATCTTCTAGTTGAAGAAATCAGGAGAGAAGGGTTTAAAAGGGAGTGAATCCATTTCTAGGTCAATTGAGCATACGAGATAGAACAAAAAAATACACTTGGTAGATGTAGGGTGGTGGCACACCAAGCGGGTGGGATTGAGACCCATATGATTAAATCAATCTCTGCTGGGATCCCTTGGTGTAGAACACACCACAAAAAATGAGCTTTTGGGATAAAACAGAGGCAGAAAACCTTTTCGAATCGTCCTTTCCCATAGACACACGGGAGGTGATTTTCCAATGGTGATTAAACAAGTCAAAATTCACTTGTGACTGGGGTGAGAAATGAATAACCCATACTGAGGTTTGTAATGGCGAAGTGAAGTAGAAGATGGAAAATTCAGCCACGCCACCAAAGAACACCAGAAATTGGTAGACACAAAATCATGCACTTTGGGAAATTATCTAGTTTTGATTACATACTACTATTCATATGAATCCTAAGTGAGAAAAGTAGTAATTAACACATGTCTTTGGCCACCTTTATTTGCTTTTTTGTTTTCACTTTTAGTCTTTCACCCTTAATTCCTCGATCTATCTTTTTATACTTTAACGTTTATCATCTTGGACACAAGTGCCCAACCAGATGCCAACACCGGTGCCCTCGTGCCCTCTAAGTGTCTCTCGACCTTAGTATACTTTGTTCACACTTTTTGGGTGCTTTTTAGTCATTTGAGCATCTTATATTTTTCTTAGTCATCCTTTTCGGGTTGATTACAAAGTTCAAGCAAGGGAATCATATAAATATAAATTTATGTGATCATAATAAAAAACCAAGCACTAAGAATTAGCTATCACCGCTTAAGGTTGCATCCATTGCACCCATCAGTGACATCACAAGGGACATAAGGGTTGGTTATTCTACATAAACTTCATAGCGGGGTGTATATTTTATTCCATGAACACATATATTACATTTCTTTACATCTAGCTTACTTTCTCATTATCAAGTGTGAAATGCACAAGAGCCACCTAGGGCACAATTATTCACACACATAGAACTACATGGGGTCTTAGATGTAGTGCAACACTCAGATCGTAAGCTCACCATTGTGACAAACTAAGGATACTCGTAACCCTCATTCTAAATCTATATTTTTTAGGATTTAATGTCTTTTTAGGGTTTTGTTGATTCAAAATCACAACACACCCCAGATGGTTAGTTCAAAATGGGGCATTTGGTGTGATTTTTCAAACATGGAGTTATCATGAAGTGTGGGACTTTTGCAAATCAGAAAACTCTCCTAGGAAAATGTGGTTCCTCGCTCCTAACCTTACCTGTCATGAACTACTCTAGGTGCATGCCAAACTATTACTAAACCCTAATCTAATGCTTCATAAAAGGGCAGGAAAAAATTATTCCATGAAATTAAATCCTACATTAAAGAGGAGATACACCAAGAGAAGGAGTGTTTATCACTTCCCCAACCTACAAAATGATGGAAAAGTGAACCATGGAGAGGGTAAACAACAACAACAACAAACCAAGATGCACACACTATGTATCATTTCTAAACAAACACATCACACCCAAGACCTGGCATGAACAATGGAATTTGCACCTTGAACACCAAATATTTATGAAAAGAAAGAAAGAAAAATCAAACTATGAAAGTTTAAAAGATTGAACACAAACACGCCTTCCATTACTCCTTATGAATTTCCACAATACATTTCAAGAGAGGAAAGGAAAGAAGTGCCATTGCATATTTGAGAAGAAGGCATTAAGCCCCAAGAAGATATGGGGTACATGAGATAAGAAAGGTGATCCACCCTTTGCATGTGTAACACGTTACAATATTTATAGCGAGAAAATTAAGGAGAGGAGAGAGAGAAAGAAGATCCCGAAATTGCTCCAAACCCATAAAAATTCATTGTTTATCCTACAATGAGTACTTGGAAATTTCCAAAACATCTCCTCCATTAATGATGATACCTTGTGTATGAAGGAACTGGTTGTGATTGCACTTGAGTCTAGTCTAGCTCTTGTACTTTCATGATGACATTATCTTCTCACCCACCTCCATTAATGGCCTTCATCTACCAAGAGGTATTGTTCATTTTCCCCAAATTTTGGAGATCTAGAACCCACAAAACCCTAAAATTTTATGTTTTCACGTTGTCGAGATCCTCTCCACGATTCTAATGACCGGTTGTTTGTGCAAAACGGACATTGAGGCTCGAGATACCACATTTGATTCCCCGGAGGCTTTATAATTTTGGGGTTTATGAAACCTCGGAAAATACATTTTCACAACTCCATTATGCTTCTTCTATAAATATGTCTCTCTCAGATTTCCAATGACTTTGTATTTTTGTGAAATTCCATGCTTGAGCTCGAAATATTACATTTTGAGTGTAGGAGGTTTTTGGGCACTTTGGCCTATGCAATGTTGGTGGGTGAGTTGCTCGCTGAGCCCTGAAATGGCTCGGCGAGCTGTTTCTTCTTCTTGGGTTGAATTCTCAAAAATAATCTCGCCTCTACTTCACAATTGAATTCCTCCCCTTGCTTTGCATTAGATGATCGACAATTCGGGATTGTGAGCCCGCCGACCTCCGAATATCTTCCCGCGCTGACCCCAAAATCAAGTTGACTCCCAAAAATGACACGTTGCCCACTCATTTTTCGGGATTCGGGGTCTTTCATTTTCGGGAATTTGGCTCGGTCTTCATTCTTTTATGCCACGGAGATTCCGAACTGTCCAACATCCCAAGTCTGAAGTTTTCAGGCTTTGGCTTTCCTTCACTCATTTCCCAGCTTGACACATCGAGCTATCCTTACGTGCCTTTCTGCCGAGTTGTCTCCAACATTGGGCCAGCGAGCCAATGTTCAAGGTGCATTCCAGGTTCTTCCTCATGCCTCGCCCCTTGAAACCATGTTGATTTCTACGATCGAGTCACGCCTATCAATGTTTTCGATCTCTCCATTTCTCCTTATACACTGCGCGCTCGGCCTCCTTACATCAACATGATCCAAGCTATTTCTGTGACCTTGTTCCTCATTAGCATCAGCTATCATGATTCATTGAGCTCGACCCTCCGAGCCTCCCGGTCGACCTGCATACTTAGCCAAGTTCTCGTGTCATGCCGAGCCATGTTGGTTTTCACTGTTTTCTCCTAAGTGCCGAGCTACTATCAATACCCACGAGCTCATTTATTGCTATCTTCTGCTGCCATGGCCGACTTGCATGCGAGCCTCTCACCGTTTGGATTAAGGCCTTGACTCAGCTGCATACCTCCGAGCTTGATCACCTGTTAGCCGACATGGTCTTCTCAATTTAACTCGTCTTGGCCAGAAATTTGTTTAGGCGAGTTCCTCGCATTTCACTGTGCCTCGCATGTCAGCTTCATGGCTCGAACTTTACACTTTACAAGCTCTGTGATGAGCTCGTTGTTGTCCATGAGGGCTCGCCTAACATGCATGTCTCTTCATCTCAGACCCATCACGAGTTGTTCTTCCGTGTTGCCACGCCGGGGGTCATTCACTTGCTGGTGTGTTGAGTTGACATTCATAGCCAACTAACTAGATTTCTTGTGTCATGCTCTAGTTCAAGCCAAGCCGATATTGCATTGTTGAGCCTGCAATGTGCAAAAACCAGTCGGCTTGGACCTAACCACCTCGCCACCCATTTCCCCCTGCAAGTTCGAGCTAGCTTGATCATTTTGGGCTATGTTCTGCGAGCTAACTGCGTGACTTGGTGACTCGGTCTCCTATGCCTCGACTCGAGGCCCTGCTTGCATTGTTTTTGGCTTGACCATTTTCTTTGACTGAGCTCTGCGATGAGCTCCGTTGTGGATTGCTCTAGCCCGAGATCGCTTTCCTTTTGATCCAGCTGCGAGCTCCTTGTGTTTTCCAAGTCCACGAGTCGTCTGGTTTTGAGCTCGAGAGCCATGAAACTCTAGTGTCTCGGCTTATTATCCAGGATCCCTCCCATTAGCTTAATCTATCAAGTGAGCTCTTCTCCTATCTACCTTGGTTCTCGAACAATATTTTTCTGACTTTGGACAATTTGGCTCGGCTATGGGGCGACGTGCGTGAGGGATAGGTAGAACGGGCCGAGTCTTTGCAATGCTTCGAGCCCTCCAATTTGGCTCATTCAATCCCTTCTGCAGTATATTTACTGGCTCAGTTGCATGGCCCTAAGACTTGTTCTTCGTCAATGCAATGTTTTTGAGTTTGATGCAAGTCGGTTTGCCGACTTCAACGTGTGCACCGGCTTCAATGGCCTATGTACCAACCGCCGAATCCATTTACAATGCCGACATTCATTATGTTTCCCTCTGCATCAGGCCATCCCTTGAAACTCGATAATGAGCTCGGTTGATCGAGAGATCGAGCTCTCCCTTTCCTCTTAGCTTGGATTACCACCATGATTGAACTTTTTGCTAGGGCTCGGCCTTTTGACGTTCACACTCCTTACGAGCTCCCCATCATTTCCTTCAGGCTCGCCGAGTTACAAATGAGCTCGACCAAGCTTATATCATTTATGCACTCCTTTTCATCACACAAGCTCACCTAGTTACTCGACGAGCACTTTCCTAGCTCGGTGCCTCCCAAAGGGCCAAAATATAAAAGTTTTGATCTCGGGGCTCCGTTCTTGAAATTTTTTTGGAATTTTCCTGTGCCCGAGCTTGATGTGGATTGAATACAAGGTATTTGGGACCTAGCATGATTTCCCCTTGTTTTTCTTATTCGACGAGATGTGGGCTGGTTGGCCAACTTTTTCCCAGGGGGCAAAAATTGTCAACAATTTGGTGACTCACGGGACATCTACCTGCTAGATGCTTTGTACCATAGCCTTGTTATGTCCATTAGGCACATAGTCATTATATACATGTAAATGGTCCCAAACTTGTCGAAACCGAGACCCGAAATCACCCGCAAATCGCTGCAGAACCTACTATGTTTCTTGCACTCTCAATTTTCATAAGAAAATCTTAAAAATAAAATTTGTGAGAGTGGAAAATTTACTTGATCAAGATCTTCACCGTTCCTCACTACAACCCTATCATGCGAGACTCAAGTGGATTGTCCCAAGACTGATTCCGCCAAGTATGAAGTACACAACCGATGATTTCTTGGCTTGTATTACACGCTATAGGATTTTGGATAAGACAATTTTTAAATTTTTACATCGTTAAACTCGTTAAAAATTAAATTTTCTCTTTCTTCTAAAAGTTCCACTCGTGACATCCTACTAGAGGCTTCTTTCTAGCATGCGGGTGTACCTTAAAGTTCACCATTGGTTGACCTTGAAGGACTCAAAGAGTGAACATTCAAGTAAAACTTGTCCTTAACCCTACTTTTAGTTGCTCTACATTTTTTCTCTCTTAAGATCTGCAACTATTCCTTACATGTATGAATTTATTTTTACATGTGGGAAGCCTATCGAAACACCATGTATCATGCTCGAGAAAACACAAACCATATGTACAAAATAAAAATAATACATGCCCAAGTAAACATGCAAAGTGTTCCCGAGCACTTGTGATGCAAAAACAAATGCCACACCTATCCTACACTAACCGAAAGTAGGGGACTTCAAATGATCATGACACCGGTAGTCAAAAGTAACTTCCTTTTCTCAAGGCTAGTGGCCATGGTGATGATTTGACACTAGACATGGCCGTATGGGTGAGTAAAAATCTGATGTGGTAGTAAATTTCCACCCATATCATCAAGGTATCGATCGGGAATAAAATGAGAACCTCTTTGGAATGATCTACATGAATCTCTTGGAGGTGTTGTAACTGATGTGGCTATCTTTGCACTATGAAGCTCATCCTTATGTTAGGAAATGATGATGATAGGTCTTAAGAACTCGATTCTAGCTCCAACGAACCTAGATATCTTATAGGGAAAGGTCTTGATTACCAAATGTGCTTGTTACTCGAGATTTAGTAAGAAAATCCTCGTGCATACCTTTTTGAAAATGATGATTTTCTGTGATTAGATTTTCTATGAAAACTCGATGAGCCACCCGAGTGGGTGGTATGGAAATGATGATGGAATCCTCGTTACTTCATTTTCCTTCAAGCATGGAAGATTCATTAGCAAGCTTAGGCTCTTTAACTGAAAGTAGGAAACCTTTAATGATTGCATCTTCATCAAGGCCCTCTGAATCTGATCCAATTTCCTCCACTTCAAGAAGGCTATTATGGAAACCATGTTTCTCTTGAATATTAAATCTCGTGGCAAGAAGTTCTTCAATTTTAAAGACAAGTGATGGACCCATAATTTTTTTGAGTTCAATGCAAATTCTTCTACACCACCGCTATCTTCCAAATAAGACAAATAGTTAGCCTCCTTACTATCCGATGACACCAAGGATTCTCCTTCTTTATGGTTCCCTTTGATTCGCACATTGTTCACCATGGTTTTCCTTATCTTCAAACATGAAATCCGAGAGTTCAAACTTGTCCTCAAAATTAAAATTTTTAAAGGACGTGTTGGTACCCAAATTGATTCTCCAATGGAATTTGAGTAGCATCAAATATTTCACAAGATACTCAGAGATAGACAAATCAAAATATATGTCATTTTGTAGCCGGGGAGGTGATTCATCTGGCACTTTGTCACTTGGTGTTGGAGAATTGGATAGCACCTTGAAAGGATTTGATCTATCCTCACTATTTTAGGTTGTGCCTTTCAACTAGGGTAAGAGAACCCACTTTGTAACCTCTAGTTGATGAAGGAGATGAAGATATCCTTCTTTTGCACAAATTTTAAAGAAGAACCTTGGGAAAATATGATCAATGCACCACAATTTAACTCTCACGAGTTGTCACTTCTAAAGAATGGAGATATTTTCCAAGAAAGGATTAGGTTACTAAAGACATTGAAAACTGATTGCTTTACGCATATTTTTGACAATGGAAATATTTCATTTGTTGATATACAGGGCAAAATAGGGGTACTTCAGGTGGGATTAATTGTTTTTTGAATAATTTTTGGTGGGAGATTCAAGCAAGAAAAACTTGATTTGTCAGATCTTTGAGGGCCTTAACAATAATTGGAAAAATTAACAACATAAAACTTCATAATAGTCCAAATGTTCCTTCAACCAGTAGGTGTGCATCAATGGAGGCCCAGATTTGCATGTTTTCACAAATCTTTAGGAGTTTAACACGAAGGCTTGAGCTAAAATACCACATTAAACATTATCAACACTGTTTATTATTCCTAAGATACCCCGAAAGGCTTACAAACAATATTCACTAGCAAATGAGAGTAATGTTATTTAAATTGTTTATTTCATTCCCATATGAAATCTCTTCTAATAAATGAAATTGTAAATTCCACCAAACATTCAAAGATATAAGATATTGTGATATTCACAAAGTTTTCGTGTAATATTGCAATGGGAACAAGAAAAACTATTTGCATACATTAAAAATGAAGCAGTCAAATTTTTTTTCCCGAGACTAACATAGATTAACTCGAAATCTCTTAGATTCATCAGTAGGGGAAAGTTATTAAAACAATCTCAGAGCTTGTCAATGGTTGTACACTTGCAACCAATTTGACATGATAGAAATCCAAAAAGCACAAGAAATTAAGCAGGTTTCTCAGATGGTCACTCGAAAGATGGGCTTTCTCAAATTTTCACATAAATTTCAACCCCGACCTTTTGCATATCTAAAACATGCATTTTATAACATTCATTTACATCCAAGCCTTCTCCCCAAGAAAATAATATCCAAAGCATCTTGTTTGTTACAAGTTTCATCATGATTTTTGGAAAGGGACATTTAACGAAATTACGGCAAAAATTTGCTAGGTCTTTTACAAAGGAAAATCATTACAAATATTTGCATCATTGTTCTATTTGGGAGAACCCTTTTTCATCCTTAGCACCTACAACATGCTTTTCCTTCATCATTTCATCCTTTTCCCTCTGCAATCTCACTCTGTAATTTCTGGATCTGATAATTTGCATTTTTTTGCAAGTGCCCGAGAAAAAATCCACTTCAAATGTTCAAATTTATACCTCAGATTCACAAATTGAGCTCTAAATCCATTCAATTGCACTATGCCATTAAAAATACAAGAAATCATCAAAATTTTATGAAGAATGATGCAAAAATTTCATCTCCAGAGTTCTTGGAACATCAGTGGTGGAAAAGATAGATGCAATGTATAGCTACCATTGATTCGCCCTTTTAACTTTGAATTTGAGTGTCCAGTGGAAGAATTTGATTCGAAATGGGCCTGGGGCACTTTTTAACATTTTATAACTTTTGGGAAAAATGTAAAATTTTAACATTTTCCCCTCCCTTCCGCCCTTTGAAAACAGGCGTGACACGTGGCTTAATGTGGGTCCCAGTGGAATTATGGCTCAATTCTACCATTTTACCTCTTTTTTTACAAAAAGGAAAAAATCTTCAAAATGCTCCGATGGCCCGCCTTCCCGCTTTGACTTTTCAATGCAGGCCTTAACTGTTTTTTTGGCGGGGTCGCGCTTAACTTTATAACTTTATTCCCTTTTTCACCAAAAAGGGCTTAAATTCTCAAACTACCTTGATGATCCACCTTCCCACTTTGACTTGTCAAAGCTGCCACATGTTCCTCTTTGATTCACAACGGAGTTGTGGATCACTTTATAACTTCATTCCTTTTTCACAAAAAAACTTAAAAACTTCAAAGTGCTCTGAAACCCACCTTCCCGCTCTGACTTTTCAATGCCACTTGTCTTTCTCTGATTGGAGTGGAGTCAGTTCACATTATGACTTTAATCCTTTTGAAGTTAAAAAAATTCAAAGTAACCCAACATTTCACCTCCCAGCTTTGAATTTTCAAATCCATGTGTCCTTCTTTGATTTGAGCGGGAGTTTCGGTTCACTTTGCAACTTTATCCCTTTTACAAAATAAAGTCAAAAAAATTCAAAGGAACCCGACAATCCGCCACTCCATCTTTGACTTAGAGTCGCCACGTGTCCTCTTGCGGGCCTTAGGAATTTCTTTTCATTTTTTCTCCTTTTCCATAATGCCTTAAGCATAAAAAGGTCTGCCATTCCATAACTGCTTAACTTGTTGACACGTGTACATCTTCGGGGAAAAAATAAGAAATTTTCTCCGCCACTTAAATTTTGCTTAGCCAATCAGAGCTCGACGGAGCCATGGGGTGAGTTCAGACTTTTTTCCAAAAGTGACAAAAATGACAAGTTTATAATATAAACCCACCGTCCCTCATCCAATTAAAAGCAACCACGTATCCGTCATTCTGCAATAGAATTTTACGGGAAAAGATGCCCTTCATAACCGTAAAAAGCACATAACCCATTTGTTTGCGCCCGAATGTAGATTTTTCTTCAAGGACAAGGAATTTGCAAATAATACAAGGCTAAATGCGATTCTTGACCATGGAGAAGGATTATCAAAGGTATACAAGTGAATATTGAACATTTCATGCACCAAATCAAGCAAAAGAAAATCGAGCACTTAGATTGAAGATTTTTACGACAAACTGAAAATTTCTTTGAACCGATTACGGACGATCAAATCGAGCACCAACATCTACTCGACTCGGGAATGGGCACTCCCGAAGAAGTTCCACAAGAAAAAAAAGTAGACCAAGTGCCAAAAATACCCATTGGGCAATGGATTCAACTTGCAGAGTAGAAAAAACCATAACCAACTTCCCAAAACCAGCCAAAAAACCAACAAAACTAGGTCACCAAGGACCATCACAAACAAAAACACAAAAAGTAGAACGAAACCAAAGGACTACACTATAAAGATGGTGCTCACCTTGATTATGGGAAATCAATCAAGGAAATTTTTCAAATTCCTTCCATTAATAGGTAATTTGAGTAATTCCCCATCCAAGTCTTTTAGGAAAAAGGTGTGTTCACCAATTCAAATGTCAATCGAATAAGGGCTCATCCACAATTCATTAAATTTACCCTACTTTCCCTTATACTCGTGTCTGCTATCCCACAATAGCACAAGATCTCCCACGCTAAAATCTCTTGGAGTCACCTTCTTGTCAAACAAATTCTTCAATTTCTCTCTAAAATTTACATGCCTCTGATGGGATGCCCTTCTTTCTTCATCCAATTCAACAATCTGATTTATGCAAGCATCATATGGACTAAATTCTTGATCCTCCAATTGTTGAATAAACTGATATGAAGACAATTGCATATGCAGGGGCAACAAATCTTGAGTTCCATACACCAAATCAAATGGGATTTTATCAGTAGCTCTCTTGACAGTGATTCTTTCAGCCCAAACAAAAACTTCAATATCTCACCCACTTCCTTTTGTTCAACTCCAAGGTTCTTCTAATGATCTTCAACAAGTTTTTATTGTTGGACTCAGCTTGTCCATTTCCTTGGGGATTGTAGTTAGAAGCATATGTCAAATTGATCCCATACTCTTTACACATTGCCACCAAAGGTTTAGCTCGAAATCTCATGGAATTATCAGCAAAAATCTTAGCTGGCACTCCAAATCTGTAGATTATATGATTTAAAATGAAGTCCATGACAACTTGGTGAGTTGCTTTCTTGGTGGGGATTGCCTCCACCCACTTGGTGAAGTAATCGGTGGCTACTAAAATCCACTTGTGGCCAACACTTGAGGAATCATAAATCTCACCAATGAAGTCCATTCCCCATTATTTGAATGGAGCTTCAATTGATACAGGGCAAAGGGAGGGAGCCTAAAGATTTCATTGTTCCGAAAAAAGTGACAAATTTCACACTTCCTAACCGGAAGAGTTGTATCTTTGAAAAGAGCTGGCCACCAAAAGAAACTTGACTCTCAAAATTTTGTGAGTTATGACCCTTCCAAAGCAAAATTCCCCCACAAACTCCTCCATGGAGATCAACAATTATTTTTGGAGCTTCATCTTGATGTGCATCTTAAGAGAACTCCCTCGGGTTCTTCAAAGCTAACCCAAAATCAAGGTAATGACATATTTTTGGGAAGCTAACCTAAGAGTTCTTTTTGATTTTTACTCAAATGTTCGGGGCAATATAGATGTCCGAGATAAAATATTATATCCTTATACCATTCAAAACTTATTAACTTCTCAAATATACTCACCTTTTCTTATTCTACTTCATTCACTTCAATAGTTTACAAGTTGCTCTCAGCCATAAGCTTATCTAGGCCCAAACCTCTCACCAATTTTGTGGTTTGGATATCCATGTCATATTCCTATAATTTATCTACATATTTTTCTTGAGACCTCCATCTTTGATAAGATATCTTTACAGTCATGTGATGATAGTTCAGTTTTCTGCTCCTCTTGACTGCCCAATAAACTGCAGTAGTTTGTTCTTTAAATCATTTCCTTTCTTTGAGATTCAACGCACAGCAGAAGGAAGAAGAAGACAGTTCTAAGTTGAATAAAACAGAACTTCATTAGCCTTGCTGTTCGCTCACTTTGTGAGCAGATTTACTGTTAATTTCTGTGTGTTTTGTTTTGTTTTCTTCATTGTTCATAAAATATTCAGTATAGTATAAGTGCTGAGATTCTATAATCTTCACTATTGTCGTCAATTTCCACAAGGCACATGTACTCTAGCTTCTGAATGGCCCGCGCACCTCTCCATCCAAATCCATCCCATATGCGTATGGCCGAACTCTTCTCCATTTTTGGAAAAAACAAGCAATGTCGAGAAATATCTGTTTTCCTCCTCTTCCAGAGTAGCGAAGCCAGTTTTGAGTATACCAGGTATCTCTGAGATCATCTCCAGTTCGCGCTCGCAATACTCTATGTTATTTTTCCCATACAACTGGAGATGTTCGCCAATAAGCTTGAGAAATAAGGGTGTTCCGCCGCACTTGCTTAAAGCAGATTCAACCAGACGCTCGAATCCAGGCAACGGATCGGGTTGGTTAAATGCCTCTTTACACAAGAGCTCTCGAGCGTCCTCCATAACCAGCGGTTTGATTTTGTACTGCCTGTCTCTGGAAATTCCAGAAAGTTTAAGGATCGCCCTATCGCGGGATGTGAGTATAACCCAACTCCCTCGCCCCAAAAGACCATCCTTGAGCAGCAGAGCATCCAACTGATCTCGATTGTCAACGTCATCGAGAATGATGAGAAACTTTAGCGATTTTTGTCGAGTTAAGCAATCTAGCCTATCTTCAAGAATCTCTTTTCCGTTGCTTATATGGCTGATTTTAATTTCGTCGCCTGTTAATTCCTTTAGCAGCTGACTCTGCAAAGATTACAATCCATTTCGTTCGAAGGAATTTCTGACATCGAGGAAGAAACTGGATCTGTCGAAATATCCCTGCTTCCTGTAATAGAACTCTTCGGCCAAAGTAGTATTTCCTGACCCGGCAATTCCAACGATGCCCACAGTGTGAACATGCGGATACACATTTCTAGACTCCGACAGAAAGTACTTGAAGTCTTCGACTGCGTCGTCGAGGGCATCCACGGGCTTCTTCCGCGCCTTTATAAAATGCTCCATTACGCGACCCAGTATAGCGTTCCCCAGCTTTCCCTCGTCCCTAAAGTTTGAGTTTCAAACAAAATTCATTTCCTTAGAAACGTTAGCACCTAGTACAGTTCAACATGTGAAGAGGAAGAAGCGCTTACCCGTTGAAAGTCACTGAATCCAATTCCAAGCCCGAACAATTGGACACTCGTTTTAACGCTTCTCTCCACTCCGTAAGTTTCTCTGAGTCGTATCTTATTTTGCCCTTCTTGTCTGTCTTCTTTCTTAATTTGTTGAATGAACTTGCGTATATCCCTTTACCATTTTGAAGGCGTAGAAGATCTGCAGGAGGAACATGATAAAAGACAGGAATAATCTTACCGCCACTTTTAAGCATTAAACAGAGTTCATCCAAGCACCATGGCGATTCCGCATATTTGGGAGAAAAAATGGCAATATGGAACGAAGAAGTGCGAATTGCTTCTTTGAGAGCAATTCTCGGCCGGGCTTAAATTCCGTTTTATCAAAAACACATTCAATCCTTCGTCGCGGAGCAAATAATAGATAGTGCTGGCGAGGGTGTTTTTCACGTCGGGTCCGCGATGATTGATAAAAAGATGGTAAGACCGGATGGACGCGTCAACCCCGTTCTGCTGGTTCATTGTCGTATTTGAAGCCAACACTGAATCTATGCATTTTTTCCAGAGGCAGTTCGAACAAACATTGACTATCCACAATGCCCTTTCAGGATGCGTCAAGCCTGTTCTGCTAGTTCATTGGCGCAACTTCGTAAGGGCACGGATCGGGCATTCGAGGCCGAATGCGAGATAGTGACTAATTTGACTGCCTCGGTTTTTGAAATAATTTATCGACGGACATATTTTTCAACAGCTGGTTTAAATGATAACATTTAGTGCCAGATAAACTGGTTAACAGCTTGTTAGAGCACGACTCACGAGTCAAAACCTTGGATTCATAGCTCATAGCCCGGGCCCCGCGCACACGAGGTTGCACATAGGCTAGCCCGCAGCGCACATGATTATCAAACAAGTGCGCATCGATGCACGGATAGAGTGCTTCGAGACAGCATTTCACCCCCTTCTCTCCATATTAACATTTTACTTGTGCCGTGTACTTGAGCTCCCATTTAACATTGTATTTGACATGGCAATTTGTAATTGGAAACCTATCTTACTAACTCTTGTTTCTGTCAGTATTTAATCAAAAAGTACTAAATTTCGACAGTTTTCAAAACATTCAGAGTGTGCCATGGGTTGACCTAGGCAACAGGAGGACTACTTGGAGAACCTGCACAAATCACTGTTGGACGCTATTAGGCTTAAAAATGCCCACATTTTTACATCATGTGCGCAAGCCTACGGATGGCGCCATTTAGCTAATGCGTGAGGCTATTGAAGCAACAAGTATGGCTACTATGCCTCACCATGGGCTGCCAACAATTATGCATAAACAGAACTTGTTTTTTGACAAATGTGGCCCCTTCACCTATTTTTATTCATTAAATCATGACACACATGTACTAGACACTTTGTTGATTTTGATAGTTAGGAAATGAGTGCAGCTTTTTTTTTTACCATATGTGCGCAAACAAGGTGTTTTGGCCGTCAATATCACTGCCGAGTACACTTTGGAGGGAAATATTTTTTTGCATGTGCGCGGGGCCTTCAACTACGTGGCAATTTATGATAACGAATTTTTTTACCTCTAAGTTGATATTTAATAATGATACTACCAAATTCCATTTCAAGAGATTTCTTAACTTTGACCAACATATTTGATTGAAAAGCACACTTTTATTGATAGAAAAAAGATAAATATAATGTTGATTATACAAAAGATGGGTGGAAGAGATCACACTCTAGAATGCCAATTACATCGAGCCACCTAAGCATAGAGAAGGAGGCCGCTTACATCAAAATAAAAGTGTGGATGTCAATAAAAGGGTGAACAAAACAAGAAGCCAAAAATTAGGCTGCAGGCAGCGGCAAACATGACGGCAAGTGGAGGAGGCAAAGGAATTTCCGGCTTATCACCCCAGCTACACAAGGGTGAGCCGAGTCGAGATAGGCTCTCATCAAGTCTCATCTTGTTACTAATACTATTGTTGTTGTTTCTCGGATTATTAATCGTCGAGAAAGAAAAATGACAAGGGCCGATCAGAAAACTTGTCTTGTTGAGAGGCGGACCAACCTACTCTGCAAGAATCACCAAAATGCCACAAAATCACGCCATGGGCGGGGAAGGCGGCGAGATCAAGGGGACCATCGAGAGCAAGGAGAGGGGCTCCGTCGGCTCGAGGAGTGTCATCTGTGAAATCCACGCCCTAGGGCGAGAGGAGACTGGTGTGACCGAGGTGGCAAGCGATGACGAGCATGAGCATCACAAGGAACCAGACTAACCTAGCAGGGAGAGGTGGCCCAGTGGTCGAGCGGTGTTAGAGATGTTTGACCTCAAACCAAACTTTCTTTGTCTAGTTTTGAATCTAGGACATCACGGTGGAGAGAGTAGCCACTTTATTAAGTAAGAGAAAATTCTAACAGAGAATACACCATCAATAAATACAAAAAATGGTGAAACTAAGGAGAAAACACATGAGTGAAAGGACAAATAAAGAAATTCAAATTGATATAAATGAGTTTTATCTATAAACATATTTGAAAATATTAATAGAAATTTATCTCTAAAATAAATGAAGTTATTTGAGGACACACAAAAGAAGTAAACACAATGAATGGACGCAAACCATTTTTCAATAAATCAATAGATTAAAATAAATAAAAAGAAAAAAGAAAAAAAACTATGGATGTCGTCGTGAATTTAATTGTAACGGAACAATGAGTAGCCCAACAACCGACCTAGAAATTCATTCCTAAACACATTCCCAACACATATTACCCGTTCAATTTTTTGGTCATGGAAATTAATAGTTTCCCAACCTAGAAATGGGATTCACCAATTTGTATATAAGTAGTTTCCTTAAGGTCCTTAGGTAGGTCGATTTTAGTGCAAAAATGTTTTTGAGGGTGAGTTGAATAAAACTCGTGTTGTTCAAGGAAAATGAAGCACCCTAATGTGGCCCAAGGAGATGGCCATTAAGAATTTTTTTCACAAACATCACCTAAAAGGCAATGTTGTAGTGCCCACTTCCCTTGACACCTTTTGATACCGATATTGATACTTCTCATTATATTATGGACATTGTTATGTTTATGATTTAGTATGATGTTAGATGTTAGACCATGGATTATTGTTGATCTTGATTCAGTTATGATGCATGATGATTATTAGTGACACTTTATATGTGGATGATGATATACTTGTTTGACATGGATATATTATGGATGTTGTTCGAACATGTGATATTGGATATTGTGAGTAGATCTAGTATGGAAATTATTGGATGATGATATAGTTGTTAATTAAATTGAAAATGATAATGTTGATTGCTTGATGTTGTTGTGATTCAAATATCTAGATGATTTGAGATTTTATTTATATCATTTTGGATGTTCTGATATGGCCACGAGGCCGAAGGAGGTATTTGTGTTTTGCAGGTTAAAATATCACAACAATATCGGGGGATTGGAGACCAACCATATTGGAATTCTAGATGAATTCAACAAGGTCACCATGGCAACTGTATTTGTGTGTGTTTGTATTTTATTAGGGATTCCCATGGGGGGGACTTCCTTTGAATGTGACCAAGGGGTTGTATGTAATTATTAATGTGGTTTCTTTTTATTAATGTTTGCATGTGTTTATTTTGTGGTGCTTTACCCCTTTCATTAGTTATTATATGTTGTGTTAATGTTGTGAATAACCATGTTGTTAAAATAAACAAATCAAATATGTCATAAGAAAGTAATTATGGAAGTTGTTGGCTCTTAAATTTAATGTTGTAAGAATGTGTAAGTGACTTTGTAAGTGATGTGTAAGTTAACTTCTGAGTGTGAAACACTCCACCTTCTTGGAAATTTGAATTTGTCCTTGGAGGCTTGTGGGACAAGTAAAACTTGTCCCATACCTCTTAAATTTACTTGCCAACCATACCTATGGTTTGGGGGTTGAATTTAGACCTTCTTTATGCATTTTGAAATGACTAATTGTAAGTTTTAATTGCACTTGTCTTACATGTTTTAAATTCAGTCCTTTTGGGGTGTGGGGTTCTTTGGAGTGTGTAAGTAAATCTATCATTTTATTTATTATGCATTGGAGAATGAAGTTGACCTTGTGTTGGGGTTGAGGATGTGTGATGTGGCATCCTACATGGATCCACATCATTCTCTTCTCATCCCTCTTCTATAAAATTCAAATTTCTTGCTTTGTTTTGGGTTGTTGAACTTTTTGGGAGACTTCTTTGAGGTGAATTTTCTTGTGGATTAGAGCTCTCGATTTTGGAGAATTTGAAGGTTGTTGCATTTTTGTTCTTGGATGTTTTGGAGTGATTGCATTGGTGTAAAGCTTGATGTTTTGGAATTGGAATAACTCCATCATGGATAGGTAAGAGCTTGGCTCTTGAAATGCCCTTCTTTATGAATGCAAATGCTATTGAATGAATGTTTTGGTTTGTTTTGTGGGTTATTGGGTAGATGGCCTAGGAATGGTGTAGGAGAAGGCTATGTGGTTTATTTTGTGGGAGGCACAAGTGTTTTTTAGGGAGGTATAAGTGAGGAGGGAGTTGGGATTTGGGTTCCACCTTATAAATAAATAGCTTGCATTTCTTTACTCATTATGGGGTGTCATAAGAGGTTGGGGAGGCATAAAAAAATGGGAGGAATAAGGGGTACTTGGGGAGGCATAAGCTTGTGTCAGGGGATTGAAGTGATATATATGTGTGTGTGTGTGTGTGTGTGTGTGTGTGTGTGTGTGTGTGTGTGCGTGTGTGCGTGTGTGTGTTTTTGGCGGTTTGAAAATAGGTGGCAATACCCATTTTCCCATTGGAAGGCATAAGTAGCATCCCCATAGTTGCTTGTTCCTTTGGCTTGTTTGATGAAGCCTCAATTTTGATTTTCATGTTCAAATGTAGTTGCAAACTACATTCTGTTTTGGACTATGTTTTCAATGTGAAATGTTGCTTGTGTGTTTTGTGGAAGCCTTTGTTGCCATGAGTTGAATCACATCTTTTATTGTTGTATGGTTGGGGCTCGGGGCCAATGAAGAAGGATGGCTTCTCCTTTTCATTGGATATCTTGGTTTGGTGGAGAGCGTTGCCTTTCCCTACCTTTGTTGTGATCAAATTGGAAGAATGAAGAAAACTACATGTTGTTGTTTTGGAGCAAGGAAAAGAGACAGAGTTGATAGTCCCTTGTGAAAACATCTTTTGTAACCTTTCCCACTTTGAAGTGGATGATCTGTATATTATTGTAATGAAAATATGTTCTGTATTTGGCTATGAAAGTTGTAATTGATTTTGGAAGAAAATATCTTGCTTAGTCTGTGAACAAAAAATAATGATACGTATTTTGTATGTTATACTTTGAAAATAAATGGAAAGGAAGTTGTAAGAGTTTCATTTGAATTAATAGAAGTGTTTTTCCTTGTTCATATGATATTATTTCCTTTGGAAATCTGTGTTTGATATACAGTATGAAATCTCTATTTGGAAAGTGGAAAAGTGAAACACGTGGGAAGAAAATGGATTACTCTTCCTTGTTTAAAATATATGATTTTGGAAAGGAATAGAAAGTTGAATTCTTGTTTTATTGCTTGATTGAAAGGAAGAAAACCATTTAAGACTAGCATGGAATGAATTCAATGTTTCATTGCATGGCAAAAAAAAAAATAGTTCAATCTATGTTTCTGAAAGTGTATAAACTTCTTTTACTTCACTGTATACTTTGCAAAATTCCTTTATCAAATGTTCAAACAACCCTGAAATTATATCAGAGACAAATGAAATATTCAATTGGGCTTAATGAGGTCAAAATGATTCCAAACCATGCTAAAGCACTTAGGAAAATGTCTTAAAAAAAAGAAACTTTCAAATCAAGCCAAGGCAAACTGCAGGCCTTTTTGTGTAAAAACTTGTAATTTTGAAATGCAATTCAATCCAAAAAATTCACACTTGAAATCTATCCTAAAAAATTCCTAATGAGAACATCCATGTCTGTTTGACATGTTAAAGAAGAAAGAATGACAAATTTGAACCAAAATCTTATAAGTTAAAGTTTACCAGTCTTTCTTAAAACCTGCAGAACATTTTCTCAAATTTGACCCCTTAAACTTTATCAAAATTTAAAATTAATGATTCATGTGCAAAGAGGACTTTGAGAGATTTCCAAAAAGTCCTCGTTTTCCCAAAACTGAGTTATCTATCGAAAGTTATAACCATTTGAAGTTTTACTTAATTTTGGCCAAAAACAAAAAAAAAAATCTAATCACAAATGAAATTTTGGAAAAATTTCCCATGAAGGACCACTTACCCCTAAAATTTCCCTTTGGTTGCCTTTGCAGCCGCATCGGCCCGAAATAATGAACTCAACTTTTAAAAATTGCCTTTAGAAAATTTCTAAAATTTCCCCACCTCTTCGCCACGGCCCACACCCAATCGAAACCGCCACGTGGCGTCACGAGAAACAACAGAGTTGCATGAAACCTTTTCTCCTTAGTGCTTAAAAAAATTGGGAAAATTTTCAAAATCCCTCCACATCCCCGCCTACCTCAGGCCTAATCGAGTCTTGCCACATGGCATCACGAGGCGTCAACGGAGGACCGGACTCCTTTTTAAATTAGTGTTTTTGGAAAATTTTCTAGGAAAATTTTCTAAGTTCCTTTGCACTCCACGCCGCCCGCGGTGTCAATCAAGTGCTGCCATGTGGCATTTTGGCGTCGGCGGAGGCGTAGAGATCCTCTAAATTTTGAACCCTTTCCTTTTAAAATCGAAATATTCTAAGTTACTCCAACGGCCTCACGACTGACCATGCCCAATCGTAGAGCTTGACATGTGGCATTTTGGGTGGCGTCGAGGTGCGGAATTTTTTGTAACTTGAACTTTTGTTCCCTCAAAATCTTAAAATTCTAAAATCACTCGACACCCCGTCGACCCGCGACCAATGACATCATGACACGTGGCGTCATTTGGGATCATCGGAGGCTTACGTTTTTAAACTCTAAAGTCTAAAATTCATAATTTTCCCCACAGTCCTTTTTTTCCCACAAATAATCGAGATCAACACGTGTCCTCTTTGGGCTCAGCGGGCACGCAGAGGAAAATCACGCTTTTGCCTCGAAAGGGAAAATGTGCCAAATCTCTTCACTCTTCGCCAGCCCGCGCATGGGAAAAATTTCCTCCCTAGGCCCGCGGACTCACCCTTGGGAAAATTTTCCTCCCAAAGTCCACCGGCCCATAACTTGAAAAATATAAGGAGTTAGGAGGACTTCTTTATATCATTGGAAAGGTGAGAAAATTTCCTATCTAATGGAATGATTTAGGGAAGTTTTGAATGCGTTATTTTGAGAAAAATCAAGTTGAACCCTTTAATCCAGTTAGAGAGTGGTTTAGTGAGAAATTACCCTCCTAACCTAAGTGGTTATTCTAACCCCATGTTTTGACCTTGTGCTTTGTTAATAATAGTTGTTAGGGGAAATTCTATAAGCTATTAATTTCAGTTGGCCTAGAATCTTGTTTGTGATAACTGTTGCCTTGTAACTGGTTGTTGACACTCTTAAACAAAAAAAAATTATTCCATAATTTTCCTAACTAATCCTAGGTTGTTCTTGGGTCTCAAGTGGTTGTTTTGAGCGGCATCAAAAAAGTGGTTGACCAATTCAATGCTAATAACTTCAATATTTTTGCCTGATCAATATAAGACCGGGAAGTATGGTACTAAGACCATAGGTGTGTGACAACCAATACATTTTTAACATATAAAATACCAACTAATTAAAGTTTCTTGTCAAAATGCACCTAACTAAATATAGAATAGGCACCCATACTTACTACTAAACTATAATAACAACAACAACAACAACAACAACAAACTCTAAATGTCATGATATACATATAATAAATTATTACTAAGAATGCTCTATAATATTTATAGACCATCGTAAATATAAAAATGATAACACAAAGGAGAAAGACGTGAATGAAATGACAAACCAAGAAAATCAAACTGATAAATATTTAAAAAACATCAATAAAAATGTATCTTTAAAATAAGTGAAGTTATTTCAAGACACGGTTACAGAAATATACAAAATGAATAGACCCACGAGTATTTTTCAATAAATCTGTACAAAAACAAGAAAGGAAAAAGGAAAAAAACCTAAACCAGGAGATGAGATATCAATAGAAATACAGAATAACCTAAACCAGGAGATGAGATATCAATAGAAATACAACGAGCAATAACTAGTTCCTCCCTCTCACATTGCCATTTTTCCCGAACCTACCCACACTCCCCGTAGTGTTTGAGTGAGCTATGCTTTATGCTAGAAACCTGTAGTAGAATCATTCCCATTTTCTATAATGTTAATCCCTCTGAACTAAGATATATTTATAGAAAAAAGGAATCTATGTTGATTCCTTTTCACAACATGAAATGAGGGGTAGATACAACACCGAAGAGCTTCAGCAGTTGAAATTGGCGCTTTAAAAAATTTCATTAATTTTTGGGTACGAGGTCAATAAAAATGAGTAAATACTAAATATTTGAGTCTCTCAATTTGTAAATCCTTTGTATCATGCTATGTTTCTTCGATCTTTACTTTTAGTTTCTAAGTTTTGGATACTACTGTGTAGGGATGAGGGAATAGTGCTAAAGAATATTGTGACTTGTGTAGTCAGCTGCATGAAAGAAAATCATTTAGAGGTAGCCAAACATCCAAATGGACAGGAGGATCTGTTTGAGGATTTTGAGCGAACTACGATTCAATCCACCTGAAACCCTGAAGATGTAAAATTGTTGGTACCATGGGCATGGGAGGTATTGGTAAAATGACATTATCAAAAGATTTATTCAACAGGAAATGCTCATCCTTTGATAGGTGCAGTTTTTTTGACGTCTGAGATGTTGCAGCCAAGAATGCTCTGCTTCATAACCAGGAACAGTTCTTGAGAGACCTTGGTGACTACCGTATCAATTCTTTAACGCTGCACAGTATAGACGAAGGTAAATTAATATTGGAAGATCGTTTGAGGTCTCTCGATCGCATCGAGCAACTGGACGCTCTATTGCCAGATATAAACAACCTTGCATCCCATAGTCTTGTTATTGTCACTTCTCGCGATTTGGGTGTTCTTAAATCTTGGAGCATCTCCTGCAACTATCATATTCCTGCAATGAATCAGTCACATGCCGAGCAACTTTTCTGCTGGAACGCTTTCTCGCAACCCTCTCCTTCCCCGGGATTTGAAATTTTCGTTGAGAAGTTCTCAATGGCTTGCGATGGTTTGCAACTATCTCTGAATGTGTTAGGGGCACAGTTATATGGCATAATGTCCAAAGAATTTTGGGAATCTCATTTAAATAGAATCTCAAGACTACTGCTTGTGGACATCGTATAAAATCTAAGAGTTAGCTACGATTTTCTCGATAGAGAGCAACAAGAGATATTTTTGGACTCAGCTTGCTTTTTGTCGGGGAAGAGAAGAGTCTGGCAATCACAGTGTGCGATGGATCCAGTTGGCGTGGTCTGCACAGCTGGGAAACACTTGTGAATAAGTGTATTGTTGAGATAGATGACAACAAGCGCGTAACAATGCATAATCATGTCCGTGATATGGGTAGACAAATTGCATCTACGGAATCACCATATCGGCTTTGGTCTTCAAAACAAATTTTCCACATCATGAAAATAGGGGAGATGAGATTAAAATTTACTTCCATCTGTGTTTATTTTCAAAATTCTAACTTTTATATTATAATTGCTATTTTCGATTCAAGAAAATGTACCGATTCGAAGGAAAATGGCCGCAACCACAACTGATAACAGTAATGCTTCTGGTTACAATTATTCTAGTCACATACCTCCTTTCAAAAAAGCTAATGGAGCTGATGAAAATCTCGAGTAAGGGACTTAAGCATCCTGGATTGCTGCAAATTCTCGTTATTACGGGAAACGATTTTCCCGGATTGTTGCCAAACTATCGAGTGACCTGACCTGGCTTCGATGGGTGGAATTTGACCATAGAAACATTCCGTCGTGGTTTTCCCTTAGCAATTTGAGATGTTTAGAGCTTCATAAACCGACGTCCCTACAAGAATTACGGGAGCATGCAGTTGTAAGTATCTTTAGTTATGTACTCTTAAAACTAATCATCATAACTTTGTTTTTCTCTATTTCAGGATTATTATTTGGAAATTTGGTACAGCCTCCTTTGCAGTTGAGACATCTGATATTTACTTTGAACAATAATTTCTAAAGGTTTCCAAGGTCAATAGGGCTGGTGAAGCATTTGAAGAAGGTGTCCCCGATAAGTGATCTTGTAGAAAAATGTTTCCCATTAAAGAACTCTCAGAAGAGTTTTGTCTTTTGCAATAGTTGGAGCACCTTGAGCTATGTTGGAAAAATTTAGTGCCAAATACAACCAGTAAGGAAAAGACACAACCAGAAAATACAAATAAAACACACACACACAAAAAATATTATATTAATTCGAGAAATTTTACAATCTCAAAGTTGTTGCTCTGTTTTTCAATTTGTTTCTCTTCTTGTGTCCAAATCTTCTTTTCTTTTTCTTACAATCTGGTTTTCTTTTTAAATTTACCTCTTACACCACTTAATTGGCCTCATTCAAAAAATACACAAACATTTTATTTTAAAAACTATTTCCACCTAATTATCACCTAACTTTTATAGGGATGTTTCTTAGCCATTAGATGGACTAAATCTAGGCCCTTGGATCTAGGGATTCAAACTAACCCTAATCCTCTTTTTAGAAAGCTTTTATTCATTCTTTTGACTTATTTCCTCATTTTGTTTTGTAGGTTTTTGGGAGGAGAAGAAGAAGAAGGAAGCCATGGAAGGATAATGGAGCTCAAGGATGGATACTCACTATTTCATTGTTTATTCTATTTGTAATTATTTGTAGGGTTTGGTTAAAATTTCATTTGTTGGTGAGCAATTTCAATATTGATCCTCATCGACACCTTTTGATTTTGATTGATGATATTAGATGTTATTGTGATTTTGACTTTAGATATTATGATGTTATGATGATTATTAGAAGAGAAATTGTAAATGATACCTAGTTGTTAATTTGATCTATGATGTTGTGATTCATGTATATATATAAAGATGATTTTGGAAGTAATATTTTATATGTATTTGGATGATTTGATGTGGCCACGAGGCCGAAGGAGGTATTTGTGTTTTGCAGGTTAAAATATCACAACAAACATCGGGGGATTGGAGACCAACCACATTGGAATTCTAGATGAATTCAACAAAGGTCACCATGGCAACATGTATTGTTTTTGTGTGTGTTGTTTGATTTTTATTAGGGATTCCCATGGGGGATCACCTTCGAATGTGACCAAGGGGTTATATGTATTTATTTTATTTGGTTCCTTTGTTTAATGTTTGTATGTGTTTAATAAGTGATGTGTTCCCCTTTCATTATTTATTAAATTGTGTGTAAATATTGTGAGTAATCATATTGTTGAATTAATTAATTAAAATGGGTCATAAGAAAGTAATTATTAGAGTTGTTGGCTCTTGAATTAAGTGTTGTAAGTGATGTGTAAGTGATGTGTAAGAGATGTGTAAGTAAATTTTGGAGTATGAAACACTCCACCTTCTTTGAAATTCGAATTTGTCCTTTGAGGCTGATTTTGGAGGCTTGTGGGACAAGTTAAACTTGTCCCACACCTCTTAAATTTGTATACCAACCTTACCTATGGTTGGGAGTTAAAATTAGACCTTCATTATGCATTTTTGTAAGTCAAGTTGTAAGTTTTAATTGCACTTTCTTACATGTTTTTAATTTCAGTCCTTATGGGGTGTGGGCTTGATTTGAGTGTGTAAGTAAACTGTCATATTATTCACCCACTTATTTATTATGCCTTGGAGATTGAAGTTGACTTATGAGTTGGAGTTGAGGATGTGTGATGTGGCATCCTACATGGATCCACCTCATCCTCCTTTCTTCCTCTTTCTATATATTTGAATTCCTTAGCTTGTTTTTGGGTTACTTCACTTTTGTTACTTCATTTTGGGTGACTTCTTTTGGTGTTTGAGCTCTTGCAAATTTGGAGAAAGTTGGAGATTGTTGAATGCTTGTGGATTGTTGATCTTGGACTATTTTGCATTGGAAAGCTTGTTGTTTTGGAACCTTGGAACAAACTCCATCATGGAGAGGTAGGAGCTTGGCTCTTGAAATGCTCTTCTTTTATTTTTGCATATGTGAATGGTTGAATGTTTTGTGTTTTTATTGTTGTTGGTTGGTTGGGTAGATGGCCTAGGTATGGTGTAGGAGAAGACTATGTGGGATTCTTGTGGGAGACATAAGTGTTTTGGGGAGGTATAAGTGTGGAGGGAGTTGGGATTTGGGTTCCACCTTGTAAAAGAAATAGCTTGCATTTCTTTACTCGTTATGGGGTGCCATAAGAGGTTGGGGAGGCATAAGGAAATGGGAGGAATAAGGGGTACTTGGGGAGGCATAAGGGCATGTCAGGGATTTGAAATGATATATTTTGGTGGTTTGTTTTCAGGTGGTGATACCCATTTCCCCTTTGGGAGGCATAAGTAGATTCCCCCATAGTTCTTGCTCCTTTGGCTTGCATGATGAAGCTTGAGTATTGTTTGTTGTTTTTTGTATGTTACAAAAACTGTAGTTTTGTTTTGACTATGTGTTTTGAATGTGAAATCTATCTTTGTGTTGTGGAAGCCTTTTGTTTCCATGTGTTGAAAACATTTCTTATTGCAATATGGTTGGGGCTCGGGGCCAATGAAGAGGGATGGCTTCTCCTTTTCATTGGATGTCTTGGTTGGGTGGAGAGCGTTTCCTTTCCCCTATTTTTTGTGATCAAATTGAAAATGGTGGATCTTCATGTTGTTGTTTTGAGCCGAGAAAAAGAAGACAGATTTTGGCAGTCCTTTGAGATTTCCTTTTTGTAAACCTTTTTTTTCCCACTTGAAGTGGATGACAATGTAATATATTTTGTGATGAAGAGTTACTCTATTTGGAAAATGAAATCCCCTTTTGAATGTGAAAGAGATATACTTTGTAATAATGTTTATGTGAAAAGAAAAGAAAGATTTATATCTTTGTAATTTGTATTTTGATCAATGGAAAAGAGAAGTTGTAAAAGAATTTATTGAGTTCAATAGAATTTGTTTCACCTTGTTCAAAATGATATTATTTTCGTTTGAAATCTGTGTTTGAAATGTTTATGAAATCTCTCTGTTTGGAAAATTAAAAAAAGGAAATATGTATGAAGAAAATATATTACTCTCTTTTTTTTGAAATGCATGATTTGGAAAAAATAGTATTGCATTCTCTTTTCACATTTTGATTGAAGGAAATAAATATGGTAAATTAAAATGGAATGAATTCTAATGTTTTAAAGTTATGATGAATGAAATAGTTCAACCTCTCTTTTTTTTGAATATGTTATCTCCTTTTTTTTTTTTTTTAAACTCGCAAATATTATTTATCAAAAATACAGAACGAACCCCAACAAAATGAAAAAAATGAAATATCAAAATTGAATCTTGTATGATCAAAATGTTTCCCAATAGACTTAACAACTTAAGAAATTTTATAAAACTTGCAAATCGGGCTTAGTCAAAATCACAATCATTTTTGTTGTCAAATTGGGAAATTTTGAATTGATATTCAATCAAACAATTTAACCCTTGAAATCCATCCTAAATTCTTCCAAGTGAAATCCTCCATGTCTGTTTGGCATGTTGAGAAAGAATTCATGGCGGATTGGGAAAAAATTTAAGTTAAAAAGACCAGTTCACTTTTTAAATGATAGAAAGACATTTTCATAAAATTGACCCTTCAAAATTTATCAAAATTAAATTTTTAAGCTTGCAAAGGAGGTTGAGACCTTTCCAAAAAGTCCTCATTTTCCAAAACCAAGTTCCCAATCAAAATTTATGGCCTTTTAAAGTTTTCACTTCATTTTGGCTTCAAAAAAATCTAATTGTCAAATTTAATTAAAAATATTCATTTGGCGGACCCATGGGCAAAATTTTCCTTTTACACTTTTTTCCCAAAAATGCTAAAGGCATGAAGTTCCCCGCCACTCTACTGACCCGAAACCTTTTTTTGTCAAAAATAATCTAAGTTTGAAAAAGTAAATTTGGAAAAAATTTTCCCATGGCCCCCCCCCCGCCCTTTTTTTTTGAAAAGCATTTCCAGGCGGGCGCGTGCCCATAACCCTTAACTTAACCTTTTAAAAATTTTGGCAAAAAATTTATGTTTTTCTCATGTGGCCCCGCATCCCCACCCTTCATTTTGGAAAAGCATTTCTGCGAGCGCGCGGGCCCATTGCTTTTAAAGTTAACATTTTTGTTAAATTTGGTGAAAATTTTAAAGTTTCCTCCACGGCCCCCTACCCCCATGTAATAACGTCACATGGGATCTACACATGGCTTCACGAGGGCATCGGTGAGAGGCATGGATTTAATCTTAACCTTAACACTTTTAAAATATTTGGAAAATTTTTAAGTTTCTCCTTAAGCCCTCCAGCCCACCCATTGCCAATCCAATGGAGATGACATTGTTACACGTGGCATTTTTTTAGCGTCGGAGGGCGCGGAGTTTTTAAACCCTTAAACCTTTTTCTTCAAAAAAAGTCTAAATTTTCTAAGTTCCCCATGTCCCCCACCAATGCTTTCTGTGAGGCTTGACACGTGGCATCCTTTTAGGCATCGGCGGAGGTGCAGGATCTTTTTAATCCCTTAATGCTTTTTCAACAAAAAAGATAAAGATCTTAAGTTCCTCTGGTGACCCGCCTTTCTGCTTGGACTTGGAAATGTTGACACGTGTCCCTTGCAGACCCTTAGGTTTAATTGTCTTCTTTTGGTGTGAAGCCCTCCTTTGGCTCGCGGGTGCATGTGATTTTAAATTGCACTTTTTTTTCCAAAAGGAAAAGGTGCTTTTTTCCTTCCCTCTCGCCGCCAGCCCGCGTTTTGGGAAAATTTTCTTCCCCGCTCCATCATTCCATTCCTTCTCTCTGGAAAAATTTCTTCCATGGCCAAGGATGCCCTTTTCGGAAAAATTTCTCCCAGGCCCGCCGACCCGCGTTAGGGAAAAAATTTCTTCCCCAGGCCCGCAGCCCACTTTTGGGAAAATTTTCATCCCAAGGCCCGCCGGCCCATAACTTGAGAAATATGAGGAGTTAGGAGGACTTATTTATATCATTGGAAAGGGGAGGAAATTTCCTATCTAATGGGAATGTTTTTAGGAAGTTTTAAGTGCATTAAATATGAGAAAAATCAAGTTGAATCTTATGAGTCAGTTTGAGAGTGGGTTAGTGAGAAATTAACCTTTTAATTTTAAATGTATATCTACCCCTTATATTAGACCTTGTTAATTGTTTAAACCTTGTGGAATTAAATACCTTGGGTATTTAATTGTTTTGGCTCTTTTAACCCTCTAAAAGTTTAATTAAGGAATATTTAACTATAGTGTTAATTTAATTAATTATTAAATTAATACCTAAGGAGAATTTGAGCTAGTGTGGATTTATTATGCTTATTGCTTTATAGTGTGGATGTAATACTTGTTTTAAAGGAAAATGTTATTTGTTAAATTTTATTTCTTGAAACTTGTTGTGATAAACTAGTTCTAAACCTATATCAGGGCTTGCACTTTAAAAAAAAATTATTCCATAATTTTTCTAACTAAACCTAGGTTGTTCTTGGGTCTCAAGTGGGAGTTTTAGCGGGCGTTACACTTGGTATCAGAGCCATGGGTTCAAAATCTTGGACCCTTGGGCACACTAGAAAACTTGAGACATGAACTTTAAACCTAGTGCAATGTTAAACCTAACACACTTTTAAATCTAGAAAACAACTTTGTTTGAAAATTGCATATTTTAGTAAACATGGAAAACTAAATAAACCTAGAATAATGAACTAACTCTCACCTTGGTCTATGCAGGAGGCGCGGGTTAGATGAGGGGGTATTTTCACATAGACTTAGATTTTACCACCACCGGATCATGTTGTGGCAGCCATCCTACCACAGATTTTATAGACACTCCAGGATGTTAATGCCACTTTACGGAGGGTCCATAGGAGGACGTTCAGACAGACATGATGGGGAGCCATCCGTAGATGCCCATGCATCTCCTCGACACAACAAGGAGCATAGAGAAGAGAACTCCCATGTGAGTTAGAGAGCAGAGTCACCACAGAGGGGACAGGGTGACCGATTCCAGGACACAGAGATAGATCTCGGAGCCCTAGGCTTAGGGATGAGCATGCAGAGAGGCCTAGGGGTCACCAGACTATAGCTATGCAGATCACATCAGGGAGATCCTAAAGCTACGACCATCTCATTATTCTGGTGACACAGGTGGATTTCAGGTAGAGGCCTGGTTAGTGAGCTTGAGCGGGTGCTTCAAGCTCTATCCTTGTTCTAACAACATGAAATCTCGTGTTGTGATCCATCTACTGAGGGATGGAGCAGGTGTCTAGTGGAGGACAGAGGAGCAGAAGCTCCATGTTGATTCTGAGACAGTTACTTGGGAGCTCTTTGAGGAGTGATTCAGAGCAGATATTTGTCATGGAGAGGTTCATACAAGCAGAGGATAGATGAGTTTCATGACCTCCGACAGGCATCTCTTACAGTGGTTGAGTATGAGAGTAGATTTTGGATCTACTCCAGTATGTTGATTACATGCGGATGAGTAGGTATGGATCCACAGGTTCATCCGGGGCTGAATCTAGACATTGGAGGTGCGGTTTGGATCCATTGTCCACATACATTTAGCTGAGGCCATTGAGAAGGCCTATATAGAGAGGAGACTCGGGGAAGACCCAACACAGGCTAGAGATCGAGTCCAGTCCGCATACAATAGATGATGCAGGATAGAGATCAAGGGGTCAGCTCCTCCTCCTCATGGTGGACAAGGTTCATCATAGTCATCTTTTAGACCACAACAAAAAGTAGTAGTCCCACCCACCTTACAGACCTCCACAGAGATTTGATGCACAGAGGGGTCGGAGTATGGGGCCTCCTCCTAGGGGTCCCATTAGGACACAGGGTGCACCTAGAGCTCTCAGTAGGAGCTCACTAGCAGAGACCTCAATAGACCACAACCGGATCATCAGGATCCACAACACAGACTTCTAGAGCACCGACTGAGCTGCTACTCATGGGAGAGGATCAGGTGGTTGTTTTGGTTGGTGTTGCTGGACATTTTTGGAGAGACTGTTCTCAAAACCCTAATAACAAGGGTAAGACACAGATCTCAGAGCCTATTATTGGTGACATGGGGCGTAGTCATAGGATTTATGCAATGGTCGAGAACCACCAGGCTGAGCATCAGAGTATAGTTATTGAGACTACAGGTAGCATTGGTGGTATTCCTACCTCCATTTTGTTTGATTTTGGTTCTTTTGATTCTTTTATTGCACCATCTTTAGTAGAGCGATGCAGGCTGGTGGTAGTTAGGTAGGGTCTTAGTTGGGACATAGAGATGGCTTCGGAGCCAAGATCTCTATAGACTCCTTAGTTAAGGAGTGTGTAGTGGATTTGGGACCTTTCACCACTACCTCGGATCTTCGTATCCTTCGTTGGGTTCTTATGGAGTCATCTTGGGCATGGACTGGTTATCTACACACAGAGGCCAGGATGGATTGTTACCATAAGACTATATCTTGTGTAGATGATCTAGGAGTTGAGTCAGTGATTTTAGGGGTCAGGAGACCCATTTCCATTCACACCATCTCCGCTATGCAGCTTAAGCGGTGTGTGCGCGAGGTTGTCAGATGTATGTGGTTACAGTTAGTGACCGATCAGAGGATGGGTCTAGTGGACCATCGCTTGATGACCATCCCATTTTGAGAGAGTTTTCAGATGTCTTTCTAGGGGAGCTACCGGGGTTACCACCCCCACGTGAGATATATTTTCATATAGATTTGGTTCTGGGAGAGAGAGCCTATCTCACGAGCACCTTATCGATGACCACCCCGAGCTCTGCGAGCTCAAGTTGTAGTTAGAGGGCCTTCTAGAGAAAGGCCTTATCCATCCTAGTGTATCCCCTTGGGGTGCACCGTGATTTTTGTGAAGAAGAAGGATGGGTCCTTGCGGTTTGTGTATTGATTACCGCTTGACTAAACAAGGTAACGATCAAGAATCGTTATCCCCTTCCGCATAGATGATTTGTTTGATCAGATGAAGGGAGCCACAATTTTCTCTAAGATAGATCTTAAGTCAGGCTATCATCAACTGAGGATTACGGAGGTGGATATTCATAAGACTTCCTTTCGTATGAGATATGGGCACTATGAGTTCACAATGGTGCCTTTTGGTTTGACTAATGCCCCCACAATGTTTATGAGTTTGATGAATGGGGTATTCAGGAATTTCTTAGATCACTTCATGTGCTCATCTTCCTTGATGACATTTTGATTTACTCACATACGTGTGAGGAGCACGAGGGGCACCTTCACTAGGTTCTTCAGTGTCTTCGTGAGCAAAACTTTACGGGAACTTGGAGAAGTGTGCATTATTTCAGATAGAGGTGTAGTATCTTGGGCCATATCATTTTTGGGGAAGGTATCACAGTCGATCCTTCCAAGATTAGAGCTATTATGGATTGGCCAACACCCACTACTATGATAGAGGTGCGTAACTCATGGGCTTAGCAGGTTATTATAGAGATTTTGTTCAGGACTTCTCTCAGGGTTATGCACATCCCATCACTTCCCTTCAGCGAAAGGGAAGAAGTTTGTTTGGTCAGATAGATGTGAGTAGGCCTTCAGGACATTGAAGGAATGCCTCATGACAACACCTATTCTTGTAGTGCCGGATCCTCAGGGTGAGTTTTTCATATGCACGGATGCTTCTTTGGTAGGAGTTGGAGGTGTGTTGATGCAGGAGGGAGAGTAGTTTCTTTTGAGTCTCACAAACTCAAATATTATGAGCTCAATTATCCGACTCATGATCTTGAGCTTGCGGTAAGTTGTTCACGCCTTGGTTTGATGGAGACACTTTCTTCTTGGTCGAGATTCACACTCAGGACAGATCACTTGAGTCTTCACCACCTCTTCACGCAGCCCAATCTCAACGCTCGTCAGCGGCGTTGGATGGAGTTTCTTTGTGAGTATGATATGGAGATAGAGCATGTGAAGGGGAAGGAGAATGTGGTTGCAGATGCTCTCAGTAGATGGAGACATGTGGTTATGGCCACTTCAGTGGGCACAAATTTGTGGAGCAGGATTCTACAGTAGCTTCCTCTTGATAGCTTCTACATTGCAGCTAGAGCAGAGATCGAGTCTCAGAGACCCCTTGAGGGGAAGTTTGATGGTTTTTCATTAGAGGAAGATGGCCTTCTCAGGCATAGAGGCTGATTTATGTTCCCAGAGATGGAGGCTTGAGATAGGATATTCGACAGAGAGGCACATCATGCACCCTATTCAGCCCATCCCGGGGTGAAGAAGATGCACGCCACTTTGAGACAGTTGTATCATTGGAGAGGACTTCGTAGAGACGTGGCTCAATTTTTGTCACACTGTTTAGAGTGCCAGAAAGTGAAGGCCGAAGCATCAACATCCAGCTGGCCTTCTCTTTCCTCATGCTATACCGAGTGGAAGTGGGACACCATTTCCATGGACTTCATTGTTGGGCTACCGATGTCTGAGATACCACCACGACGCCATCATGGTCACGGTGGATAAGTTGAAAAAAGTGGCTCATTTTTCTCTAGTGAAGACCACTTATACAACTAGTGTAGTGGCATGGGTTTATCTGGATGAGATTGTCAGTTGCATGGGATTCCATGGAAGATCATTTGTGACCGTGATCCTTTGTATACTTCCCATTTTTGGACTACCATGCAAAGTATGCCCTCGGATGAGGATCAATTTCAGCACAACATATCACCCCGAGATAGATGGATGAGCGAGTGGGTGAATCAGATTCTAGAGGACATGCTTCGGATGTATGTTGATGGATCATCAGTCGAGATGGGAGGAGTACTTGTACTTGGTGGAGTTTTCCTACAATAATAGTTTTCAGAGTTCGATAGGCATGGCTCCTTTTCAGGCCTTGTATGGTAAGAGAGTGCAGAGACACCTCTTAGCTAGGACAGTTAGAGGACATGGTTTCTCTTGGACCAAATTTATTACAGACATGGAGCAACAGGTGGTTATGATTAGATAGAGACTGCATGAGGCACAAGATAGGTAGAAGAAGTATGCAGATCAGCATAGGACCGACCATAGTTTTGATGTGGGCATGAAGGTGTTCCTTCATGTCAGGCCACATAAGAGCCCTATCCATTATGGAAAAGGTTCTAAGTTAGCTCCTAGATTTGTTGGTCCTTTTGAGATCTTGGAGCGTATCGGCCTTTGGCCTACCATCTAGCATTTGCCACCTAGCTTGTCTCGCATCATGATGTGTTTCATGTTTCAGTGCTTAGGAGATATATTGCAGATCCTTCTCATGTGTTGGATTGGACCTCATTGTAGGTGCAGGATCAGGGCAGGTGATGGTGGAGCCCATTCACATTATAGAGTGTAGGACCTTGGGCCTTCGAGGTAGAGAGATTGACCAGTGCGAGTGCAGTGGGACAGATATGATGAGACTACGGCTACTTGGGAGGATGCTACATTGCTACGAGTTTAGTTCCACATCTGTTCCAGTGACTTCCAGGAGGAAGTCGAGTCTAAGGGGAGGGGGATGTAGTGCCCACTTCCCTTCGACACCTTTTGATATTGATCATGATATTGTTGACTATATTATGGATTATTATTGTTTTTGATTTAGTATGATGTTAGATGTTAGATCATGGATTATTGTTGACTTTGATTCATATATGATGCATGATGATTATTAGAGACATTTTATATATTGATGTTGATATATTTTTGACATGGTTATATTTATGGATGTTGTTCGGACATGTGATATTTTGATATATTGAGTAGACCTAGAAAATTGAATTAATTTGATGATCATATAGTTATTGATGAAATTGTAAATGATATTGTTATTTTCCTTGATGATGTTGTGATTCATATATATAGATGATTTTGGAATTATATTTTATATTATTTTGGATGATTTGATGTGGCCATGAGGCCGAAGGAGGTATTTGTGTTTTGAGGTTAAAAATATCACAACAAACATCGGGGGATTGAGACCAACCACATTGGAATTCTAGATGAATTCAACAAAGGTCACCATGGCAACATGTATTGTTTTGTGTGTGTTGATTGTTGTTAGGGATTCCCATGGGGGGATCACCTTTAAATGTGACCAAGGGGTTATGTGTATTTATTTTATTTGGTTCCTTTGTTTAATGTTTGTATGTGTTTATTTAGTGATGTGTTTACCCCTTTCATTATTTATTAAATTGTGTGTAAATATTGTGAGTAATCATATTGTTGAATAAATTAATTAAATTGGGTCATAAGAATGTAATTATTAGAGTTGTTGGCTCTTGATTAAAGTGTTGTAAGTGATGTGTAAGTAATGTGTAAGAGATGTGTAAGTAAATTTGGAGTATGAAACACTCCACCTTCTTTGAAATTCGAATTTTTCCTTGAGGCTGATTTTGGAGGCTTGTGGGACAAGTTAAACTTGTCCCACACCTCTTAAATTTGTATACCAACCTTACCTATGGTTGGGGAGTTAAATTTAGACTTTCATTATGCATTTTTGTAAGTCAAGTTGTATGTTTTAATTGCACTTTCTTACATGTTTTTAATTTCAGTCCTTATGGGGTGTGGGCTTGATTTGAGTGTGTAAGTAAAATTGTCATATTATTCACCCACTTATTTATTATGCCTTGGAGATTGAAGTTGACTTATGAGTTGGAGTTGAGGATGTGTGATGTGGCATCCTACATGGATCCACCTCATCCTCCTTTCTTCCCTCTTCTATATATTCAATTCCTTAGCTTGTTTTGGGGTTACTTCACTTTTGATTACTTCATTTTGGGTGACTTCTTTTGGTGTTTGAGCTCTTGCAATTTGGAGAAAGTTGGAGATTGTTGAATGCTTGTGGATTGTTGATCTTGGACTATTTTGCATTAGAAAGCTTGTTGTTTTGGAACCTTGGAACAAACTCCATCATGGAGAGGTAGGAGCTTGGCTCTTGAAATGATCTTCTTTTTTTTATGCATATGTGAATGGTTGAATGTTTGAATGTGTTGGTTTATTGTTGGTGGTTGGGTAGATGGCCTAGGTATGGTGTAGGAGAAGACTATGGGGAATTCTTGTGGGGAGGCATAAGTGTTTTGGGGAGGTATAAGTGTGGAGGGAGTTGGGATTTGGGTTCCACCTTGTAAAAAGAAATAGCTTGCATTTCTTTACTCGTTATGGGGTGCCATAAGAGGTTGGGGAGGCATAAGGAAATGTGAGGAATAAGGGGTACTTGGGGGAGGCATAAGGGCATGTCAGGGATTTGAAATGATATATTTTGGTGGTTTTTCTCAGGTGGTGATACCCATTTCCCCTTTGGGAGGCATAAGTAGCTTCCCCCATAGTTCTTTCTCCTTTGGCTTGCATGATGATGAGGTCTTCTTTAGCATGTTATTCCGTTTACTGGGTCGAGTTGCTTGTTCCAACCCACATGAGGCATCTACACCTAAATCGGGACACACTAAACTATAAAGATGCATACGAGTTCTAGTATTGTTTGTTGTTTTTCTGTATGTGTTACAAAAACTGCATTTTTTTTGGACTGTGTGTTTGAATGTGAAATATTTTTTTGTTGTTGTGGAGCCTTTTTTGCCATGTGTTGAAAACACATTTCTTATTGCAATTGTGGTTGGGGCTCGGGGGCCAATGAAGAGGGTGGATTCTCCTTTTCATTGGATGTCTTGGTTGGGTGGAGAGCATTTCCTTTCCCCTACTTTTGTTGTGATCAAATTGGAAAATGGTGGATCTTCTTGTTGTTGTTTGGAGCTGAGAAAGAAGACAAATTTTGCAGTCCCTTGTGAGATTTCCTTTTGTAAAAATTTTTCCCACTTCAAGTGGATGACAATGTAATATATTTTGTGATGAAGAGTTACTCTATTTTGGAAAATGAAATCCCCTTTTGAATGTGAAAGAGATATACTCTATAATTTGTTCTGTGAAAGAGAAATATTTATATTTTCTGTAATTTGTAGTTTGATCAATGGAAAAGAGAAGTTGTAAAAGAATTTATTGAGTTCAATAGAAGTTGTTTTACCTTTTCAAAATGATATTTATTTTGTTTGAAATCTATGTTTGAAATGTTGTCTATGAAATCTCTGTTTGAAAATTAAAAAAAAATGTATTCAAGAAAATATATCCTACTCTATTTTTGAAATGCATGATTTTGAAAAGAAATAGTATTTGCATTTTTGTTTTACATTTTGATTGAAGGAAATAAATATTTTAAAGCATGGAATGAATTAAAATGTTTTATAAGTATGGAAAATGAAATAGATCTAACCTCTATTTTTTCAATTAATTGTTATCTCCTTTTTGATTTTTTTAAAACTCTAAATATATTTATTAAAAATACGAGTGACCCTACGAAACATTGAAAACAAATGAAATATCAAATTGAATCTAATATGATCAAAATGTTCCCAAATAAACTTAAAAACTTAAGAAATTTTTATAAAACTTGAAAATCGGGCTCAGTCAAAATCACAGTCATTTTTGCTTCAAATTTGGGAAATTTTGAATTGATAATCAATCAAACAATTTAACCCTTGCAATTCATCCTAAATTATTCCAAGTGAAATCCTCCATGTCTATTTTTGGCATGTTGAGAAAGAATTAATGGCATTTGAACAAAATTTATAAGTTAAAAAGACCAGTTCACATTTTAAATGATAGAAAGACATTTTTCAAAAAATTGACCCTTCAAAATTTATCAAAATTAAAATTTTAAGCTTTAAATGCAAAAGAGGAGGTTGAGACCTTTCCAAAAAGTCCTCATTTTCCAAAAACTGAGTTCCCAATCAAAATTTATGGCCTTATGAAGTTTTCACTTCATTTTGGCTTCAAAAAAATCTAACTATCAAATTTAAATAATAAAATATTCGTTGGTGGACCCATGCGGGCTAAAATTTCCTTTTGCACTTTTTTCCCAAAAATGCTAAATTCATGAAGTTCCCCCGCTCTCCACTGACCAAACCTTTCATTTTTGTCTGTCTAATAATCTAAGTTTGAAAAGTAAATTTGGAAAAATTTTCCCCTATGGCCCCCCCTTTGCCCCCTTTTTGAAAGCATTTCCGTGCAAGTGGCGAGCCCAAACCCTTAAACTTAACCTTTTTTAAAAAAATTGGCAAAAATTTCTATGTTTCTCCACGGCCCCATCCCCACCCAAAACCCTTTCATTTTGGAAAAGTGCATTTTTGTGGGCGCACGGCCCGGCGCTTTCTCAAGTTAACTTTTTTAAAATTGGTGAAAATTCCTAAGTTTCTCTCCAGCCAACACCACCCCACGCACCAATGTGGAGCTCACACATGGCTATCGTATTACTTAGGCGTCGGTGGAGGCGTGGATTGTTTTAACCTTAATTTTTTCAAAAAAATTTCAAAATCAAAAAGTTTCTAAGTTTCCCCGACGGCCCGCCCGCCTTTCCAACAATGATTTTCTGACACATGGCTTCATTTTAGGCATCGGCGGAGGCGTGGAGTATTTTAAACCCTTAAAATTTTCTTCCCAAAATTCTAAATTTTCTAATTTTCCCTACTAGTCCGTATTTTCCCCGCTTGCATCTTTTGGGCTTGACACGTGGCATCCTTGGGTGATCGGCGAGGCGCAGATATTTTTAATCCCTTAACGCTCCTTTAAAAAAAAAAGCTAAAGATCTTAAGTTCCTCTCAACGACCCACCTTCTCCGCTTTGGACTTGAAATGTTGGACACGTGTCCCTTGGAGTCCTAGGGTTTAATTTTCTTCTTTTGGTGCGCAAATTTTCCACCACAGGCTGCGCACGTGCATAAGGTAAACTGCAAATTTTAGTCCAAAAGGGAAAAAATGTGCTAAGTTCCTTCCCCCTCTGGTGGCCCGCATTTTGGGAAAAAAAGATTTCTTCCCGCCTGCCTCCGCCATTCCATTCCTTCTTCTCGGGAAAATTTCTTTTCCCAGCCCGTGGAGCCCGCCCTTGGGAAAAATTTTTCTCGAGGCCCATGCCCTTCGCATTCATTCCTTGGAAAATTTTCTTCCCCGCATGGCCCAGGCTTTTGGGGAAAATTTTCATCCCAAGGCCCCTGCCCATAACTTGAGAAATATGAGGAATTAGGAGGACTTCTTTATATCACTGGAAAGGGGAGGAAATTTCCTATCTAATGGGAATGTTTTCAAAGTTTTTAAGTGCATTAAATATGAGAAAAATCAAGTTGAATCTTATGAAGTCAGTTTGAGAGTGGGTTAGTGAGAAATTAACCTTTTAATTTTAATGTATATTCTACCCCTTATAATTAGACCTTGTTAATTGTTTAAACCTTATGGAATTAAATACCTTGGGTATTTAATTGTTTTGGATCTTTTAACCCTCTAAAATTTTAATTAAGGAATATTTAACTATAATGTTAATTTAATTAGTTATTAAATTAATACCTAAGGAGAATTTGAGCTAGTGTGGATTTATTATGCTTATTGCTTTATAGTGTGGATGTAATACTTGTTTTAAAGGAAAATGTTGTTTGTTAAATTTTATTTCCTTGAAACTTGTTGTTTTAAAAAAATTATTCCATAAAAAAAAATTATTCCATAATTTTTCTAACTAAACCTAGGTTCTTTTACCCCTTCATTAATTATTAAATGTTGTATAAGTTGTTATGAGTAATCATATTGTTAAAGTTAATTAATTAAAATGAATCATGAGGATGTAATTAATAGAGTTGTTGGCTCTTTGATTTAGTGTTGTAAGAGTTGTGTAAGTAATGTGTAAGTGATATGTAAGAGATGTGTAAGTTAACTTTTGAGTGTGAAACACTCCACCTTCTTGGAAATTCGAATTTTCCTTGGACGCTGATTTTGGAGGCTTATAGGACAAGTTAAACTTGTCCCATACCTCTTAAATTCATTTACCAACCATACCTATGGTTTGGGAGTTAAAATTAGACTTTTATAATGCATTTTGGGAAGATAAATTGTAGGTTTTAATTGCACTTTTCTTACATGTTTTAATTTCAGTCCTATGGGGTGTGGGCTTGTTTTGGAGTGTGTAAGTAAACTTGTCATATTATTCACCCACATATTTATTATGCATTGGAGAATGAAGTTGAATTTGTGTTGGGGTTGAGGATGTGTGATTTAGCATCCTACATGGATCCACGTCATCCTCTTCTCTTCCCTCTTCTATAAAATTCGAATTCCTTGCCTTGTTTTTGGTTGCTTCACCTTTTGATACCTTACCTTGGGAGAATTATTTTTGTCTTGGTGTTCTTGATTTGGAGGAGTTTTGGAAGATTGTTGAATGATTGTGATTGGTTGATTTGGCTTAATTGCATTAGATTAAAGCTTGTTGTTTGGAACTTGGAACAACTCTATCATGGAGAGGTAGGAGTTTGGCTCTTGAAATGCTTCTCTTTCATTTATGTATATGTTATTATTGTGAATGTTTGGAATTTTTGTGGGTTGTTGGGTAGATGGCCTAGGAATGGTGTAGGAGAAGGCTATGGAGTTTTTTTGGGAGGCATAAGTGTTTCTTTTTTGGAGGTATAAGTGTGGAGGAGTTGTGATTTGGGTTCCACCATACAAAGAAATAGATTGCATTTCTTTACTCGTTATGGGGTGCCATAAGAGGTTAGGGAGGCATAAGGAAAATGTGAGGAATAAGGGGTACTTGGGGAGGCATAAGGGAATTTCAGGGCTTTGATATACTATATTTTCATGTTTTGTAATCAAGTGGTTATACCCATTTCCCTTTGGGAGGCATAAGTAACATCCCCCATAGTTTCTTGCTCCTTTGGCTTGTTTGAAGAAGCCCTAGTTTTTTTTTTTTCATGTTGTAAATGTGGTTGCAAACCACATTACTCGTTTTACTTTGTATTTTAAATCTGAAATTGTTGTTTGTGTGTTGTGGAAGCCTTTTTTGCCATGAATTGAATCACATATTTTATTGTTTCATGGTTGGGGTTTGGGGTCAATGAAGAAGAATGGATTCTCATTTTAATTTGATGTCTTGGTTGGGTGGAGAGCGTTTCCTTTCCTCGACTCTTGTTGTGAACAAATTTGGAAGAATGATGAATCTGCATGTTACTTTTTTAGAGCAAGGAAAAATAATGTTTGACAGTCCCTTGTTGAGATGAAATCTTATTGTAACCTTTCCCACTTTGAAGTGGATGATCATGTATATTGTGTAATGGAAGGATGTGTTGTATTGGATTGAAAGTTGTAGCTTTGAAAGGAAAAAGAGATATACTGTTTTAAGTTTTTTTAAAGTATGTGAAAAAAAGCGTATTTTGCATGATGAATTCAAGAATGTAGAAAGAAGGAAGTCGTAAGTTGTCTTTTTAGGGAATCAATGAATTAATGTATTACCCTTATCAAATTGCATTGTTGTATTGAATTTGATCATTTAAATGTATTTGAAATCTCTTTTGAAAGAAAGAAATGCGTATGAAGAAAATGTAATACTTTGTCTTTTGAAATGTGTGAATTTAGAAATCGGAGATGTAATACGAGGCAACGACGGAGGCGCAAAATAATTTTTAACCTTAGCTTTTCGAAAATAAAATTTGGGAAAACTTTCTAAGTTTTTTCCATGCGGCCCCATTGTCCCACAAACCCAATCGTGCTTCCATGTGGCATCACGAGGCGGCGGTGGAGGAGCAGATCTGTTTAAAAACTTAGCGCTTCAAAATTTTTTTGTAACATTTTCTAAGTTCTCTCGCTAACCCCTGCAAACCCACAGCCAATGGTTGGCTAACATGTGTCTTCACAACACATCGGTGAAGGCGTGGAGAGTTTTAAGTCGTTAAACCTTTTTCCTTTTAAAATCAAAATTTTATAAGTTGCTCGATGGCCTGATGGGCTGCAGCCAATCAAATCTTGATACGTGGTGCCTTGGGCATCGGTGGAGGCATGGATCATTTTGATCCCTTAGCATTTTTCGGAAAGAAGGACAAATGTCTCAAATTTCTCTGGACGGCTCAATTTACGCGCCGCAGTTTGGAAATGCTTGACACGTGTCCTCTTCGGGCTCGCAGACGCGTGGAGGAAAATCATGCTTTTCCCAAAAGGGAAAATGTGCTAAATAACTTCCCCACTCCGCCTACCCACGCATGGGAAAATTTTCTTCCCTAGGCCCATAGGCCCGCTCTTGGAAACGTTTCCTGCAAGGTCTGCCGCCCATAACTTGAGAAATATGAGGAGTTAGGAGGACTTCTTTATATCATTGGAAAGGTGAGGAAATTTCCTATCTAATGGGAATGTTTTTGGGAAGTTTTGAGTGCACTAATTTTAAGAAAATCAAGTTACATATTTTAAGCGAGTTCGAGAGTAGTATAGGGAGAAATTGCCCTCTTAACCTAAGTGGTTATTCTAGCCCTAAGTTTTGACCTTGAGAATTTTAATAATTGCTGTAATGAGAAAAATATAAGATATTAATTATAATTGGCCTTGAAACTTGTTATGGGAACTTTTTTTTTAGTCTAGTTGTAGACACTTTTAAACAAAAAAATTATTCCATAATTTTTCTAACTAATTCGAGGTTGTTCTCGGGTCTCAACTAGGTTGTTTTAACAGACATTACACTTGGTATCGAAGTGGTTCAAAAGCTTGGACCCTTGGGCATACTAGAGAACTTGAGACATGAACTTTAAACCTAGCACAATATTAAACTTAACACACTTTTAAATCTAGAAAAAAACTTGGTTTGGAAATTTTACATTGTAGTAAAGATGGAAAAGCGAGTAAAACGTAGAGTAATGAACTAACTCTCACCTTGGTCTGTGTAGGAGGCACAGACAAGATGAGGGTTTATTTCACATAGACCTAGACTTACCACCACTAGATCATGCAGTAGCAGCCATCCTACCACATATTTTACTGAGACTCTTCATGATGTTAATTCCACTCCACATAGAGAGACCGTAGGAGCACATTCAGATTGGACATGATAGGGTGACATCCTTTGATGCTTGTGCATCTCCTTGACATAGTGAGGAACATAGAGGAGATACCTCCCATGAGGTGTCGATTAGAGCGAGTCACCGCAGAGGGGGCAAAGAGACCAAGTTTCGTGACATAGAGATAGGTCTCGGAGCTGCTGGCTTAGAGATGGGCATACGAGAGAGGCCTAATGGCCATAAGACCACATCTACAAATCTCATCAAGGAGATCCTGAAGATTTGGCCATCACATTATTCTGGTGACATAGGTGGATTTTAGTCGAGGCTTGGTTGGTGAGCTTGAGCGGATGCTTCAAGCTTTTTCCTTGTTCTAGCAACATGGAAGCTAGTTTCTGATCCATCTACTGAGGGATGGAGGTGGTGTCTAGTGGTGGACAGAGGAGAAGAAGCTCCATGTTGATTCTGAGACAATTACCTGGGAGATCTTTGAGGAATATTTTAGGAGCAAATATTTGTCACAGAGGTTCATACAACAATGTATAGATGAGTTTCATGACCTCCAACAGGCATTTTTATAGTAGCGAAGTATGATGAGTAGATTTCTAGATCTACTATAGTATATTGATTACATGCAGGATGACCAAGTACGAGATACAAAGGTTCATTCGGTGCTGAATATAGACATTGGACGTGCAAAGTATAGATCCATTGTCCACAGACATTAGTTGAGGTCGTTGAGAAGGCCTATATAGCATAGGAGACTAGGGGAAAGAATGAGTAGGCTAGAGACGAGTCCGAAGATGCATACAACATATGTAGGATAGTAGATCGAGGGGGCCGCGTACCTCCTCCTCATGGTGGATAGGGTTTAACACAGTCATCATTTAGACCACCAAAATAGTAGCAACAACAACCCTTCCCACCTTATAGACCTCTACAAAGATTTGATGCATAGAGGTCACGGTATGGGGCCTCCTCCTAGGGGTCCCATCAGAAACAAGGTTCCCAAAGAGCTCAGTAGAAGCTTGCTAGAAGAGACCACAACACTTCACACCCATATAATCGTGATCTAAACGACATACCTCCGCAGTGCCGACAGGACTGTTGCATAGAGGAGAGGATCAGGCGGTTTTTTTGGTTGTGGTGTTAGTAGACATTTTGGAGAGACTACCCAAAGAACCCTAATAACATGGGTAAGACACAGATCTCAGAGTCTACTGTCGGTGATATGGGGTGCAACCATAGGATTTATGTAGTATTTGAGAACCACCGGATGAGTACCGAGTATAGTTATCGAGACTACAGTAAAATTTGTGGTATTCCTACCTCCATCTTGTTTGATTTGGGTTCTTCTTATTCTTTTATTGTACGATCTTTAGTAGAGCGATGTAGGCTGGAGGAAGTTAGGCGGGGTCATAGTTGGGATGTTGAGATGGATTTGAGTGCCAATATATCCGTAGAATCCTTAGTTAAGGAGTGTATAGTTGATTTTGGACCTTTCACCACTACCTTAGATCTCTGTATCCTTTCTTTGGGATTGTATGGAGTCATCTTGGGTATGAATTGGATGTCTCGCACATAGGGCTAGGATGGATTGTTACCACAAGGTTATATCTTGTGCAGATGATCTCGGAGTTGAATTCGTGATTTAAGGGGTCGAGAGACCCATTTCTATTCACACCATCTCCGCTATACACTTAAGAGTTGTTTGCGGCAGGGTTGTCGGATGTATGCTATTACGCTTAGTGATAGATCAAAGGATGGGTCTAGTGGACCATCATTAAATGACCATCCCATTTTGAGAGAGTTTGTAGATTTCTTTCCAGGGGAGATACCGGGGTTACCACCCCCACGTGAGATTGATTTTCATATAGATCTAGTTACTGGGGGCAAATCTATCTCACGAGAACTTTATCGATGACCAACACAGAGATTTGGGAGCTCAAGTTGTAGTAGGAGGGCCTTCTGGGAGAAATTCCTAATCCATCCTAGTGTATCCCATTGGGGTGCATCGGTGATTTTGTGAAGAACAAAGATGGATCCTTGTAGTAGTGTATTGATTACACTTTAATAAAGTAACGATTAAGAATCGTTATCCCCTTCTATGTATTGATAACTTGTTTCATTAGATGAAGGGAACCACAATTTTCTCTAAGATTGGTCTTAAGTCAGGCTATCATCATTTGAGGATTACAGAGGCGGATATTCATAAGACCACATCTCTTTCGTATGAGATATGGGCACTATGAGTTCACAAAGTGGTGCCTTTTGGTTTGACTAATTATGCCCACACGGTGTTTATGAGTTTGATGAATGGGGTATTTAGGACTTTATTAGATTACTTCGTGCTCATCTTCCTTGATGAAATTTTGATTTAATCACGTACGCATGAGGATCAAGAGGGGCACCTTCACTTTGGGTTCTTCGTAGTCTTCATGAGCAGTAGCTTTATGGGAACTTGGAGAAGTGTGTTGTCTTTCATACGAGAGTACAATAATTGGGTCATATCATTTATAGGGAAGGTATCATAGTTGATCCTTCCAAGATTAGAGCCATTATGGATTGGCCAAAGCACCCACTACTATGATAGAGGTGTGTAAATTCATGGGATAAGTAGGTTACCACAGGAGATTTGTTAAGGACTTCTCTCAAATTTTGCACCCCATCACTTACCTTCAGCAGAAAGGGAATAAGTTTGTTTGGTCGATAGATGTGAGCAGCCTTCCAGACACTTGAAGGAATGTCTCACCAAAACACCTATCCTTGCGTGTCGGATCTACATGGTGAATTCTTTGTATGCACAGATGCCTCTTTGGTAGGCCTTGGAGGTGTGTTGATGTAGGAGGGAAGAGTCGTGGCTTTTGAGTATCACAAAATCAAATATTATGAGCTTAATTATCTGATTCATGATCTTGACTTCCGGAAGTTATGCACACCTTGGTTTGATGGAGGCCCTTTCTTCTTGGCAAGATATTCACACTCGGACAGATCACTTGAGTCTTCTCCACCTCTTCACACATTTCAATCTCAAACCTTGGATGGAGTTCCTTTATGAGTATGATATGGAGATAGATCATGTGAAAGGGAAGGATAATGTGGTTACAGAACACTCTCGGTAGATGGAGACATGTGATTATGGCCACTTCGGTGGGCACAAATTTACAAAGAAGGATTCTTCATCAACTTCCTCTTGACAACTTCTACATTGTAGTTAGAGCAGAGATTGAGTCCCGAGACCCCTTGAGGGAAATTTTGATGGTTTCTTACTAGAGGAAGATGACTTTATCGAATAGAGGTTGGATTTATATTCCGAGAGATGGAGGCTTGAGGCGGGACATCTTAACAGAGGCACATCATGCACCATATTCATCCTATCATGGGGTGAAGAAGATGCATGCCACCTTAAGATAGTTGTATCACCGGAGAGATTTCACGAGACATGACTCGGTTTGTGTCATACTATTTAGAGTGTCGAAAGTGAAGGCCGAGCATCGAAATCCAGCTTGGCCTTCTCTTTCATCATGCTATATTGGAGTGGAAATGGGACACCATTTCCATGGACTTCATTGTTGGAGTACCGATGTCGAGATATCACCACCACGCCATCATGGTCACGGTTGATAAATTGATAAAAGTGGCTCACTTTTATTTGGTGAAGACCACTTATACAAAGTAGTGCATTGGCATGACTATATTTGGATGAGATTGTCGGGTCACAAGGGATTTCGTAGAAGATTATTTGTGATCGCAATCCTCTATATACTTCACATTTTTGGACTACCATGCAGCATGCCCTTAGAACTAAGATCAATTTAAGCACAACATATCACCCCGAGATAGATGGAAAGACCTGAGCATGTGAATCAGATTTTAGAGGACATGCTTGGATGTATGTGATGGATTATTAGTCTATATGGGAGGAGTACTTGTACTTAGTGGATTTTGCCTACAATAATAGTTTCCAAAGTTCTATAGGCATGGATCCTTATCGGGATTTGTACAACAGAGAGTGAAGGACACCTCTTAGTTGGGACGGAGTTAGAGGATAGGGTTTCTCTTGGACTAGATTTGTTACGAGGACATGGAGCAGCAAGTGGTTATGATCGACAAAAGGCGTAGGAGGCTCGTGGATAGGTAGAAGAATTATGTAGATCATCATAGGACCAGCCGTAGTTTTGATGTAGGCATGAAGGTATTCCTTCGTGTCGGGACACATAAGATCCCTATCCGTTATGGAAAAGGTTATAAGTTAGCTCCTAGATTCATTAGTCCTTTTGAGATCTTGGAGCATATCGGCCTCTTCGCCTACCGTCAGCGTTGCCACCTAGCTTGTCTCGCGTACATGAGGTGTTTCATGTTTCAGTTTTGAGGAGATATATTAAAGATCCTTCTCATGTGCTAGATTGGACATCATTGTAGGTGTAGGATCAAGGGAAGGTGATGATGGATACCGTCTGCATTATAGATCGTAGGACCCTAGACCTTTGAGGTAGATAGATTGATGCAGTGCGAGTGCAATGGGATAGATTTCATGAGCTAGCTGCTACATGGGAGGATGCTACATTACTACAAGTTCGGTTTCCACATTTATTCTAGTTACTTCTAGGAGGAAGTCGAGTCTAAGGGGAGGGGATGTATTGCCCACTTCCCTTTGACACCTTTGATACTTGATCATGATATCTTTGCTGATTATAATACGACATTATCATGGACTTTATTATAGTATGATGTTAGATGTTTGATCATGGATTATTGTTGATCTTGATTCAATTATGATGCATGATGTTTATTCGAGACATTTTATATGTTGACGATGATATACTATTTGACATGGTTATAGTATTGATGTTATTCGGATGTGTGATATTTGGATATTGTGAGTAGACCTAGAAATGGAAATTATTGGATGATGATATAGTTGTTGAGTAAAATTTTAAATGATATTGTTTGTTGCCTTAATGTTGTTGTGATTCATATATCTAGATGATTTTATAATTATATTTAGATTTATCTTGGATGTCCCGATATGGCCATGAGGTCAAGGAGGTATTTGTGTTTTGCGGGTTAAAATATCACAACAAACATCGGGGATTGGAGACCAACCACATTGGAATTCTATATGAAATCAACAAGGTCACCATGGCAATTGTATTGTTTGTGTGTGTTTGTATTTTTATGGATTCCCATGGGGGGATCACCTTTAAATGTGACCAAGGGGTTTTATGTACTTATTTTATTTGGTCCCTTTTTTAAATCTTTCCATGTGTCTATTTTGTAGTGCTTTTACCCCTTCATTAATTATTAAATGTTGTGTAAGTTGTTGTGAGTAATCATATTGTTAAAGTTAATTAATTAAAGTGAATCATGAGGATGTAATTAATACGGTTGTTGGATCTTTTATTAAGTGTTGTAAGAGTTGTGTAAGTAATGTGTAAGTGATATGTAAGTGATGTGTAAGATAAATTTTGAGTGTGAAACATTCCACCTTCTTGGAAATTCGAATTTGTCCTTGGAGACTGATTTTGGAGGCTTATGGGACAAGTAAAACTTGTCCCATACCTCTTAAATTAATTTACCAACCATACATATTGTTTGGGATTTAAAATTAGAATTTTATAATGCATTTTGGGAACGCAAATGTAGGTTTTAAGCTGCACTTTTCTTACATGTTTTGATTTCAGTCCTATGGGGTGTGGGCTTCTTTTGGAGTGTGTAAGTAAATTTGTCATTTTATTCACCCACCTATTTATTATGCATTGGAGAATGAAGTCGACTTTTTGTTGGGGTTGAGGATGTGTGACGTGGCATCCTACATGGATCCACCTCATCCTCCTCTCTTCCCTCTTTTATAATATTAAAATTACTTGCGTTGTTTTGGGTTGCTTCACCTTTTGATACCCTACCTTGGGTGAATTCTTTTTACATCTTGGAGTTCTTTCTTTGGAGAATTTTTGGAAGATTGTTGAATGATTTTGCTTGGTTGATTTGGCTTTCTTTCCTTGGATTAAAGCTTGTTGTTTGGAAATTGGAACAAATCCATCATGGAGTGGTAGGAGCTTGTCTCTTAAAATGCTTCTCTTTCAATTATGTATATGTTATTGTTGTGAATGTTTGGCATGTTTGTGGGCTATTGGTTAGATGGCCTAGGAATGGTGTAGGAGAAGACTATAGGTTTTATTTTGTGGGAGACATAGGTGTTTTTTTGGGGAGTTATAAGTGTGGAGGGAGTTGGGATTTTGGTTCCACCTTACAAAGAAATAGCTTGCATTTATTTACTCCTTATGGGGTGTCATAAGAGGTTGGGGAGGCATAAGGAATATTTGAGGAATAAGGGGTACTTGGGGGAGGCATAAGGGCATGTCGGGGCTTTGATATACTACATTTTGGTGTTTTGTAATCGGTGGTGATACCTATTTCCCCTTTGGGAGGAATAAGTAGCATCCCCCATAGTTTCTTACTCCTTTGGCTTATTTGAAGAATCCTTAGTTTTGGTTGTAATATTATAAATGTGGTTGCAAACCACACTCTGCTTTTGGACTGTATTTTAAATGTTAAATTGTTACTTTTGTGTTGTGGAAGCCTTTGTTTCCATGAGTTGAATCACATCTTCTATTGCTTTGTGGTTGGGGCTCGAGGGCCAATGAAGAAGGATGGATTCTGCTTTTCATTGGATGTCCTTGTTGGGTTGAGAGCGTTTCCTTTCCCTTGCTCTTGTTGTGATCAAATTTGGAAGAATGATGAATCTGCATGTTGTTTTTACGGAGCAAGGAAAAAGACATTGGACAGATCCCTTGTTGAGATGAAATCTTGTTGTAACCTTTCCCACTTTGAAGTTGATGATCTTGTATACTTTTTAATGGAAGGATGTCTTGTATTGGCTTGAAATTTGTAACTTTGAAAGGCAAAAGATATATACTCTGTTTTAAGTTTTTTAAAGTATGTGAAAGAAAACTCGTATTTTGCATGATGAATTAAAGAATATAAAGAGAAGGAAGTTGTAAGTTGTCTTTTGAAATAAATAAATGAATGTATTACCTTTCTCAAATTGTATTGTTGTATTGAATCTGATCATTTAAATGTATTTGAAATCTCTGTTTGAAAGAAAGAAATGTGTATGAAGAAAATGTAATACTTTGTCTTTTGAAATGCATGCATGAATTTAGAAATCGAGATGTTTTTAGCTTTTGAGTAGTTTGATTGAATACACTTAATGTATTAAATTGAAATTGGAATGAATTCTATTACTTATAAGATTAAAAAAAGATGGCAATTAGATCCTTTAGAATTTGATCTTTGTTTTGTATTTCAAATTGGCAAAATACTTAATCCAAAATGCACAGATCGACTCTGCAAATAAATAAATAACAATGAAACATTAAAATTCAACATACTATGATCTAAATGGATTCTATTGGACTATAACACTTAAGAAAAATATTTCAAACCTTGCAAAATCGGGCTCAATCCCCTTATAGTCATTTCTATCAAAAGATGTAAAAATTGAATTACAATTCAATAAAAGTAATTAAGACTTGAAATCCATCCAAAAAAATTTCTAGAAAAATCCTCTATGTTTATTTCACATGTTGAGAGAGGAAGAAGATCAAATTGAACAAATTTTGTAATTCAAAATTACCGGTTTACATTTTAAAGTGCGTAAATCATTTTCATGAAATTTACCCCTTAAAATTTATCAAAACTAAATTTTTATGATTCCTATGCAAAGACGATATCGAGAGCTTTCCAAAATTCCTCGTTTTCCTAAACCCGATCTTCCAATAAAAGTTATGGCCTCTTGAAGTTTTACTTCATTTTGGGCGTCAAAACAAATCTAATCTGTTAAAAACATGTAATGGAAAAATTTCGCTTTGCGGACTGTGGGCACGAATTTTCTTTTAGCACTTTTTAGTCGAAAACACCAACGGAACGAATTTCCCCACCGCTCCGCTAACCCGCAAGTCTTTCTTTTTGTCAAAAATCACCTAAGTTTGAAAAAGAAATTTGGGAAAATTTCACCCGCGGACCCGCCACCCCGCTTTTGTCTTTTTTATTGTCTTTCGTGATCGCGTGAGCCGTAATAATTAACTTAACCTTTAAAAAAATTGGGAAAATTTTCTTAATTTTCCTCACCGCACTGACCACCCATAACCAATTACATGCTTCCACGTGGCCTCATGAGGCAACCACAAAGCGCAGAATCCTTTCTAACCTTAGCTTTTTCGAAAATAAAATTTGTGAATATTTTCAAAGGTTTCTCCGTGGTCCCGGCTCCCAGGAAATTAGGTGGTGCAAAGTGGCATCACGAGGAGGTGGTGGAGGAGCGGATCCCTTTAAAAACTTAGCGCTTTAGAAAATTTTTGGTAACATTTTCTTAGTTATCCGCCATCTCGCAAACACCGTAGCCAATGGTTGGGCGACATGTGTCTTCATGATGCGTAAGTGGAGGCGCGGAGAGTTTTATGTTCTTAAATCGTTTTCCTTTTAAAAATAAATTTTTTCTAAGTTGCTCAGACGGCTGATGGGCCATAGCCAATCATAGCTTGACACGTGGTGCCTTGGGTGTTGGTGGAGGCGTGGATCATTTTGATCCCTTAGCACTTTTCGGAAAAAAGGACAAATGTTTTAAATTTCTCCGATGGCCCAAATTTCTCGCCGAGTTTGGAAATGCCGACACGTGTCCTCTTCGGGCTCATGCGGCGCATGGAGGTAAATCACGCTTTTGTCCCAAAAGAGAAAATGCACTAAATAACTTCTTTGCTCTGCTGGCCCGCGCATGGGAAAATTTTCTTCCTAGGCCCGCAGCCCGCTCTTGGGAAAATTTTCCTCCCAAGGTCTGTCGGCTCATAATTTGAGAAATATGAGGACTTATGAGGAATTCTTTATATCAATGGAAAGGTGAGGAAATTTCCTATCTAATTGGAATGTTTTTGGAAACTTTTGAGTGCATTAATTTTGAGAAAAATAAAGTTAAATCTTTTAAGTGAGTTCAAGAGTAGTATATGGAGAAATTGCCCTCTTAACCTAAGTGGTTATTCTAGCCCTAAGTTTTGACCTTAAGAATTTTAATAATTGTTGTAATGAGAAAAATATAAGCTATTAATTATAATTGTCCTTAAAACTTGTTGTGGCAACTTTTATTTTGTAGTTTGGTTGTAGACACTTTTAAACAAAAAGTATATTCCATAATTTTTCCAACTAATCCAAGGTTGTTCTTGGATCTCAAGTGGGTTGTTTTAACGGGCATTACATCGATGTATGATTTTGTAGCTAGGTAGATGGGGGATGATTCCATGACAGCTTAACACTCATACCATGTGGATGCGGGTAGAAAGTCATGGTGGATAGACATCATTCTATGCTAGTGACATTTACTTTATTTATGCACCTCCTAACATTGTATGTATATATGTAATTGGAAAGAGTAGTTCCATATCATTGTCTGAAAATAATGTGTAGTCACATTATGATATATTGTTTTGATTTAAGGAATGAAGAAGGAAAATAATGATCCTAATTTGTAAAGTATCTCTCATGTTTAAATGGTATGAAATTTCATGTGAATCATTCAATGCTGAAAATAAACTCAATTTTAACATGTACTACTACTCCTAGGAAATAAATGAATTAGTTACTTTTACAAAATGGATATTCGATCTTCGTACATTTTGAAATAAATTGACTAAATCATGGTTGACATGTCATAAAATAAAAATGTAGTTAGTTATTGAATTACTATGGTTTAGTTACTGTCCAAAAAAACAATAGGGTATTAAATAGTTTATTTTTCCACTATGTATTTACATCACCGACGATACAAAGGTCATCTCTAAAGATATAAAAATGTGATGGCTTCCTAAATTCCTCCTTATGATATTTTCACCTTGATTGCGTTATGATCCATTAATTGAACCACTATACTGGACCAATGGGAAATACCTTTTGTTGTGCCCTTAATATATGTTGACCCCACTTTGGACATACAATCTTTATGTATCCTTGCATGCTTAAGATAATAAATCCTTATATTGTTACACATCACGTTCATATGCTCCATTCGATTTGAGGCTCAAGTTTAATGTGTGGCATAATACTCATATCTGTACTTAGAAATCCTCCTACGTAGGTACCTTGCGTATATCCTTATGATCCTTGAAATGCTACACATAGTTAATAGTTCCTTGAAGTTGGTAGCTACTTGGAACCCAAGGATGTTGTCAGCATGTTAATGAGCATGAGTATGGTATGCCTCGTCGTAAGTTGGTCAAAGTGATACTTAGTGTTTTTGTATTATGAAAATATGGGAATGTTTAACCACGCCGGATTAGACCGCATTAAAAAAAAATTCCTTGGGAGGGTACATAGGGTTAAGAAACATCTAGTTCCCCTACGTATTTGCTTGCTGAATCAGGTATTTCCAAAGAAATCATTGAAATGATGTCTGTTAAGATGATATTGGGAATGTAAAGAGTAACTGAAACAAATTCCTTAAGTTTAGTCGCTTTTCCTACTTATAAAAAAAAATTTGTGTCAGAGATTTACCTTTGGTAACATCCTTTGTCATCGCAAATATTGGCCCCATGAGGATCACGAAGGTGGCATTCTAATATTTATTTTGTAATTAATATTTGTAAATTTACCATGCTAGATAATACAAATGAATAAAGGGTAACTCGTATCAGTAAAACATTAGAAATTGACAAAGTGACATATGGCTTGAGTGTGGAACTTCTTTATTAGAGGAGGGATATCTAAGAAATCAAGATGTTATAAATAGGTAAACCATGGTTCAACTTAAACCCTACAAAACATATCCTTTCTTGGGTCCTCGTTAGTTATTTTATCCTTTTACAATTTACACACGCTCAAGAAAAATTAATCAGAGTCTTTAAGGAATTTAACCCCAACTGAAATAAAAAGAGTTACAAAAATCGTGTTTGTTATTTAAACGATGTTAATAGGATATCTATGTAACAACATAAATATAATTATAACATGGGTAATGTAAACTATGAAATGATTGTTACAAAATTCTTATGCACCTTGAATGATGAAAAACTAACTAAAATGCCTAAGAAAATATTAAAACAAATGAATGTTAAGGAGGGCATCATTGAGATCCAAAATGTTTTATTAAAATGGGAAAGATATATAACCTTAAGGTATAAGCACATATTTCTTAAGCATAATGTGTTTTGAACAATGATGTAAAATGAAATATTGAAGATGTAGCTTCGGGAACAAGAATATTTTCCTATAGGTTAAATGCTAACACTTGAATTGTAACAAAGATGTAACCATGAAATATGTAGGATATTACTATCCTTAGGATTATTGTGTGATGTTCAATCATCACAACATGTGAAAACCATATAGAAGTTTAACTACGGAACAACCATTCTTCTTGATTAATTTTATACGAAATATTACAAATATATAGGAAAGGTTGTCCTTAAATCGGAAAAATAGAAGTAATCTTAGGTGTATTGTTTTAACCACCCAAAAATATTATTATCACAATATTATATTCGCAACTTAGAAAAAATGTATGCACTATCATTATAATGTTCCTAACATTCCCCACCGGTGTGAACATGGGGAAATCCTACCTTATCTTTATGACGTGTTGGTTAATAGCTTGTTCATTATTTGGATGGTTTCAAGGAAAATAACAACAACCTATAGATGGTTTCCCAACTATTTAACCCAAAACCACACAATGTATGGTTTTAAGAAAGTACCAAAACCTTTGGATTGTTTTTTAAATGGATTACTAACAACCAAAATATCATCATGTTGCATTAGTATCATCGGATCTCATCAAATTCTTCCTTTATGATATTACATAGGAAACAACTCGCTTATCATAACACTAGAACACTAGAACATATACTATAAATATTTCACATTACTTCTTATAAGAATCAAAATGTTTTTATTTGTAACCACTTTTATCGATCGATGCCACTCGATCTTGAATAGTATAGAAATTGCCAATACCATTGGAATCTTCCTTTCAATTTAGTCATTTTGCTGACTAGAATAGAAATCAAACATTAGTGTCATGTTCCCCCCACAATGTGAAATTTTGATTTATTTGGCAAACCAGAAGTCGGACACACTAAAATTTAAAGCACACACCACACTGTATTTGAAAGCAAATTGAAAAAATGTCACCAAACCTTTTCTGCGGCCTCATCATTGGTGACTAAAAAGAGCTTGTTGATTGACCTCCAACCTCCATTTTCCTCCATTCTTTTCTTAATGTCTTTTAACTCATTTGAATAAATTTGTGATGCTCAACTATTTCCACATTGTTTATTATATCTTCCCTCCCTTGAATTTGAAACACTTTATTTTTCATGGGACTTCGGGTTACACCGAAAATGCATCCGACTAAAAGTGAGGCAATTTTTTTATTTTTCACACTTTTGACAATAACTCACGACACCTTTTGACGATACTAATAATACAATGACTTTTACAAAAAACGACTTAAACTTTTGACACTTTCAATATTACAAAATGACTTTTGATGTGTGAAACTACCACAAAGATAATACAATGACATAACAATATTTAGAGTTTTTTTTTTTTTTTTTATTGATGACGCAAATTAACTTTACCAACTTTTCAAATATTTTGATAGTACAAAGGACATAAAATAATAAAATTTCAACTCTTTGATAATCCAAGACTACATGAATTATAATCATAGACTATTTAAAAAGGACAATTATTGTATAAATGACAAATACACACTTACTATTGGGAAAAACATTAAACTTAAAATACAATAGTGCAACAACCTAAATATAAATTTCTAAATAATAAATATTATTTCCAATGAAAAATAATAATTCTCAGCCCTAGCACGCTAAGAGCTTCTGGTGGACATATAAGAAAAGAATGAACATTATATTGGAAATCTGAATCCTTTTCTTTTGAAAATTGCGGGCCGTAGTAGAACTCAAACATAGACTATCTCTTTTCAATCGAGGGATAAAAATAATCTTCTTGTTTTCCAGAGATATAATAATTCCACACCACAAACTGGACAACGCAAAAATTGGTAATAAAAATAAAATCAGAATTATTTGCTACAAACTCACAGGAATTGATAGAGCTCGGTTGCAAATCAATGTATGAAAGGCCTTGATCCACGGCGTAGTTAATGCAAAGGTCAAAAGAAGACACACATAGTTGACGATAAAATGTCTCCTATTTTGTAGAATTATTTTCTCAAACCCATATCTGGTTGGGTGACTGTCACACTTCAAAATTAGATGAAGCGTGAAAGTGGAGCAAGAAAATAACGCAGTTAATATTGAAGGAGAAATAACAAATCCGATTTGTAGAATGTTGTATTGACACCTGCTAGACCTCCCAAAGCTTTAGCTACACGTTATTATCCAACAAAATGTCTTTGGAAGATCTACCTTAGCATTGAATGATGATACACGGATCAAAACCAAATAGAATGACGCCTCACTTCTCCAAATTATATCTAACTCCAAGCCCTCTTCAGAAAAAAAACTCAACGCTTCTGATCAAGATGGAGAGCTTGAAAAATATATATTAATATCTATCATGTAATGCCTCGATCGATGTTTCCCCAATTCTGCTTCGATGACCCTATTGATAAGCGTGGAAGGGTTATGTGTGCTCCCTTTGACCGTTAGCTGTTTTCGATCTTGTCGCGGAGGAGTAGCATCTTTCCTCTCCTTCTTTCCTCCTCGAGTCGTAGTCGCCACCCCTAGTTATGGACCTTGTAGCGTCCTGTATGATTATCCTATTAAAGGAAAATCTTGTTCTTGCTTTATCGATCTTTCTTGTTGATTGTAAGTAATATGATTAATTATTATTATTATTATTATTTTAGTCGTAAAAATAATAATAATAATAATAATAAAATAATGATAATAATAGTATTATAAATTAACTTTCGATTGACGATTATTTGATTTTAGTGTCAATTTTTATCAATACTATTATTAATTACCTTTAAGATGTTCTATTTTATTATTGATCGTTTTTGTAGCGTGAGCCTCGTTTCGCATAAAGAAAGAGTTTTTCTCCATTGTGATGCCATGTTCGGTCATTGCCTGTGTTGGCGTCGGAATGCCAACCACTAGTTCCTTCCTTGTCGTCTAGGCCTGCAAACATGCTTGTCTTTAATCATTTAAATTAAAGGAGAACTTGATTTTTCCTTCCAAAGCAACTTGTTATTCTTTATGATAATTCCTTTCCTCCTTGTTTGGCATATGCTTATTGGCTTCCCTCCATCATGTCTTTCTAGGTAGTGGGTGCGTGAAGATGACTTGGAGTGGGATGCCTACCCTCCCCATTTTCTTTTCTTTATGGCCATTTATTGGCATGTTTGGCGAGAGAAAGTGGGAGTTAGTAATTTATTCTTTTTTGGGGCCTTGTTTTGAAGTTGTTGAAGTGCCTTTTTCCTTATTGTTGGCTGACAACATTCATTTGGGTGGTTGTCTCATTATTATTTTTTCTACCCCGATTTCTGCTTTCTGACCTACTGATTAGTTCTCCTGATGCTTTGCCACATGCGGGGTAGTTTTGTTCATTTATTTTGACTACTACGGGGCTAGCTTCTTCCATGTAATGGTGATTCATTTGAAACCTTTCTGGTTTTGTACTAGTGACCTGCTCAAGCCTTTTGGGCCCTAGCTACGTGGATCCTTGTTGTGCAGGCGGAGCAGATTAGACACATGTTGGGTTGTATATGGTGAACAAGGGACCATTTTGTTAGCATATCCTTTAGTTCCTACCTTGCAATCATGGCAATACATGGAGACCGCATCTCTTTGAGGCCTTTTGAAATGCCCACTTTCCTATGGCACTTTTTAGACACTAATCGATCTTTTATTAACCATGTTTTGACGATTAATTATGTTTTGATCATCATGATGTATAGATGTTAGACCATGTATTATTTTGAAACTGAATTATGTTATTATGCATGTTGTTTATTTGAGATGTTCTTTACATGGATGATGATATGTTGTTTGGTTTTGACATACTATTGATGTTGTTCAACCTTGTGATATTAGAAATTATGGACAAACCTATTATGGAAAATCATTGGAGGATATACCGTGTTATTTAAATTGAAAAGATGATGATGAATTCGTGATGTTGTTGTGATTTATATTGTTTAGATGTTGTTTATGTCATTTTCTTGGATATTCATGATATGGCCACGAGGCCAAAGGGGTATTTGTATTTTTGTAGGACAAACATCACAACAATATCAGGGCCTGAAACTAACCATAATGGAATGTTGGATGAAGTCGACGGGGTCACCATGGCAACTGTTCTGTTTGAGTGTTAGGTTGTTAGGGGTTCCCATGGGGCGGGATCACCTTTGTAAAGTTGACCAAGGGTTTTCTTGTTTGATTTTATATCTTGCCTTTTTTTTGTAATGTTGGTATGTGTTTCATTGTAATATGTGTTACCCTTTTATTAATTGTTGTGTGTTGAGTAAATAATGTGATTACCCTTGTGTTTAAATTAAATAAATCAAAATGATAAAGGGATGCAATAAATGGAGTTATTAATGCAAGTTATAAGAGAAATTTAGGATAAGATTTAGAGTGTTGGACACTCCATTCCCTTGGAATTCGAATTTGGCTTTATTGGCTAAATTTGGAGGCTTGTGGGACAAGCTAGACTTGTCCCACCCCTCTTAAAAGTGGTTACCAACCATATTTATGGGTTGGAGGGTGAGTTTTGAATTGTTTAATGCTTTTTGACTTGATCTTTTGAATGCAATTATTTTACTCACCTTTAATGTTGTCCCTTTTGGATTATGGGCCCCTTGGAGTGTGTAAGTTGATTTGTCCTTCCATTTATTGAGAGTCTTTAATGTTGTTGACTTTATCTTTTAGGGTTGAGGAAGAGTGAGGTGGCATTCCACTTGGAATCCACATCATCCTCTTCTCTTCCTTTCCTTCTTAAGTCAAGTTTCTTGCTCATTGTGGGGTTGTTGAACTTTTGTTCATTCCTCCTTGGGACATGATTTTTGGTTATTGGAGCTCTTGCACCCTTTTCTCTTGGGCACGTATTTTCTTTGGGTTTGTTGAAATTTAGGGAGCTCTTATTGTTGTTGAAGCTTTTGCTTTCTCTCCCCTTGTGCACATTTTTGGGCTGTTGGTATTACAGGAAAATTCTTCCTTAGGCACATTTTGGCTATTTGTAAAAGCTGGTCCACCTTCCTCCTTGGGTGTTGTTCTTGCTATTGGAGTTTGGACACCTTCCTCTTGGCTGCATTTTGCTTGCTGTTTGAAGTCGTGTGTGCATTTCCTTCCTTGGGAATTTTTACTTCTTTGTGTAAAACTTGCATATTTGCCTCTTGGGGTGGATTTCATTGCTGTGCTTGGAGCTCTTGCTTGAAGGGACCAGCAATCATTTGCTTGCTATTTTTGACTATTTTCTGGACCATTCACTGCTTTCATGGAAAAGCTTGCTTTGGTTGAGACAAACTCCATTAATGGAGAGGTAGGAAGCTGAAATTTTTATTATTGCTATTTTTGGATGTTGTTTTCTGTTTGAATGGTGCTTGTTGTTTCTTCCTATTGGTTGGTTGGGTAGACTACCTAGGGCAAGGTGTAGGAGAAGGCTATGGGGATTTCTCATGTGGAGGTATAAGGGTTCGCCAAGGGCATATGTTATTATGGAGGAGTTTGGGATTTGGGAACTTCCATGGAAAAGGAATAATTTGCATTCCTTACTCTTTTGGGGGCATAAGGGATAAGTTTTGGGAGATACACGTAGTAAGTCCTGGGGGCATAATGGTATGGAAGGAGATGATTTTCGGTGGGTTATTTCCGGTTGTTTCTCATTTCCCATTGGGAGGCATAAGAAGCTCCCATAGAATACACACTCTTGTATTTGGCTTCTTTGAATGAAGCCTCATGCTTATTTGTAGTGTTATGTAGTTGGGAACTACATATTTTTGTAAAACATGTCTTTTGGAATATGAATTTTTGCTTCATCTTGTGTGTTCTGTGGAAGCCATTGTTGCCATGTGTTGGATTTCATCCTTTAATTCTGTTATTGTTGGGGCTCGGGGCCGATGAGAATGGAAGGCTTCTCCTACTCATTGGATATTTTGGTTGGATGGAGAGCATTGCCTTTCCCCCGTCTCATTGTGATTCAACCGATGAATGAAGAAAATTAGTTGTTCTTTGCTTACGGAAAAAAGTTATACAGTTTTGGCCGAGGTCATTGTTATTGTGATATCAGTTTAACCCTTCCCACGTTGAAGTGGATGAAACGTTTGGTTATTTTTTTGGAAAGGCAATCTTTGTATTGGAAAAAGAAAGATTAAGTTTGATCGTAGAATTGTGAAAGTTGTAAATTATTATCTGTTTGGAGAAATGTGCTATATTCGTATTCCAATTTTACAAACTTGAAAGGAAATAATGATGTTGTAATGATGATGTCAAAATCAATGAAGATTTGTATTTCTATTCTTCATTTACCACTTGTATTATGTATTGAACTTGAGTTTCCATGATGAAACAATTTACGTGAAAGGAAAAGATAGTGTTATTCTTTTATTCAAAGTTGTAAAATTTATAATCGACTTGGCATATTGAGGGTTAGATGTTTTGGAAATTAATGTAATGGATTGGTTGTAAAATTTTACGAATCTATAGAGTTGCTTTCTGCTATTTGTTTTAAAATCGGTAATCAATTTATCTGAAATGATAGTTCAAATCTTCCTAATATGCTTAGTATGGAAACATTGCAATTTAGAAGCATTAAATCCCAACCAACTTAATTGAATCCCATACTCTAGAAAGAACCTTCAAATCTCCTTAAAATCCATTAATCTATCCGTTAATGAATCTTAATTTTCCATGGAAGTTTGTTCCCGATTTTCTCTGCTTCTCGCGCCGAATCGTACCAAATCATGAGTTGACATGCGACAAGTAAGAGAGTTGACGTCGTGCGTCGAGAAGAGTGTCAATATGATGTAGACACGCATCAAGGAGAAGGAGATGGTGCGTGACAACTACGGTGGTTGATGCACGCGTCAGGTAGAGATAGTTGACGCGTGACAAATAAGAGTTGTTGATGCACATCAATCGGGGCGATTGACCACAAAACTCAGATTTGTTGACACGCGTCAATGGAGACAGATTGACGTGTGACAACTAAGAGTTGTTGGCGTGCATCTACGAGGAAGCGATTGATGTGCGACAACCCCGAGTTTTTGACGCGCATCACGTGGATTTGTTAACATGTCGCTTGACATGCATCAATAGGTAAGAAGTGATGTACGACAAGTGGGTCAGCTACGTGTCACCTTTGGATGATGTCGATGCATGTAAGTGGAAGGGTTTGACGATGAAAATCGGAAGGTTGTTGACACGCGTCGAAGGGGGTAGCGTTGTAACCTTTTTCCTTGGGTCTTGTCGGTGAAAATTGAAACAGAAACCTAGTCCAGTTGCTTAGCAGCCTTCAACTTGTTTATGCATCCCATTGCTTGTAACCCAGGTTAATGTTAAACCTTAATTAAAAAATAATAATTCTCATGATTTTCCTAGCTAATCCTAGCTTAGTTCATGGGTCTCAGTGGTTGTTGGAAGCGGGCACTACACTTTTTGTCAATTAGTTTTCATGCCTCGTGAGTGTTTCCACACCTAGCAAAAAAAAATCAATTTGTTTTCCCTTGGTGCTTTGATAGATGTCCATGTTATGCTCTAACATCCCCTTTAGAAACGGTGGGAGGATGATGGCAAGGTTGTGGGGTCTTGCTTTGTACTCTTGGTAATTGCGTTTTAATGGAAGCTTCATAGGATTTTGCATTAAACCCATTTTTACGTATATATTTCTTTCACTACAGTCTTTGAGACCACTTATCTCGGAATTTTGTAGCGCACTATTTTGCTACTCCTACCACGGCCATGAATCCCTACCGTGCCATCGTGGAAGCCTATAGTTGTGTTTTGGGCACCCAACAAGTTGGAGGACAGTTGAGTTTGGGCTTGAGATGTTATTGCAGACCTTTGTTCCTGCATTCGCATGTGCTCGATTGTGGAAGCTTAAATCAGGCACAATATGCTCTATACCCTTGAGTCTTATGATGTTATTTAAATGATTCATTAAATGACATTTCTCTTCTTATAAATGTGTCGTGTGATGGTTTTGTTGTATGGTTTCTACTTCCCTTTCTCTTTTATAATTTATGGGAGGATATTAGTTTCTAGCATTAGAAATGACTGTGTTGTTTGAAGCCTCTTATATTGTTTTCTGAGTTTTAATAAATACCAGTTGGGTCAAATTTGTTCTTAAGATTAATAAAAGGGGGGGCTGTAATGAAAATTCCTAGTTCTTTTTATGGTCTTATGATTTGGATGTTTTATCAAACATTGTTGTTCAACTCAATTTTATAGTGCTTGTTTTTGGATTCTTGTTTCGGTTCGTAATCCATCATTTTGGCTCATGTTGGGTATTTGCAAAATAGTAATTGAGCACTATAAGTGCATAGTGTATAGGTGAATGATGCTATTTCATCTCTATCATTTTCTTTTAGTTCATTTCAGGTTCTAGTTACCCTTCTCGGGTCGGCTTAGTGTGTGCTTAACTTGACTGATTTTTGAATTGAACCAAGTTGGTATTACTCTCAAAATTGGGTTAGTTATTTTGTTATTTGTAAACCCCTCAAAGAACTATTTTAGTCTTCAAGCGTCATGCATGATCATCATAATTTGGTAGCAGTTCCTGTTCATCTTTTGGAGATTCTTGTCTTTGGGATCATCTTTACTCCCTTGGTGATTGTTGTATGTTTTGAGGAATGTAGTTGATCTTACGAAATGTCTCCTTGAGATGATACTCACATCTTTGGGATAACTTAAAATGTCAGAGTAAATAATCTTGTTTGTACCTTGATTTTGTCTCACATATGTTGGAAGATGCGAGATCTACTTGATCATTATTGAGGAAGTTTTCAAATCTTAAAACTGGGATCTTGGTTTTATGCGTAAGAAATTACTCTACGTTTTGATCCTTAAAAATGTTTAAATTTCATTCTCCTGTAGCTTAGAGGTTGGTGTATTTGGAAATTCATTGGTTGACTAGTTATCATGATGCTCGTTGTGATATGACCTTCTTTCTGTCATTTTAGTAGAATGGTTATGTGTTGACCAGATAGGTTTGATGTCAACTTGTTGTTGATGGTAGATCCTTTAGAAGCTATGTATCCTATGTTTTGTTCTTGTGAATGATTGAGTAAACCTCATGTAAGATATATAATGGTTATGTTTGGTGTTGTCAAGTTTGTTCTTTTCTTAAGGCATTCTCTTGATTAGAAGAAAGGTTTTAATAGTAGGATTGTTAGGATAGGATGTGGCCCATACTGGGTCATTTGTCAATTTCATCCTTTTTTCTTTTCCAATTTATTTATTTTGTACTGATATAAAATTAATTGTTATAGGCACAACATCTTAATATTGTTGAGTCATTTTGTTTTGAGATATTCTTGTGTTGATTGATTGTTTGGGAACCGATAAAGGTATAGTGAATCTTTGGCTTGGTGAACTAACTTAAACTAATGGGGACAAATCACGTTTTGAACTAATTCTCTTCTTGTAACTTTTTATTTTTGAAATGTTATCTTGTTAAAATGATGGTCATTATTGTGATATAGGTGGAATTAATTATGATGGTTTATTAACTTCTCCTATGAGAAAATGATACTCAAATAGAGTTAGTTCCTTCCTTTTAATTCTGACATTTTATCCTTTTGGGAAACCTTTTAATTACTCTTGTTTTAGACACTTGGATTATTTTCATAAGCAATTTTTTTTTAAACAGTTAGATAACAACATAATGTCTTAATGTTATAGCGTTTATCATGCTCAGTTCTCAAAGTGACTCGGTGGATAATTGGTTGTAGATGGCTTATGTGAGTAGATAAAGGAAAAAAATTTTACATATTTCATTTTTTTGATTTTTTAAGTTCCTTGTACGTATGTCTATAGTGTTGTAAATCTGGGAATGGTGCTTGTAAGGGAGTTTGGCAAGCCTCTTGCCTTGGATTTTCTGTAGTTGTGAAATAAGGTTGTCTTGTCCTTTTGTAGAAAATCTTGTAATTATTATTGTGAGGATTTAAACTTGATCATCACCTTGTTATGTGTTTTTTTATGATATTATATCGATCATGAAATTGTGTATCATGATTTGAAAAATTGTGTCACTTTCTTGTTCTCTCGACAAGTAATGGTAAATGCTTCCTTCGAGCCATAAAACCTTCTTGTATGATAACCCTCCATGGTCTTGGCATGGTTGTAATTTTAGGCATAATCAAGTGGGTTGGAAATCTCAGTAAAATTTAATCAAAAATAAATAAATGAAAAAAAAAAAAATAAAATGAAAATAAAAATAAAATATAAGAATTGGTGATCTCGTGGATAAAATCCCGGATCTTTAACTGGAAGAAGAGGAACTATCTACTTGTGCAAAAAGGAATTACTTTCCACCCCTAGGATAAACTATTAACCTTAACCTTATGGTTGTGAAATGATAAATGGTATTAAAGTGTAAACAATATCTAACCCTTGGGAGAATTCTAGATCTTCGTAAGTAAAGGGAATAGTTAAGAAACTATAAGTCCGACTCTTTGATTTTTTAAACCTAATTGTATTACCTTGCCAAACTTAATAAAGTAAAACCTAGATGAAACTTGAACCCCTCTTGATAAATTCTTAGCCCCAGTAAAAGATTGGTCTTTATCCCATGAAATTATGATGATGAACTCTATTTAACCTCGTTACCCTTAATCCTTGCCGTAGACTTTGTAACCCTTTTCTAAGTTATGATAAAATGTTAATCCTTGAACAAAGAAGATTATGGTTCTGAACCTAAACAATACTCCACTTATTTTGAACTTATGCTTGCTTCCTTATGCAAAGGAAGTATGAAATAAGTCTTAGTAGTGTGGGTTCAGATAGAGAGCCTGGTGGAATCAATTACCTCCTAGTTTTGTAAATGAATTAATTAAGTAATTTTCATATTAGAGATGATCCTAGGATAGACCTTAATAGTATAAAAGAAAAATAAACCTAACCCTATAAGAAGAATTGTAAGAATCATAACATGAACCTTCTAGATTCCAAAGTCAAGTCTTGGAAGATTGTTAGTGAATAAATAACCTTAAGAAGATTTTCTCAGTGGGATGTCCTGAGCTTGTAACTATGTATTGTGGTTGGTATTTTGTGGTGTCTTGTCAAAGAGAAGAGTGAATTGTCCTTGAGGGGTGTGAATGTTTCCATGCTGCCTTTGTGGTCATCCTTGTGTCAAAGTTGTTCATAGAGTTAGTTGTAACCTTGGTGACAACATGTTGTGTCGTGTTATGTGTCAAGAAATTCAAAAAAAGTTATCATGTCTTTTTCTATGTAGCCTTGTGTTTCTGAGTTGGTGGGCGTTACACTCTCTCATGAATAAGACAATAAAGAATAAATAAATTTCCCCTAAAAACATTCTTATTCTTTCATTACATATTGAAACAAATGCTCTCGATACCAAATGAAAACCATAAAACAGGTTTAACATAGAACAACCATTCTTCGTATTAATTTCATACGAGAACTCTTACAAATATATAGGAATAGGTTATCCTCAAATCTAGGAAAATTTGAACTAATATTAGGTGGAATGTTTTAACCACCCAAATAGTATTGTTATTGAAATATTTTATCGACCAACTTAAAAACAATGTACGTACTAATATTATAATGTTCCTAAAACCGTACATCCCTTGTGTGAAAGTTTTTAATAGTGATCTCTAGTTTTTCCTTGTTGTCTATGTGGGTTCTTGTTTGGGTTAGTGTCGCTGTGACATTAAGTCATTCTATTTTTTTTGTTGGTCTCTTGTAATAAGAAAATAAAGGAAAACAATTATTTTGATAATTTTACGCTATATTTCGGTGTGTATTTTTGTGGGCATTACACTCTGACATGGGAAAAGATATATATGCACAATAGTGCTGATTTGGGTTTGAAATACTGTATTTATTTCCAATATTCCATATTTTATTTTTTTGTTCAATCTTTTATGTGCCTAATTTCTACAAATTGGTATCATAGCATGGATTTTTTCAATATGTTTCTAATTGACAAGTTATGAGTTCTATATTCAGTCTACAGACACCACAATTTACTGAGGAAATAATTACGGTATTTATCGTTAACCATAAGTCCCTTTTTAGATCTCGGGATGTGTGGGAAATAGTAGAGAATGGGTACATAGATCCCACAGATACAATAGCATATAAAACACTTTCATAGGTAGATAAAGAAACTTTGAAGGAATTAATAAGGAAAGACAAAAGATCTCTTTTCTATATTCATCAATCCATACATAATCACATCCTACCAAGAGTGGTATTAACGAGTAAATCCAAAATAGCATAGGAAACTCTCCAAGTTACGTATCAAGGCAAAGAGAAATTAAAAACCACAAACCTACAATTACTCAAAGATATTTTTAAAATATGTCAATGAAAGATTCAAATTCCAGTATAATCATTCTTTACTTTTGTGTTTGGTTTATTCAATAAAATTAAATCTCGTGGTGAAACTATGTAAGATAAAAGGATTACTTGAAAAGTTTCTAGAGAAAATTTTAGTGGCTAATATTTGTAATTTGGATAATAGTAGGAATTTTGGAATATAAATTATTTTATTCTTACGACCATACAAGCAGCGATTGCCCACGTTTTGCCCAAAATTTCCACAAACATTAATTTGTCCCATGTAAATAGCTAACAAATCTTTAATCCCAATTTCTATTTTTTTATATAATCACCACGTTATCGATGACACGAGATTTTAAAATATTCTTAGATCACCAAGAAATCTATGGGTCTTTCCATCTCATTTGCTCTCATTTTCCAACATGTTTGGGAAGGTTTTTAAAACTTGATTAAATTTACCATATATACATAGATATAAATTTTAGAAATTAATCACTAAGTGAATCCCAATCACATCGAAGAGGGAACGAATTATGACATATGTCTTTGTTGATACTATTAATCTAAACCATGTCTCTCCTTACTTAGTCGTTAAGTGTCCTCCATTGATATTAGACCAAATACTTGACCCAAGATCCAGGACACAGAAAGTTATATTAATTACGACTTATTTTGTGAGATTCAATTCTTCCGAATCCTTTGGTTGGGAGATCGAGTGTAATGGTGGCACATGTCATGTTTTTAGTAGGATTTTGGGTGTTTGGTGTAGTATCTATAAATAGTGGGTATTTTAAATTTTGAATCCTTTCAAATAGTAAGTGGTCCTATACTTGTAAAGAATGGCTAAGTCCATAATGAAATAATTTATCCTTCATTCACAAATCCATCAAAACATTCCTTTAAAAAAATTATCTTATTTATCCAATGCGATCGATGTTGATTTTCGATAATTTTCCAACACACAAAATCTTGTTATGGCCATATTCACCATTTTTTTTTCGCACTGTTCCTTAAATTTTTCCCCTGAAATTTCTTAGAATTTTTCTTCAAAATTTTGATCCTTTGGTAGTTGATATTTAAGAAACTAAAGATCTAATTCAGTTTTTAATTTATAAGTTGTATGCGTCACCGATGAATCATGAAAATAGGTTGAATAGATCACATGTAGTTGTAGATCAATATTTTTCATCACAGGTATTAGGAAATCATGAAAGAGGAAGAGGAAGCTTCAGCCCTAGAGGAAGAGGAAGAATTTCATCTAGAGGATACGGTACCCTTCCATTAGACTCAAGTGGAAGAGGACATAGTCAAGAGAAAATCATAATAAATTTTCTCGGTCGAGACATGATAAGTCACATATGCAATGTAACTCTTGCAAGAGATATGGGCACTATGCTTATGATTGTAGGAAAAAAGTAGTATGATAAAAATAAAATAGAATGAGAATCATGTTGGAAGCTCTACTTCAATATCCATGTTTATTTCATACATAAATATTTACTTGAGCATCACCAATTGAGTGTAATATATCACAAGATAGTCCTTGTGATGTATGGTATTTGAATCTTATTCACAACAATGAGATGTCGGGTAACTTATATTTAATGTTTAATTTTGATGAGTCAATAAATACAAAGGTTACACTTGGGAATAATAATACAATTCTCGTAAAAGATAAAGTGATAGTAAAATATTCTAATAAAGAAGGGGGAAAAAATATTATGCCCGATGTTTATTAGGTTGCAAGTTTGAAGCATAATCTTACGAGCATTGGTCAATTGTACAAAGAAATACAGATTTTACATCAAAGACAATAAAGGTGTGATCATTGTTAAAGATTAAAGTACTTAGATACTTTCTAAAGTGAATATGACAAGAAATAAAATGTATCTTTTGAATATTAAACCATCCACATCCGGAGACCATACTACGAGATCGGTTCAAGTGAAAGAAATTGAATTAAGTTTTTAGTGGATTGAAAATACGAATCGTGGCTATGGCATCGCGGGTTTGTTCATTAATGTTTTGGTGGTTTCAATGTATTAAATAATAAAAATATGGTAAAATGTTTTCCTTTGATTTCAAACCGTAGAGAGATTGTGAAGGTTATATTTTCTAGAGCAACACAAATATTCCTTCCCGAGTTGATAAAATAGCAAGAACAAGTACACCACTTGGAGTTGTTCACTCATATTTATTTCAACAAATTCATATAAATTATATGGTAGGTTTCTCATATGTTATGATATTTATTGTTGACTATACAAGAATACATGGGTGTAATTTCGAGAAACAAAACATATTCTTTTAATATACTTGATAGTTCAAGGCCTTAGTAAAAATACAAAGTGGGTATTAGATTAATGTTTTGGGACGATGAAAGAGGAGGTGAGTATGTTTCCAATGAATTTTTTTAATTTTGGAAAATATCATGGTATACAAAAGTAGTTTATTATCAGATATATACCACAACAAAATTGTGTAAAAAAGAGAAAGATTGTTTGAAACATGGTTCCTCAACAATCTTGGACTAATAGGAAATACAATGTTTCTCATTTTATAATCTTTAGTTGTGTGGCATATGAACATGTTCTTGAAGAAATAATGAAGAAGTTAGACAATAAAGGAGAAAACTACCTATTTGTTGGATATTCAAAAAAAAAAAAAAAAACTTTCAAGATGTTTGATCCAGTTACCAAAAATATCATAATCATTAGAGATGTATAGTTTGTTGAAAATGAGGCATGGGATTGAGGTATTGAGAGAATAATCGCTGTAATACCATCTATTCCTTATGATATATGGAAGATGAAAGTGTAGATCAACAAGGTATTGTATATTCTTCTAGTCTTGGACGTGCACCATAAATTGTAGCACAAGATACACCTCCTTCTATAGCTAAGAGATATCAAATATTTCAATCATGTCCAGCTATGCAAGAGACATAAAAAGAACACGAAGAAACTTCTTGATATAAAAAAATTCCATCATCGGATAACCCTATGTAGCGTAAAACAAGGAGTCTTTTGTGAGATTTACGAGGTTTGTACAACTAACACTTTTTTATGTTTTTACATTTTGTTCTCAGTGTAGATCCAATAAAATTTTAAGAGGATATAAACAATGAATTTTGGGTTCAAGCCATAGATGATGAGATAAATTCCATAGAGAATAATCATACATGGGAATTAGCAGATCTTCCAAAATGAAAGGACATGATAGGAGTGAAATGTGTCTACAAGACCAAATATATTGTTGATGGTAAAGTAAAAATTATAAAACAAGGCTTGTTGAAAGTGTATTTTCACATAATTATGGAGTTGACTACAATGATAGTTTTTCTCCTATAGCATCTTTGGACATGGTAAAAATGGCTTTCAAATTTCAGCTCAAAAAAATGGCATATTTATCGAAGGATGTAAAATCAGCATTCTTGAAAGGTTTTCTTGAAGAATATGTTTATGAGAATAATCTACAAGGTTATGAAATTGAAGGTCATAAAGAAAATATATACATGCTTTGAGAAAAGTTCTCTATGATCTCAAGAAATCACCTATAACATGGTACAATAGGATTGATTCTTATTTGATACGTAGATGGTTTTAGTAGGAGAAGTAGTGAACATACCTCATACAACAAGACAAATGATCAAGGTAAAATTGTGAATTTTTTTATATGTGGGTGAATTAATTGTTACTACAAATCTATCTACAAATATATTCAAACCATCCATGAAGAAATAATTTGGAATGATAGATCAAGCCCTCATGTACTATTATTTGGGAATTTATGTTCAAAAATCAGAAGATGAAGTTTTTATTTCACAAGAAAAGTATGTTAATGATGTGTTGAAGAGATTTGACTGAATTTAAATCCATCATCAAAACTAGTTACAATAGCTTTGGTTAAGCAAATATGACACTAGATCAGTTGTAGATCAAACATTGTTCAAAAGGCTAGTTGTAAGTCTCATGTATTTGACAACCATAAGGCACGATACTTTATATGGTGTTAGCCTCATCTCAAGGTTTGTGGATTATCTAAAAGATTCACATTGGAAAGATGGAATAAGTATTTTGAGGTATGTATGTGGAAGTAAGAATCAAGAAATTTTCTATTCAACATCATTTGAGTTTTATATCATAGGTTATATAGATAGTGATAGTGTCGAAGTTATAGATGATAAAAAAATCACATCTGGATATGCTTTTAACTTTTGAATTGGATTAGTTTCAAGGGAATCAAAGAAGTATGCCGGAGTCACACTATCTTTAGCATAAGTAGCGTATATAGTGGCAACATGAGAAACTTGTCGATTTTTGGATGAGAAGAGTATTAAAATATTTCAGCCATAATCAAGAGAAAGCTACACATTTTTTGTGACAACAATTCATAAATAACATTGTCTAAAAATCATGTTTTTCAAAAGAGGAGCAAGAACATAGAAACAAGGTATCAAATCATCAGGAATTTGTTAACAACAAGGAAATTTGTCTTGAATTATGCATATCTGAAGATAAGTTTGTTGATATTTTTATGAAAGATTTGGGAATTGAATATTTTTAGTATTTGAGAAATTATTTGGGGGTTTGTGATTAGGAATATGAAAGATATGGAAGTGTACACTCAACTCAATAATAATAAAAGTTTTAAGGTCAACATTAAGAGGAGTGTTGGAAAATAGATAATTTATCCCACATTTGTTAATTACTATTTTCAAGAAAACTAAAACTCGAGTTTTTTTCATTACAAGGTTATTTTTAAATAGATGTCCTTAATTTTAGGAAAAGTAATTACAATTAAATGGATGCAATTTTGATTTAATTAGTGAAAAATTAATCTATTTTATCTCTTAGGTAAATATACATGAAAGATTTAGGAATTTTATTTCTATCTCAAACTCTAAATATCATAATGAAAATGATCTATCTGATTTGAATACCTTGAGTTCACTTCCAATACAAGAAGAAAAGTGATTAAGAAATTTGACTCTAAGGAAAATTCCTCGCATACAATTCTTTATCGAATTCAAAGTTCAAGCCTCACAAGCCCTTTACTGATTAAAATTTTAGATCTATATCTTCTTTTGATGATAAAATTTTCTTTCTTATAAACAATTGCGTGTAATATTTAGTGGTAAATGTTACAAATTTGGTAAATTTTGGCATAAAGATGAATATTGCAATTCTAAGAAACTTATCCAAAAAAATTAGAAACAATTTGTTTATTCTAAATATAATTTAAGGAAAAAGGATAGTTCTAATGATTCTCCTAAAATTGTTTCTTTATATTCTACATTATACTCTTCCTCTAATTATAAATGGATTCTAGATCCAGTGCATCAAACCATATTAGTGGTGTTTAAAATTATTTGTTTGATATTAAGAAAATAAATGAACATGTGTATATTGGTGATAATTCATCTTTAGAAACAATAAAGAAAGGAAAAATAAAATTTGCTAATGGTATTTTGAATAACGTGTTATTTGTTCCTAATCTGAAAAAGAATCTTTTTCATGCTCCCAACCAACTCATGATGGTCTTTCTATTTTAAATTTGGAAGGATACTTGGTATATAAAAGATAGTAATGATATTATAATAGCTGAAGGAATTCAAAGAAATGGTTTGTCTATTTTTGATTATTTCTCTTTTTCATCTTGTTTTGTATCTCAAAGTTTGAATAATTCAAAACTATGACATGAAATATTAAGACATGTTAATTATCAAATCTTATATGAAATGGCTAAATACAATCTTGTGAAAGAATTGTATGTGTTGGCTTCTTCTCATGATGTGTGTGAAGGGTGTTTACGCTCGAAACAAAGTGTTAAAACATTTCACTCACATCTTGAGGAGAGTACATATTCCCACTAGAAATTATTCATAGTGATGTTATACGACCTATTAAAGTAGATTCATTAAATGGTACTTTATATGCTATGAATTTAATTGATGATTTCACCGAATGACTTGGTCATATTTTCTTTAAAATAAATATGATGTATTGGGAAAATTAAAGTAATTTAAAGCATCTATTGAAAACTCATCACATTATAAAATTAATATACTTAGAACAGATAATGGGGTGAATATGTTACAAAATCATTTGCAAAATACTTTGTATTGATTATGGTATTAAAACGGAATTAAGTTTTCCCGATTCTCCCCAATCTAATGTTGTTCGAAATGAAAAAATAGGACAATTGTAGATATGGCTCAGACTATGCTTCATTTTGTTGGTCTTCCCAATTTCTATGGGTGGAAGCGATGAACACAAAAATATACACTCTAAATAGGTTTCCTACCAAAGCTATTCACCTTTAATTGTCAAAACAAAATCCCGATATCTCTCATTTAATATTTTTGGTAGTCATGCTTATATATACATTCCTAAAAAGAAAAGAAAGAAACTTGATATGAATTATTTTTCTTGTGTTTTCATTGGATATGGTATGAATACTTTAGGTGTAAGGATTTGCGATGACCATGTAAAATGAGAAGTAAGTTGTAATGCCTCGTTTGGTTTCTAATTATTTTACCCCTTTTTGCTAAATGCCGAATGTTTATTTGAGATTCTTTTGATCATTGGGTGTTTACAATCTTGTTGTGAATTTAAATTAGGGTATTTTCTCCCAGTCTTACCTCCTGGTGCCGTCACAAACTTATTTAGTCAATGAGGGTTCCCATTACGTCTTTTTACGAGCTTGGTCATTTTAGGATTATCTAATTCTCGCTAAGTGGGCTGCTTCTACGCGCCATTATATAAAGGCTCAAAGGATATTTAAAAAAAAAAAAAAAAGAGTGTTTAGGACTTTTCTTTTAAGGCACCTAATATCAATTTAATTTAAAGATAAGTGTATATATATATATATATATATATTTTAATCAATATTCCCCCGTAGGCCTACCTCAAAGCTTGCGTGGTAAGGAGTATTCCATTTTTGTGGCGCCTTTGTAGGAGGGGACTATTTTATAATGTTGAAGGACCCTTGATAATTTCTAAAATTAATGCTTTATCTACCAAACCTTGTTTCTCCCGGCAAGCGCTTTGTCCCCAAAGTGTGGGCTCCAAAATAAAATAAAAATAAAAAAATTATTATCCTTATGTTGTGGTTAGTTGGTGGATGGGTGACATTTTCTTGTCACTTCTTTAGTGAACTTTTAATTCATGTTTGGCGTGAGACGGTGGAAGAGATCTTTTCCTCTTTTCTTGGCCGACAAGACCAATTGGATGGTTGGCTCATTAATTTGCTCCATGGCTCCCTGTCGTAGCCTACAAATATTATCTTGTGGATCACCGCTCCGGAGTATACCGGCAAGGAAACATGGGTCGACTCAATGGAGCTTGACTATGATTCAAGTTTGAAAATCATAGAGGGAGGGGTGAATCCCGATCGCAGATATTTTGAAAAATGGCTAGGCTTAGATGGATGAGCTCAAGCAGGAAAGTTCCTCTGAGACAAGTAAAGCCGAGACCCTTGATCTCAGAAAGAAGTTGAAGACCCCGTGATCCAGTATGATACCAAAGGCATTGGATGACGTAATAAGTCAGCGTGGACTGCGCTAAGTGTGAACTCACATTGGAGAGTAGCGAGTTGCAGGGTGGAGAAACTTCCGTGGCTTTGTTTAGCTCGTCCCATGATCTCAAACTCTTACACTTCGTGCCCATAGGATCCAGTGTGTAGTAGAAAACCAAAGCGCTCCAACTCAACAAGATGAGCAAGGCCAAATCAATCAGAAGGCAGAATTATTCCACTTTAACGCTGAAGGAAGTAAGTGGTCAAGTTTGTATATGATTCCAAATGGTTTACATCCTCCTTCCTTCCCCCCTACTCGTAATTTCGAGAAAAGTTTAATAGTGGGGTGCATGTTTATATTTTTTAACAGCTTCCTTGTCCAAAGACATGCCAAGTCTAGTTTTCTGCATGGAAGAGTGATGGTGGAAGAAGTCTTGTGGGGACAGCTGCAAAATATTATACTGTATCCTTCCATGGAGTTATGGCCACTTTCTTCTCGGATCTCAATCTCCTTGATTTCCTCCCTAGGCACGTGCGTCAAGAGCATGGACCAGTTCATCCTCCTGATGCTTAGGATTTCATGATGGTGGAAGGCACATTTGCCTTGGTTCAGACTATAACCTACTCAAGCCATGATGACTATTCACGTGAAGATTTCTGGTGCATAGTCCTTGTTTGGCTAGGACATTGTTATTTCGTCCTATTTTCTAGTTGCTTTGCTGGGAGGACGTCATTACCCTTGTCAAGCTCCTTCTAGCACTGGCTGTGTGAATGCTGGTAAAGACAACTAGCCATTTGGGACACATGTGGGTCATTTTCTATAGATCCTTCTGTGCTCATCCTGTATATGTGGCATCCCTAGAAACCACATCTCTTTGAGGCACTTTATCAGATAGTTTATCTTCCTTCTGGTTTTACTCTTCAGCATTTTACATGCAATACATGGCACTACAATTGAAGGGTGGGCTGAGCAGGTTGGGCATTGTTTTGTTGGTCATTTATGGTGGGAGAGGGGTCTTAGCTCAAGCCATTTGTGCACAAATTTCTATCAGTGTTGTCCTAGAGACCACCTTTCCTTCAGGGTATTCCGGATCTATGTTTTAGGGACTCCATACCCTGGCCGTAACCTACCTTTGCCAAATTTGGCTGTGAGAAGAGTGTGGATGACCTAGCAGGCTGGAGGATAGTGGAGTGTGGGCTTGAGATGTTGTTGCACCACATCCAATCTTGTTCTCAATTACGGGAGCTTAATCGGGAGAACGATATTCTCTATACCATTGATTCTTATGTTTTATTTAAATGATTCATTAAATGAATTTGCTCTTCATATAAATGTCGGTGTGATGGTATGTTGTTTGGTTTCCATTCCCTTTCTCTTTCATATTTTTTTGGCGTTAGAAATTATTACAGACCAAGTTGAAGCCTTTTATATTGTTTTCTAGGTTTTAATAAATATTAGTTGGGTCAACTTTGTTCTTAAGACTAATAAAATAAAAGAGGTGGGGGTCCTGTAATGAAAATTCCTAGTTCTTTCTTTATGGTCTCACGATTTGAATGTTTTATCAAACATTGTTGTTTGACTCAATTTTATAGTGCCTGTTTCCTTTGGATACTTGTTTCGGTTTGAGATCTGTCATTCTGGCTTATGTTGGGTATTTGCGAAATAGCAATTGAGTACTGTAAGTGCATTGTGTATAGGTGAATGATGTTATTCCTGTCTCTATCTTTTTCTTTTAGTCTATTTTAGGTTTTAGTAACCCTTCTCGGTTGGCTTAGTGTGTGCTTAGCTTGACTGATTTTTGAATTAAGCCAAGTTGGTATTACTCTCAAACTAGGTTAGTTGCTTTTGTTATTTGTAAATCCCTCGAAGAACTATTTTATTCTTCCAGCGTCATGTTTGATCTTCATAATTTGGTATCAGTTCATGTTCACCGTTTGGAGATTCTTGTCTTTGGAATCATCTTCTCTCCCTTGGTGACTGTTGTATGTTTTGAGGAATGTAGTTGATCCTATGGAATGTCTCCTTTAGACGTTACTCACATCTTTGGGATAGCTTAAAATGTCGAGTAAATACTCTTTTTCATACCTTGATTTTGTTTCACATATGTTGGAGGATACGAGATCTACTTGATCATTGTTGAGGAAGTTTTCAAATCTTAAAATTGGGATGTTGGTTTTATGCGTAAGAAATTACTCTACATTTTGCTCCTTAAAATGTTTAAATTTCATTCTCCTGTGACTTAGAGGTTGGTGTATTTGGAAACTCATTGGTTGACTGGTTATTGTGATGCTCGTTGTGATACGACCTCCTTGTTGTCATTTTAGTAGAATGGTTATGTGTTGACCAGAAAGGTTGATGTCAACTTGTGTTGATGGTAGATCCTTTAGAAGTTATGTATTCTGTGTTGTGCTCTTGTTAATGATTGAGTAAACCTCATGTAAGATTTATAATGGTTATGTTTGGTCTTGTCAAGTTTTTCCTTTTCTTAAGACATTCTCTTGATTAGAAGAAAGTGTAATAGAAGGATTGTTAGGATAGGATGTGGCCCATCTTTGGGTCAATTGTGTGTTTCATCCCTTTTCTTTTCCAATTTAGTATTATGTACTGATATAAAATTAATCATTATAGGCACAACATCTAAATATTATTAAGTCATCTTAGTTTATATATTCTCATGTCGATTGATTGTTCGGATCTTACAAAGTGGAATAGTGAATCCTTGGCTTGGTGAACTAACTTAAACAAATAGGGACAGATCACGTTTGAAACTAATTTTCTTCTTGTAATTATTTTTGTTTCGAAATGTTATCTTGTTAAAATGATGGTCATTATTGTGATATAGGTGGAATTCATTGTGATGGTTTATTAACTTCTCCTATGATAAAATGATAATTAAATAGAGTTAGTGCCTTCTTTTTTATTTCTACATTTTATGCTTTTGGAAAACTCTTTAATTACTCTTGTTTAGACACTTGGATTATTTTCTTAAGCAACCATGTTTTTCTTCCTTGAAAGCTTAGATAACAACATATTGTCTTAATGTTATAGCTTTTATTGTGCTTAGTTCTTGCGAATCGGCTGTCTTGCTAACAAATGCGTAGGAGGATTTCCCAGTAGAAAAGAAAAAAAGAAAAGAGAAACACGTGTAGAAAGTGGATTCCATCTTTCTTAGAACTCGCTATTGTATGAATGTTTCTCTTTTGTTTTAAAACATTGGTATGGAAATTGTGGAGACTATTTAGAAGGCATTGCGTTATAATTTTTATTGTCCTCATGTAGGTTGTTGTTATCATTTGAAAGTCAATTTGAGAAATATTATTGTCAATAAGATTAAATGAACTTGTTTTGACATGCGTATCCTTCGTTAAATTTTCACTTTTCGAATATGATTTATCCTTGAATTGTTAAACCTAATTCTAACTATCACAACTTGAATCAACTTACATCGCTTTAGTTACCTTTGGTCATGTGTCGTTTGGTAGAGGACTATGTTTTGAATCTAGCAAAAAACAAGAGAAACAAATATACCTTGTGACCCCATGTAAACTAATCAACAATCTCTTATTGTGGTGAGTCCTTAGAACGGTCTTAAGGTGAAATCAATGATTAAATCTTGGAAGATAATAAAATTATAATAAATAGAAGGAACTTGATTAAGAAACTCTTCAATCTATCTTACCCGTTGAAAATGTAAACAATATACTTATGTCTATCTCTTCAAGTGAAGCCCGAGTGAAACCTTTAATATTTCTGGTTAGACTCTTGACCCCAATGAAATATTTATTAACAAATAATAAGATCTTAATGATGAATCCAAGATTTAGACAGTCATGTACTGTAAATAAAATAAAATAAAATAAATGACCGCTTGAAAAGGTAAAACATATATGTTTAAAAGCACAACATTGAAAATAGATTGATGAAGTTAAGAGCCTTGAGAAATTAACTGCCTCCTAACCAATGAATAAGTTAATCAAGTAAATGAAGCAACCTCTTACCACCCAATAATTGGTTTACATTGTATATTAACATTAGCAAGGTAAGGGAAAATTCTTTAAAGGAAACATGAATTTCTGATTCTCCTAACATGATTCCTCTGGGAAAAGAAAAGAATTTAAGAGTACCTATAGCTAAAACATGATTCTAAAGAAACTTTATGTGGGAAGACCTTGTTTGTAAAATTGCATATTTTGGATGAACCATTGTGTCCTAAGTGTGTGCCTCATATTTATCTGTAACCATTGTGGGTCCGTGTTGTGGAAATCATGTCGTTAGCTGGTTGTATTCCTTGGAGAACTTGTGTAGTGTCGTATTATCTTCAATATTTTATTGTGTTGTTTAATGTGTTTGAGTTGGTGGGAGTTACACTTGGTATCAGAGCATAGGTTCATGCTCTCGAACCTCTGGGCCAAATTAGAGTTATGATGGTGTTACATGATGGTGATGGTGTTGCATGATGGTGAGGGTATTTCTTGATGGTGATAAATATTGGAAGAGTAATGTGTTTTAAGAGTGATGTGATCTATGTCATAATTGTGATAGTGTGAACGCACTTGATGAGTATGTCACTTAGTGCATATTTGTTATCATGTTGATGTGCTAGGGATGGGAGCATTCTCTCTCCTTCTTGTGGATTCTATGAAGAATTCATGTGTGAATTAATACTTGTGATGTGTGAAAAGAATTCTAATGTGGATGACAGAGTGTTGGAGCATCGTGGAATATTGTGATATGAGGGTGTGCCCATGTGTTGTATGACTAGATTGATGTAAAGTGAAATGAGATGTATCAGGATGTTTTTACCATGTTTTGAAGAAATGTGTGTACCACCTTGTTATGTAGCAATTAATGTTATGGTTGTGATGTTACTATGTTCATCATATGTACGATTTGTGTAATATGTAATGATTCATGTCATGATTTAGGGGCATACGGTGAGCATATGAACCCTATTGTATAGTGATTGCACTTACGGTGCAGAATGTGGTAAAGTGATGTAATGCACCCAGTGAATGTATGATTGTGATCTACCCTGTATATGTACCATACGTAAGATGTTATGGTAGTTATGTGTGTGCCACCATTATGTTAGTGATGTTGTTGTATGTTATGTTGTGAACCTTACGCTAACTGACCCTAAAGGAAATCGGTAAAGTGTGTGTTTAGAGTGAGGAAAGGTGTATAACTGACCAATCAATAGAGCCAACCTTAGGCTTAGTAGATGGTGGACCGTGCTCCTCTCTCTCTCTCTCTTTATGTGGTTGTTTTATGGATACAACCTTAGTGTAGCTATGACTGTGTTTAGCCTTGTAGAAGTGGATACAACATTTTATTTTGAGAATCGAGGATCAACGTTCGAGGTGCCGAAACTCGTTGAGTACCCTCTTGGTGGCCGAGATAAGGCCACATAGTAATTGTAATGTGCTATTATTATATATGTATTTTTTCAGTAAATTGAATTTTTATGTTATTTCGCAAGGACCAGCAGTTTTCTTGATTTCCATGTTTTACATTTTGGGCATTTCCTTGGTTTTGGTACTAACATGCGGATTTTGACACTAACTATGGCTATTTGGCCATTTATTTTGCTTGGTTTTGGATCTTCTTTTAAATTTTAAGATTTTATTGCCTTGCCCAAGGCTTCGTACCTTGCCACTTTGCATTTGGATCGGATTTCTATGTTGGTTCTATTGTCATGATGTGGGAATAGGGTCATGGGATGCACCATGGAATGGTTGGACCTATGGACCCGCTTCGTTGTATGGGGTACGCCCCAAGGAGTTACAGATAACTAGCGGGTTGTTGAACCATGCGTTATTATGTCACTTGGGTTAGGAGTGTTTGAACCCTATGTGTCTTGGGCCATGGGGACAACCGGCCTCCTTGAGGGAGTCATAAGAGACTTGAGGGAGGCATAAGAGACTTGAGGGAGGCATAAGAGTTTGAGGGAGGCATAAGAGATTTGTGTGTATGATTGGTGTTTCGGGATATATGTTGAGTTATTGTGATGTTTTGGTGGTGGTTTTATGATGTATGTGTTACTCATGTCAGTTGGATATGTTATGTGATGTTGTATTGATGCCCTTGTTGACCCTATGTACATATAGCTATTTTTGTGAGTTATGTAAAATCTTCATCTGTGGAATTGTGGAAATTTCAGGTTGTTGTTGTAGTACACTTTTTCTCGAGCATTATCCATCACCATAGTTATGTGACAGGTACTATGTTATGTAGTCTGTGCATGTTCCCCTCCATATATTGACTAATCTCTTATGATGTGGTACTGTCTTGTCAAGTATATACTTGTATTTCGTGAAATCAGAGTGTCTTGTATGACCAGTGTAGGGTGTTTTATTAGCAGTTCATGTTGGACACCCACAAGAATGGATAAACTAAAACTCTACAACAATGAAATTTTAAAAAGAACTAAAACTAGAAATAATGATAATGGAAAGAGACTAATGAAATGATGAATAAGAAAGAACTGCCAATCTTCACAGAAACTTGAAAGTTAAAATTTCTACCAAATGTCCCCAAGGCCACCCCGTGGTCGTGCTTTAGCGTCTGAAATATTAACCATAGAGTGTACCTTTTCCCTCATATGTTCCTCTTTGCTTACCACTTTCTTTCCTCTCGGGTTATGTCGCATCGAGGACGATGCTTTCTTAAGGGGAGGAGAATGTAATGCCTCATTTGGTTTCTACTTCTTTTACCCCTTTTGCTAAATGCCGAATGTTTATTTGAGCTTCTTTTGATCGTTGGGTGTTTATGATCTTGTTGTGAATTTAAATTAGCGTATTTTCTCCCAGTCTTACCTCCTGGTGCCGTCGTCACTGCTTGCTAGTCGCTGAGGGTTCCCATAGCGTCTTTTACGAGCTTGGTCATTTTAGGCTTATCGAATTCTCGGTTAAGTGGTCTGCTGCCGATGCCATTATATAAAGGCTCTGAAGGATATTTTATAAAAAAAAGAGTGTTTAGGACTTTTCTTTTAAGGCACCTAATATCAAGTTAATTTAAAGATAAGTGTATATATATATTTTAATCAATATTTCCCCTCGTAGGCCTACCTCAGCTTGCGTGGTAAGGAGTATTCCTTTTTGTGTGGCGCCTTTGTAGGAGGGGACTATTTTATTGTTTTATAATGTTGAAGGACCCTTAATCAATTCTAAAATTAATGTTTTTATCTACCAGCCTTGTTCTTCCTGGCAAGCGGCCTGTATCCCCAAAGCGTGGGCTCCAAAAATAAAATAAAATAAAATTTATTATCCTTATGTTGTGGTTAGCTGGCGGATGGGTGGCATTTCTTGTCACTTCTTTAATGAACTTTTAATTCATGTTTGGCGTGAGATGGTGGAAGAGATTTTTTCCTCTTTTCTTGCTGACAGGACCAATTGGATGGTTGGCTCATTAATTTGCTACCATGGCTCCCTGTCGTAGCCTGCAAATATTATCTTTTGGATCACTGGCTCCAGGTATACTGGCAAGGAAACATGGGTCGACTCAATGGAGCCCGACTATGAGTCAAGTTTGAAAATCATGGAGGGAGGGGTGACTCCCAGTCAAAGTATTTTGAAAAACGGCCAGGCTTAGATGGATGAGCTCGAGCAGAAAGTTCCTCTGAGACAAGTAAATCTGAGACCCTTGATCTCGGAAAGAAGTTGAAGACCCCATGATCCAAAGATGATGCCAAAGGCATTAAACGATGCAATAAGTCACAGGTGTGGATTATGCTAAGTGTGAACTCGCATTGGAGAGTAGCGAGTCAGCGGGTGGAGTCACTTCCGTGGCTTTGTTTAGCTCATCCCATGATCTCAAACTCTTACAGCTTCGTGCCCATAGGATCCAAAGGTGCAGTGTAGAAAACCAAAGCGCTCCAACTCAACAAGATGAGCAAGGCCAAATCAATCGGAAGGTAGAATTATTTCACTTCGATGATGAAGGAAGTAAGTGGTCAAGTTTTTATATGCTTTCGAATGGTTTGCACCTCCTTCTTCCTTCCCCCGCCTTTCGTGATTTCGAGAAAATTTTAATAGTGGGGTGCATGTTTTTATTTTTAACAGTTCCTTGTCCTTTTTTCAACATGCCCTGGACTTTGTGTATCCTGCGCATGCCAAGTCTAGTTTTCTACGTGGAAAAGTGATGGTGGAGGAAGTCTTGTGGGGACAAAGGGAAAATATTGGAGTGTATTCTTCCATGGAGTTCTAGCCACTTTCTTTTGGATCTCAATCTCCTTGATTTCCTCCCTAGGCACGTGCAGCAAGAGCATGGACCAGTTCGTTCTCCTGATGCTTAGGATTTCGTGATGGTGGAAGGCACATTTGCCTTGGTTCAGACTGTAACCTGCTCAAGCCATGATGATTGTTCACGTGAAGATTTCTGGTGCATAGTCCTTGTTTGGCTGGGACATTTTTATTTCTTCCTATTTTCTAGTTTCTTTGTTGGGAGGACGTCATTACCCTTGTCAAGCTCCTTCTAGCACTGGCCGTGGTGAATGCTAGGTAAAGAAAACTAGCCATTTGGACACCTGTGGGTCATTTTCTGTAGATCCTTCTGTGCTCATCCTGCGTATGTGGCATCCCTAGAAACCACATCTCTTTGAGGCACTTTATCAGACAGTTTATCTTCCTTCTGGTTTTACTCTTCCACATTTTACATGCAATACATGGCGCTGCAATTGAAGGGTGGGCTGAGCAGGTTGGGCATTGTTTTGTTGGTCATTTATGGTGGGAGAGGGGTCTTAGCTCAAGCCATTTGTGCACAAATTTCTATCAGTGTTGTCCTAGAGACCACCTTTCCTTCAGGGTATTGTGGATCTATGTTTTGGGGACTCCATACCCTGGCCGTAACCTGCCTGTGCCAAATTTGGCTATGAGAAGAGTGTGGATGACCTAGCAGGCTGGAGGATAGTGGAGTGTGGGCTTGAGATGTTGTTGCAGACCCTATCCATCTTGTGCTCGACTACGGGAGCTTAATCAGGCACGATATTCTCTATACCATTGATTCTTATGCTGTTATTTAAATGATTCATTAAATGACTCTGCTCTTCATATAAATGTCTCGTGTGATGGTATGCTTTGTTTGGTTTCCACTTCCCTTGCTCTTTCATATTTTTCTGGCGTTAGAAATGATTGCACTGGTTGAAGCCTTTTATTTATTTTTCTGGGTTTTAATAAATATTAGTTGGGTGAACTTTGTTCTTAAGACTAATAAAACAAAAGAGGTGGGGGTCCTACAATGAAAATTCCTAGTTCTTTGTGATGGTCTCATGATTTGAATGTTTTATCAAACATTGTTGTTTGACTCAATTTTATAGTGCCTGTTTCCTTTGGATACTTGTTTCAGTTTCGAGATCTATCGTTCTAACTTATGTTGAGTATTTTGCGAAATAGCGATTGAGCAATCTTTTGTAAGTGTATCAGGTATAGGTGAATGATGTTGTTCGTGTCTCTATCCTTTTCTTTTAGTCTCTTTTAGGTTTTAGTAACCCTTCTCGGTTGGCTTAGTGCGTGCTTATCTTGACCGATTTTTGAATTAAGCCAAGTTGGTACTACTCTCAAACTAGGTTAGTTGCTTTTGTTATTTGTAAATCCTCAAGAACTATTTTATTCTTCCAAAGATCATGTTTGATCTTCATAATTTGCATCAGTTCATGTTCACTATTTGGAGATTCTTGTCTTTGGAAGCATCTTCTCTCCTTGGTGACTCATTATATGTTTTGAGGAATGTAATTGATCCTATGGAATGTCTCCTTTAGACGTTACTCACATATTTGGGATAACTTAAGTTTTCCCGATTCTCCCAATCTAATGTTGTTCGAAATGAAAAAATAGGACAATTGTAGATATGGCTCACACTATGCTTCATTTTGTTGGTCTTCCCAATTTCTATGGGTGGAAGCGATGAACACAAAAATATACACTCTAAATAGTTTTCCTACCAAAGCTATTCACCTTTAATTGTCAAAACAAAATCCCGATATCTCTCATTTAATATTTTTGGTATTCATGCTTATATATACATTTCTAAAAAGAAAAGAAAGAAACTTGATATGAATTATTTTTCTTGTGTTTTCATTGGATATGGTATGAATACTTTAGGTGTAAGGATTTTCGACCATGTAAAATGAGAAGTAAGTTGTAATGCCTCGTTAGGTTTCTACTTCTTTTACCCCTTTTTGCTAAACGCCGAATGTTTATTTGAGATTCTTTTGATCGTTGGGTGTTTACAATCTTGTTGTGAATTTAAATTAGTTTATTTTCTCCCAGTCTTACCTCCTGGTGTCGTTGTCACTGCTTGCTAGTCGCTGAGGGTTCCCCATTTTGTCTTTTACGAGCTTGGTCATTTTAGGCTTATCAAATTCTCGGTTAAGTGGGCTGCTGCCGACGCCATTATATAAAGGCTCTGAAGGATATTTTTTTAAAAAAAAGAGTTTTTAGGACTTTTCTTTTAAGGAACCTAATATCAAGTTAATTTAAAGATAAGTGTATATATATATATATATATATATTTTAATCAATATTCCCCCGTAGGCCTATCTCACTAAGGCCGTAAGGAGAGTATTCCATTTTGTGTGGTGCCTTTGTAGGAGGGGACTATTTTATAATGTCAAGGACCCTTGATAATTTCTAAAATTAATGCTTTATCTACCACCTTGTTTCTCCTGTGAAGCTGGCTGTCCCTCAAAGTGTGGGCTCCAAAATTTTTAAAAAATAAAAAATTATTATCCTTATGTTGTGGTTAGTTGGTGGATGGGTGACATTTTCTTGTCACTTCTTTAGTGAACTTTTAATTCATGTTTGGCGTGAGATGGTGGAAGAGATATTTTCCTCTTTTCTTACGTGAGACCAATCGATGGTTGGCTCATTAATTTGCTGCCATGGCTCCCTGTCGTAGCCTGCAAATATTATCTTGTTGATCACTGGCTCCAGGTATACTGGCAAGGAAACATGGGTCGACTCAATGGAGCCCGACTATGAGTCAAGTTTGAAAATCATGGAGGGAGGGGTGACTCCCAGTCGCAGTATTTTGAAAAAGGGCCAGGCTTAGATGGATGAGCTCGAGCAGGAAAGTTCCTCTGAGACAAGTAAAGCCGAGACCCTTGATCTCGGAAAGAAGTTGAAGAGCCCGTGATCCAAAGATGATACCAAAGGCATTGGATGACATAATAAGTCAGCGTGGAATACGCTAAGTGTGAACTCACATTGAGAGTAGTGAGTTGCAGGGTGGAGAAACTTCCGTGGCTTTGTTTAGCTCGTCCCATGATCTCAAACTGTTACACTTCGTGCCCATAGGATCCAGTGTGCAGTAGAAAACCAAAGCGCTCCAACTCAACAAGATGAGCAAGGCCAAATCAATCAGAAGGTAGAATTATTCCACTTCGACGCTGAAGGAAGTAAGTGGTCAAGTTTGTATATGCTTCCGAATGGTTTACATCCTCCTGCTTCCTTCCCCCTACTTGCAATTTTTGAGAAAAGTTTAATAGTGGGGTGCATGTTTATATTTTTAATAGTTCCTTATCCAAAGACATGCCAAGTCTAGTTTTCTCGCGTGGAAGAGTGATGGTGGAAGAAGTCTTGTGGGGACAAATGCAAAATATCGGACTCGTATCCTTCCATGGAGTTATGGCCACTTTCTTCTCGGATCTCAATCTCCTTGATTTCCTCCCTAGGCACGCGGCAGCAAGAAGAGCATGGACCAGCCATCCTCCCGATGCTTAGGATTTCATGATGGTGGAAGGCACATTTTCCTTGGTTCGACTATAACCTACTCAAGCCATGATGACTGCTCACGTGAAGATTTCGCACATAGTCCTTGTTTGCTATGACATTGTTATTTCGCCCTATTTTCTAGTTGCTTTGCTGCTGGAGGATGTCATTACCCTTGCTCAAGCTCCTTCTAAAGACTGGCCGTGAATGCCGGTAAAGACAACTAGCCATTCGGGGACACATGTGGGTCATTTTCTATAAATCCTTCTCAGTGCTCATCCCGTATGTGGCATCCCTAGAAACCACATCTCTTTGAGGCACTTTATCAGATAGTTTATCTTCCTTCTAGTTATACTCTTCAAAGATTTTACATGCAATACATGGCACTACAATCAAGGGTGGGCTAAGCAAAGGTTGGGCATTGTTTTGTTGGTCATTTATGGTGAGAGAGGGGTCTTAGCTCAGCCCATTTGTGCACAAATTTCTTTCGGTTGTTGTCCTAGAGAGACCACCTTTCCTTCGTGGTATTCCGGATCTATGTTTTAGGGACTCCATACCCCGGCCGTAACCTACCTTTTGCCAAATTTGGCTGTGAGAAGAGTTCGATGACCTAAGAGGCCGGAGGACAAAGGAGTGTGGGCTTGAGATGTTGTTACGAGACCACCAATCTTGTTCTCAATTATGGGAGCTTAATTAGGAATGATATTCTCTATACCATTGATTCTTATGCTGTTATTTAAATGATTCATTAAATGACTTTTCTCTTCATATAAATGTCCTGTTTGATGGTATGTTGTTTGGTTTCCACCCCTTTCTCTTTCATATTTTTTTGGCGTTAGAAATTATCAGACCGGGTCAAGCCTTTTTTTTTTGTTTTCTCGGGTTTTAATAAATATTAGTTGGGTGAAATTTGTTCTTAAGACTAATAAAACAAAAGAGGTGGGGGTCCTGTAATGAAAATTCCTAGTTCTTTCTTTATGGTCTCACGATTTGTATGTTTTATCAAACATTGTTGTTTGAATCAATTTTATAGTGCATGTTTCCTTTGGATACTTGTTTCCGCTTTGAGATCTTTCATTCTAACTTATGTTGGGTATTTATAAATAAGCTCGATTGAGTCGTAACACTACAAGATAAAGGGTTATGTATCCACAATGTTTTTACATTTTTGTTGTGGATATTTTTGTTGAAATTGTGAATCCGAATTTGTGGACTCCACCCACAAATATTTTGTGGAAGCATTATATTGTAGAAAAATTGTGACAATGCTACAATAATAATTTGTGAAAATGATACAACTAAAAATTTGAGTTAATATCATAAATCATAAGGTGATATATATATATATATATATATATATATATCTTAATTTGAAAATTTATTACGATTTATATAATTAAAAATAGTAATTATATCTATAATAATTTAAAATTTATTATTTGATTCACTTTGATAAGAACTAAATCATGTTTTATAAAATTATATTAATAAAATATTATGTAAAATCTATTTTATAGAATAATAATCATAATGAATTTTCTAATAAAAACAATGTAGAGTAATATATTTTTTCCCATAATTTAGAGATGATAGAATAATATTTTAATTACAGATTAATTTTTATTATATGTATGTGTTTTATCTTTTATATATAATAAAATATATAACTTAAATACAATACTCAAGTAACAAAGTTCATACCGTAAATAGCAATATAAATTTAAAAATAAATATAAAAAATTATGAAACAAGATAGATATAAATATAATTTTTTAATAAAAAGTGAAAGTGCAAACTAAAAATACATTAACCAAAAAAGGGAAAGGAATATGAAGGTATCCGTGAGAACAAATTTCTAAACATTTGAGAATTTTAATCTATTTATGGATTCATAATATATGATCCAATTCTGCAGTTGAAATATTAGAGTGTATATTCAAAATTATTTTGAGGGGCGGATTTATGGTGTTATGGATTTTCCATTCAGTCGCTGATATCACACTTCAAAATACTAGACACATGAAAATAAAATTGTCTGAGCTCTGAAAATATTGATTAAATAATGTAAAAAATAATAATTTATTTATCTACTTTTATGATCCATGAAAAATTGATGGATTCAACAAGATCATTCTCCTTATATCAGACTCGTTTTTCAGACCTTACAACCCCGATAACCTGCAGAAAAAAATCATTTCGTTTTGTACATATATTAAACAACAAAATAATTACATATGCACTCATGATTATTAACCTCTCCTTGCAGCCGATGTGCAGTCCTTAACCTGTAAAATATAATATAACACAATGAAAATATTCCAAAAGCTAGAAACATTTCTACAAGGTTTTCATTCTGTAGGTATACTGGTTTTATTTTTATTTGTAGGGTAAAAATAGAGCTTTTCCTTACGCAACCATCATAGGATTTTTCGGCTTTATTTATGGCTCAAATTAGGAATGATTAAGGGTTTCCTGATTGATAGAGATATTTTAAGATTTGATACAGATATTTTAAGATATTGATTTGAATATTTTAAAATTTAAAATAGTATATAGATTAAAGTTTTTTTGGTTTTTAAAGAAGGTGAAATTAACATTACATTTGAATCGATTTTACAATGAATTAAATTATTAAATAAAATACTTGAATATTATTAATATTAATTATGCAAAATATTTGAATTATATTAAAAGTAATCAATATTTTTAAGTATGATTTATTTATGTTTTGGTATTTAATAATTTATCTATAATTAAATTTAAATATTATGTTAATTTTATATAGAAATTTTTAAAATAAGAACACATACACTCTCACCAAAAATAAATGAACCTCAAACTTTTCGTATTTTTTTAAAAAGTTACTTGTATATCCCTTTAACCAAAAATATAAATCAATCCATATAAAATTATATGTAATAAAATTTGACGATTTCCTAAAAGTACTAAATAACATTATGGAAATACAAAATATTAAACTTATATTTATAAAGTATCAATATTTAATTTTACTTATAATGTAGTTTACATAATCATTTTGAAATAGAAAACAAATCCCTTTATATTCGATTAATTGTATTAAAAATATCTACACTATAATTTTATTTATAATATTTTAATCATCCACAATCCTACAATGATAGTGTAAAATTTATACAATTAATCGCTACGTGTATATTTATGTACAAGTTTTTATAAATATTTGATCTATAATTTACAAAATTAGGTAACCTCTATCGATGTGGAAAAATGTGTTTTTTATAAGTTTTCTACAATAAATATCTTGTCACCGTGGATAATTCACAATTTAATATTTGATTATCATAGTGTTGTAGAAAATCCACATTTTTGTTTTCTTATAATAGAAAAAATTGTTGAATATCCACAATTACTTCACAATATATTTTTATCAGGATATCATCAGAGAAAAAGGGTCTCATTTCTAGTAGTGTAAGTGCATCAGTGTATAGGTGAATTATGTTATTCCCTGCCTCTATCCTTTTCTTTTAGTCTCTTTTAGGTTTTAGTAACCCTTCTCGGTTGGATTAGTGTGTTCTTAGCTTGAATGATTTTTGAATTAAGCCAAGTTGGTATTACTCAAACTAGGTTAGTTGCTTTTGTTATTTGTAAATCCCTCGAAAACTATTTTATTCTTCCAAATTGGCCATGTTTGATCTTCATAATTTGGTATCAATTCATGTTCACCATTTGGAGATTCTTGTCTTTGGGAAGCATCTTCTCTCCATTGGTGATCATTGTATGTTTTGAGAAATGTAGTTGATCCTATGGAATGTCTCCTTTAGACGTTACTCACATCTTTGGGATAGCTTAAAATGTCTGAGTAAATACTCTTTTCATACCTTGATTTTGTTTCACATATGTTGGAGGATACAATATCTACTTGAGCATTGTTGAGGAAGTTTTAAAATCTTAAAATTGGGATGTTGGTTTTATGCGTAAGAAATTACTCTACATTTTTCTCCTTAAAATGTTTAAATTTCATTCTCCTGTGACTTAGAGGTTGGTGTATTTGGAAACTCATTGGTTGACTGGTTATTGTGATGCTCGTTGTGATACGACCTTCTTGCTTTCATTTTAGTAGAATGGTTATGTGTTGACCAGAAGGTTGATGTCAACTTGTGTTGACGGCATTCTTTAGAAGTTATGTATTCCGTGTTGTGCTTTCGCGAATGATTGATTAAACCTCATGTAAGATTTATAATGGTTATGTTTGGTCTTGTCAAGTTTTTCATTTTTCTTAAGACATTATCTTGATTAGAAGAAATTTTAATGAAGGATTGTTAGGATAGGATGTGGCCCATACTTTGGGTCAATTGTGCGCTTCATCCCTTTTCTTTTCCAATTTAGTTATTCTGTATTTATATAAAATTAACTATTATAGGCACAACATCTAAATATTATTAAGTCATCTTAGTTTAGATATTCTCATGTCGATTGATTGTTCGGGATCTTACAAAGGGAATAGTGAATCCTTGGCTTGGTGAACTAACTTAAAAATAGGACACGATCACGTTTGAAACTAATTTTCTTCTCAGAATTGTTTTTGTTTCAAAATGTTATCTTGTTAAAATGATGGTCATTATTGTGATATAGGTGGAATTCATTATGATGGTTTATTAACTTCTCCTATGAGAAAATGATAATTAAATAGAGTTAGTGCCTTCTTTTTTTTATTTTGACATTTTATGCTTTTGGACAACTCTTTAATTACTCTTGTTTAGACACTTGGATTATTTTCTTAAGCAACGGTGCTTTTCTTCCTTGAAACAGTTAGATAACAACATATTGTCTTAATGTTATAGCTTTTATCGTGCTCTGGCCTCTTAACTGATCTGTGCTAAAAATGTGCAAGAGAATTTCTTGAGTAGAAAAGAAAAAAGAAAGAAAAGAGAAACACATGTAGAAAGTGGATTCCACTTTTCTTAGAACTGCTATTGTACGAATGTTTCTCTTTGTTTTAAAACATTGGTATGGAAATTGTGGAGACTATTTAGAAGGCATTGCGTTATAATTTTTATTGTCCTCATGTAGGTTTTTGTTATCATTTGAAAGTCAATTTGAGAAATATTATTGTCAATAAGATTAAATTAACTTGTTTTTACATGCGTATCCTTCGTTAAATTTTCACTTTTCGAATATGATTTATCCTTGAATTGTTAAACCTAATTCTAACTATCACAACTTGAATCAACTTACATCGCTTTATTTACCTTTGGTCATGTTTTGTTTGGTAGGGGACTATGTTTTAAATGTAGCAAAAACAAGAGAAACAAATATACCTTGTGACCCCACGTAAACTAATCAACAATCTCTTATCAGGTGAGTCCTTACAACAGTCTTAAGGTGAAATAAATGATTAAATCTTTGAAGATAATAAAATTATAATAAATAGAAGGAAATTGATTAAGAAACTCTTTGATCTATCTTACCCATTGAAAATGTAAACAATATACTTATGTCTATCTCTTCAAGTGAAGCCCGAGTGAAACCTTTAATATTTTTGGTTAGAATCTTGACCCCATGAAATATTTATTTACAACTAATAAGATCTTAATGATGAATCCAATATTTAGATAGTCATGTAATCGTAAAAAATGACCGCTTGAAAAGGTAAAACATATATGTTTAAAAGCACAATGTTCAAAATAGATTGATGAAGTTAAGAGCCTTGAGAAATTAAATGCCTCCTAACCAATGAATAAGTTAATCAAGTAAATGAAGTAACCGCTACCACCCAATAGTTGGTTTACACCGTATATTAACATTAGCAAGGTAAGGGAAAATTATTTAAAGGAAATATGAATTTCGATTCTCCTAACATGATTCCTCTTGGAAAAGCAAAGAATTTAAGAGTACCTATAGCTAAAACATGATTCTAAAGAAACTTTTTGTGGGAAGACCTTGTTTGTAAATTGCATATTTTGGATGAACCATCGTGTCCTAAGTGCGTGCCTCATATTTATCTCGTAACTGTGGGGGTCCGTGTTGTGGAAAGCATGTCGTTAGCTGGTTGTATTCCATGGAGAACTTGTGTAGTGTCGTATTATCTTCAAGCAAGTCAAAAATATTATCCCGTATTTTATTGTGTTGTTTAATGTGTTTGAGTTGGTGGTTGTTACATAAGTGAAAACCGTAATGTGGTTGTGTTGGAAATATGTTTTTGTTCATCCGATAATGGTAATGATGTCAATATTTCTAATGATGGTTTTGATTTTGATAATGAAAATATAGTAGATATTCATAATGAAGTTTTTTGTGTTAATGGTATGGATTTTTCTACATCCCCTATATCCTTAGATATGAAACTAAAATGGGCTCAATATATGTTAGAAATTTCTAATCCTATTGACTTTAGGAAAATTACCTGAAGCCACCATACTTATCATGCATTAATTACCTTGCATGAACTTGAGCCGCAAACTTTGGAAGAATATTCTCGAGATGATAAGTGGATCAATACAATGTAGGCATAATATAATGCCCTAATTTCAAATCAAACTTAGGATTTGGTTCCACCTCCAGGAAAAGAAGTATTATAGGATCTAAATGGTTATACAAAGTAAAATATAATTTTTATTTTAGTATTAAAAACATAAAGCTCGACTTATTGCTAGAGGTTTCAATCTGAAATGTGGTATTGATTATGTTGAAACCTTTGTTCTCAGTAGCTAATATGAGTAATCTTGTTAGAGTCTTGTTTGATGTTGCTACTCAGTCGGGTGGGAAATCCATACAATGGATGTGAAAATGCTTTTCTCGAATGTTTATTTTAAAGAAGAAATTTCCATGTCTCAACCTCAATGATTTGATGAAAATGAGAACTAAAAATATGTTTGTAAATTGAAAAATACTTATATGTTTTAAAGCAAGCTCCTCGAGCTTTGCATGTGAAAATTAGTTCCTTATTTAAAAAGTAAATATTTGTTAATTATTCTTCTCACAATGATCTATTCATTAAGCAAGAATAATCACATATTATCATTGTTTGTATATATGTTGATGATTTACTTTTGATCGGTGATACCCCGCTTTAATTTGTAAAAGTAAAGAAAAATTGAAAAATATTTTGAAATGAATTATTTAGGTCTCTTACATCATTTTCTTGGCATGGATTTATTTCAAGATAAGAATTCTATTGTTGTTTCATAAGCACAATATATAACCAATGTACTTGATTTTTTTAACATGATTGATTCTAAATAAATTTATACTCCTATGGAAGTTGGATTGAAACATGATCGTAAAATCGCATCTAAAAAGTTGATCCTACTTTATATAGGTAGTTAGTTGGTAGTTTGATTCATCTAACTATAACTAAACTAGATATTTCCTATCCAAAGAGCAATTTCTTCAAGGTTTATGCAGAACCTTATATAGATCATTAGAATCTTGAAAAAATGATTCCTAGATATATTAAAGGAAAAATCAATTATGGGTCAGGTTGCATTATACTAAGAATGAAAATTCGAACATATATGGATTTTGTGATTCTAACCATTCTAGTGATTTATTAGATAGAAAATCTACTTCTAGTTATGTGTTTAAATTTTTTTGCAGCTTGTCATTACTTGGTGCAAAGAAAGTAGCCAATCACCTGTTTTCTATCTCTTCAACAAAATATTTGTATAAAAGTGCAATGGAAGCTACAAAATAAACTCTATGGCTGAAGAGGTTCTTCAATGAGATAAATATGAAGGCTCCAGAAGTGTTTCTTTATTTTGAGAAATCCAGTACCATAGCTCTTGCACATAATCTAATATGTAACATCATAGGATGAAGCACAATGAGATACATATAGACTTCATCCATGACAAGGTGCTAAGTGGTGAGATAGATCTCAATTTCATTTCAACTGAAGAGCAGGTTGCTGACATCTTCACAAAGCCCTTGAGTGCTATAAAGTTTTTTCACATTTGTTAAAAACTTGGATTATCATAGTTTCGATTGAGGGGAGTGTGCATGAAAATTTCACCTCCTAATGGAACTTCATATTTGTAAAATAAAATTTCAAATGTAAAATACCTTCAGAAAGTGTAAAAGACCTTCAAGAAAGTATAAAAATACCTTTGGGCAAGTGTAAATAGAACTTCGCATGTATACCTCCCCGACTTAGTTTTTAGAAAGAAGTGTAGAAAGACCTTAAATTTAGTCTTCAATAAACTATTTAGGGCTATTGATTGTTAAGGAGGTCCTTGGTTATAAAAAGGCTCATATATGATTCGGTATAAATAACATGTTATGAGAACTTATGAGATCATGTACAACTCACAAACCATACTTAGCCACCGATCATAAGATTGTATTTGAGATTATAAGTCCTATTGTACTCAAAAAGGTCACTTGAGTATGATGAAGGTGTTATAATTCATTCATCCTATATGCTAGCCTAAAATATTTATGGTTTAAGGATTGTAAATATTGTATTGTACCACGGGAAGGTAATGTATTGGCATATGTTATCTCAGCTTATCATGAAAGGGGAGTGTTGGAACATAATGATTAAGTGGACTTGCCACCCCTTAATTAATATGGTTCCATCACTATTATATAGGTTAATATTTAATAATTAGAAATATTTATATTTCTATTATTAAATATTTATACCTTGGTTATATATTTTAGGTTAGTATTTAATAATGTGAAATCATTTATTTATTTCTATTTATTAAATATTCTAACCTATGTGTATGTGTCAACCTTTTAGGTTGAAAAGGTGGGTCGAGAGACATACTCGATCACCTTGTATAAATAGGACTTTAAGGTCCTCATTTGATATGTTCGTGAAATATATCAAAGGTAAAATAATTTTACCCTTGTGATTAGGGTTTTGAAGGAGGAGGTGAAAATACTGGATGTAACTTTGGTTTTCTCGATAGTAAAAGGTTATTTCAAGTGGTTTTTACCCTTTAAGGGTTTTCCACTATACATACAATGTTATATGTGTTATTTGTGTTGAGTAAGTAATAATTTATTTACATATAGTTTATGTGATGCAATGTTCATGTTAATATTTATCATATAAATTAATTAAACTCGTAACTATGAATCCTATAATTTCTAACAAACGTACACCGCAAAGAAAAATCCAAAAATTTATTCTTCATCTAGAGTTTATTCATTCAAAGGAAGAAAAGTATAAATTAAAACTAAATACAATGAATGTATAGGTTGGATATGGGGAGGATATATGAAAATAAGAATATTTCATCAATAACTTTTTAGGATAAAAAAGGAAGACAAGAAACAAATAAATAAAAGGAGAAATAAGAAGAAATAAGAAAGGAACAAGGATAAACAAGAAAAGGAAAAGGGAAGAAAAATACAAGAAATAAAAAAGAAAAATATAGGAAATAATATGAAGATAAAATGAAAGAAAAGAAAAATATAACAAGAATTTTCTTGGTAGGAGTATGATGCAAGAGCATCTTCTACCCAAAAATTGTTTTTTATGATTTTTGTACGAGATCTCGTAAATTTTAGGTTGAAATATCTTTGGAAATGTTATGGGATGTCTATAAAGTCCTAATACACCCATTGGAATGTTCAAATTGACTAAGGCTTCAAGAAATCGAACTAGGAGGTTTCCTCCAAAGTACAATCCAAATTCCTAACAGAGCATTCTAATGAATTTTCGATCATAAAAGAAGTCTTAAGAATTTTTAATAATGTAAAGGGTGTGATGAAGTCTTAAGTTATATGATATCCTAGTAGGGTCATATAAGAGATATAATTTGTATCTAAGACTTTGATTTTAAACTCTTAAGCCTAAGATAAGACTCGTGAGGGTGATATGAATGCTAAACATATAATTAGAAACGCCTCATAAGAAAAGATTCAGTTAGGAGGGTATAAAGAATTAGTTATAAAAATATTTGTAACCATTTTTTAGACATCATTCAAATGCTCAAAGTTTTATGAAATTAGAGCTCTACTCTTTTTTCTTGATAACTCTGTTGTTAAAGGTTTGGATGGGTTTGATGAAAGTTGTGTGTCATTTTGTAATGAATTAAATTAAGCCTTTTCATTTATGAGAGAAGAAAACCTTTACATTGGTTATGTTTATTATTCAAGTTATTGATGATTAACAATATGTGTTTGATATGTTGATAAGGAAAATGTTGATAAAATGTAGAGTTTTTGAGACTCAAGCTATTTGATCAAGTCTTATTCATGTATTGATGGTGATTTAAAGGTGAATTATCTCATAGAAGGTTTGTGATATATTTAAAGTTTGTTGATAAGGAGTATATTAATTTCAAAGGGTTTTTCTAAATGGGCTTAATGAGTGAGAATTTATAAACCCTAAAGACAAAGTGAAGCAACTCTATTTTTTGAGATAAGAGCATGAATGTTCTAATTGGAAATGGTCATTTGGAGAGGCCTTTATAATTTTGTTAGCTTGAAAATATTCGGAGGTCAGTGACCATTCTCACAAAGGAGTAAGTTATGAAGGTGAGGAAAAACTATCTTGGTGCATTTTTAATGCTTCTCGGGCTCACTTAGAGCTCCTAACCATTAACTAGGGTTTCCTACAAACATGTACGTAGCATAAAAACTAACCTTTTAAAAAATTTGTGATTTGTCGTATTTCACCATCGTGAGGTCTAGAAGTTAATTCCAAAATATTCTGATGACTTCATGTGTTAGTATATGATAGATTTCTTTACCAATTTTGACACCGACTTTCCATAGAGAAAGTTTTGAAAGACCAGGATTGGCGAAAGATTGATACTTCGAGGTTTATAGAAATAAGAAGGGTTTTAAATTGGGAAGATAACAACAAGAAACATAAGGGAAAGATAATTTATAAACCATGCCCTTTGAAAGGATTTTAATAACTTTTAAATTGTGACAGCTTTTCTTAGTTAACTATAACAAACTAGACATATAGAAACTTCGTAAGATTTTTATGACTTAGTGAATTTGATGGGATTTTGAAACTCTAAATCCTCAGTGCATAAAGATCCAAGGAAAGTGGTGAATTAATTATTGGAGGTATCAATATTTATATAATTCTATTTTTCAAATAACGGTGTTAGGGCCTAAGGGAAGATGAAATCAAATCATAATTTGTAATGAAGCTTTGTAACTATTCTTAACAATTAAAACACCAGGGAGAGTTGTTAATTCTAGAACATGGAAAATTGAAATAAAGTGAAGAGTTGACAATTCTAGTGGTTCCAACCTATTATAAATGTTGAAATTAGAATAATTAAATGAATACAAATTTTATGGGATGAATGGTTGAGTGCAATGGAATGCTAAGTCAAGAAATGTATGATTTTAGGTGCTTTGAGAATAATTTTTAGGAAGTATTTTTCAATATAGAGAAAATTGAATTTTGATGATTCTTAAATTAATCAAAAGGTGATATTGGGATGTTTGGTGAATGATATATTGTTGTAGAGGTTAGTGTTCAAAGTGAAATAAGGACGAAAAACAGAGAAAAGTTGATTATTAATTTTATAAAGAAGAGTCCCGAGACAAGAATTTTCAAAGTTAGGTGTTAGTTTATAGATAATGATGGGGTTCTTACATCAACTACCACTTAATAAAAACTTTAAACATGAATATTAGACAAGAAATCAAACCTTATTTTAACAATAACCTTCAATATGACTTAATACACATGATATTGAAAGACACCAAATTACACACATAGAGTACTTAGACATATAAAGATAAACTTAGATTGTAGTGATACATCTAGAGTCCAAAAAGATAAACTTGGACAGCTACAGGGGTAGAAACTCAAAATGCATGGAGAAATCACATAACATACCATACAACATATCTATTATACCACACTCCTATCTTTCTCAAGTTTTCAAGTATAAGATAATGAATAGATGTTAAGCACATGTGTTCTTATTTATTTCTAAGCCATTAAACTAATTCAAACATACCTCCTAGATCACATTTGGACCGTTCTTTGAAAACCACAATGGATGAGGCCTCAAACTCATAATATTAGATTGATAATCATTACAGTTGATCTCTTTGACTTGTTTAACAAACTTTTTGTCCTTTAGATCTAACATAGTATTCTTATAATCATTCATAAGACTCACATTTTCTTTAAAAATATTTCTGTTGATGTTCGAAACTTTCTAACAACACTTGGAGTTCCTCCTTGATGAAAAGAACTAGCAATATGTCCTTGTTTGTGACACTTATGACAAACAACACCATTCTTATTTATTATTCATTGAAACACAAGTTAAGATATCATCCAAAATCCTTAGCACTATGACCTTACTCACAACATGAAAATCATTCACCTTTTAAGAGAGCTTCACCATCCCTAGGAGATATCCTTTTGAATTTTTATCTCTATGACCAAAATCAAGATACAAAAAGAAATATTCATTGAATGAAGTACCATACCTGATATCATTAGGATGTCTAACTTAGTTATAATTTCTCAATTAAGTCTTCTTGGTCACTCTCTCATCTGATTGAATACTTGATCCAACTATACCATCATTCTTCACATGTTATCGTTTAAACCCTAGACATGTCTTATCACTAGTCACATTTTAGAATTCTAAAATCCCATTAAGAGATTCAAATATATTATCAAGCCTCTCATACATCATCATCTCCTAGATACACTCTCTAAATCTAATTCTAGATGTTTTAATTTTTCCTCATATTTAGAGCAAGTTTCTTCTTTCTCCTTTAGATCTTTAAATTATATTTTCACTTGATATTTCGAACCCTCGATGGCTTTATCATTTTCTATCACCATATGATTGATCTAATCACTTACTTAGCTACTTAATTCCTCCTCCTTAATGTTTATTCACCATCTAAGGATCTACATGTGATTTTTCTTCAATGGATCTCTACCAAGTTGATAAACATTATTCTCAAGGAACTACTTTGATACCAGTTATTGGAAGCACAATGGATTGAGAGGTGGGGTGAATCAGTCCTAAAATTTTTTTACTTTGTTTACCATTAGCTACAGTAACTATTATCATTCATTCAACTATATACATTTAATGAGAGGTTGTTAGGTGTGCACCATAAATTAAAATGAATATAAAACATGAGACAAAACACATAGAAACTAGATGTAAGTGGGAAACGATGAATAGGAAGAAACCCACTAAAAATTTACTTATATTACACAAAAATAATCAAGAAAATTTTACACATCACAAGGTATTTCTTTTGTGAGGCACCAACCCCAAAATGAGCACAAACCCCTAAACTCTTCTTGATATTACTGAAAAGAAAATATTCCTATGAAACTCATCATAAGATATTTTGGATAAGTCCTCATAACCGCAATTATGTTGATGCCATATATTATTGTGATCCCAAAGTACAGCTCCAAATACCTTCAAATTGTCAATTACGTACATCTTCACTCATTCCATGTAGGTATTCATAGACTTTTCTTTTCTCTAAATAATTGTACATATGCTCTCAATTAGTATTAAACTCTTAAAAAATATGATAAGATCTCAAAACATCCCCTCATACCTACAATAATATGTCTTTTTGGTTGCACTTTTCCCCTATGCCCTATTAGCTCACAAATGGACTTAAAAATTCAAATTTATATATGCTTCTCATCTCACAAACCTAGAAGAGGTAGGTCATTCATGAATAATTCAACCAATGAATCGTAATAAAATTCAAATAATTCATTTTTACGGTCACATATGACCCATATAGTTCGGTGATGCCAAAAACCTTCATACTTGTATAAAAAGGCTCATAAGCCATCACATGGATGAACTAAAATGACTAATCAAAAATCATGCTTAGTCAAGCTCTCACTCAACCATACATATGTACTATAAAATATAAGTACAATCCATGGTCAAACGTTTTCTTGGACCAATAAAATATTTCTTAACATGGGCCAAAAGGCTCGTATCCTTCACTTCTAAACAAATGTTTCTAGGACCCTCTCTTGCCATTGGGAATCAAGAACACTCCAAATATACTCAAACATGAAATATAATATCTGTATGGAATCCATAAGACCTCGTAAATAATATACATTTAAGTTCTAGCTCATGAAAAAACATACATAGGTTCCATCAACAACAACTTTCCTCTTTATCAAATTATTCTTCCCATAAACCTATTTTGCAAACACCAAATAATTTTCACCCTTGATGCAACATATAAGATATAAAATGTACTTAAATAAGAAAAATATTAACCTCTCTTGACTTTACATATGATATAAATTATAAACTCAATCATCTCATGCTCCATTGACTTCATTATTTTAGCCTAAGAAGTCATGTCCTCGAAAACCAAGGAACCTTATTCATCATAAATCGACCTAAAATATCCATCAAATAAACTCACCAGAAATATTCCATTCATCGTAGGAAATAAATCTAAATTTTATTTATATAACATATTGTAACTCCTTCCAAATATCATTATAAATCCTTCAATCGAGCCAATCACCGTAAGATTTTTTTAAAGCCTTCTACGACTAAAAACATAAACCTTGAGCACAATATATTCCATCACACATAGAAAAAAATACACACTTATAAAAGTCATGGAATAACCTTATACATGGTTTATAAGAAGTTGGAAACCTTCACCAAGAAAACAAGCCGAATCATCAATTTACCTTTTGAAGTCATTTCACACCTTACTAGAACAAACAACCTCAATATTTAACGCTCAAAGAAAATATCATATATTCTACATACCATTCACAAAACCCATTTTTCATATACCATTGTAAATCACTTGGAACCATGATCACAACATAACTTTAATCGAGTCCTAACTCCTCTTTTATCTCTTACAATGTCAATTTTACCACAAGCTACTAAAAACTCGCTCTAAAGACTAGTCTTCACAAATATGGCACACTTTGATATTTTTATTCTCAATAATTACCAAACCTTCATTAACGCATAGAAAACTCACAAGCTAAAAAATGTCAATTTATTCTTCCACTTCTTTAGTGTTAGCGGAGAATTTAATGTAGAAATGTTTGAATGAGTTTATTCAAAATGAAGTGTGTATTAATACAGGAGAGAATTCAGGTTAGAGGTAACCACCAGAACTAATAGGTCAGTTATATATAACTAAGATAAACAATGTATTAATTATGCCAACATTCCCCCCTTAATACATTGTTTTTAAAAATCTACCCCATATTCATCATCTTGTTACGCCATGACATGTCCTATCTCGCTTTCTTGCAACAAGGACTTTGTTTGGATTTTCTTGAATCTTTGTGATAGATGTGCTCTCGTTTGTAAAAAATAGATGAAGAAGTGAGCTCAAAAGCTCATGTGGTGTGCCACAGATGTGCCTGAGGGCATTTAATCTCGTGTTTGTTATCTGGATCGACACAACTCTTCTCCGTCTATATGTCGAACAAGACTCAGTCCATTATGTCCTTGAATTACAAGTTTTGGAGGTTTGCAAAGAGTAGATATCGATGCTCTTATGGGATTGAATTTGGCTCTCTCAAATGCGGCATGTCTCTATTGTTACTTGCAATGTCAGCAAACATCTTTGGGCATGAATTTCATGCTCTCATCACTGCTGCATGGGATCATAGGCTGGTTGTTCGTGTCCATCTTTAATAGCAAATTTGATGAATGAATGAAGGGGCTTAATCTCATTTTGTTCCGATTTGATTCAAACAAATTCCACATGTCTCTTGATATTTTGTACGATGCACTTGCTAATGTATTGCTTGGTCTGCAAAACCACAGTTGAGAAGATGTTGGGGGAAGGATTCTACCAATGCATACCTAGACTTTCAGGTGGTCGATGCCACACATGCCGACTCCACACAAAGGCTTTATAAGTTGGTCAGTGGTCATTGCCACATGCTCTCTTCTCCCTCTTTGGTGATGCATTCTCCTTTTAAATTCTTTGACTATGGGCATGTCTTCATCTCACGGATTATTGAAAATCAGATTCGATGGTGACCATAATAGCCACATCTCACTGGATTAGGACTTGATCCTCTGCCAAGCAGATCTCCACGCTCCCGCTACATATTTCTTCCTCCAAGCCAGATCGTTGAATAGTCTATAATAGACGTTGTCTCTGTTTTCTTCAATGGGTCGCTATCTACTTTCTTGATGGCAGCAACAAACACTTATCCATTGTGGAAAGGTAGCAGAAAGACGTATTCTTTAGAGCAAATGCACTTCTATAATTCGAGAGGGTAAGTAGGTGTAACAATCTCAGACAACATGCCGATGCAGGGAGTTGGTCTTTAAGGAAGACGGGCAAGAATAACGAGTGCTCTAGGAATGTAAGACTGGCACACCTTTCCGGATCTAATTTTAATGCCTGATATACTCTGCAATGCGGGTGCCAAGTTGATTTCACACATTCCCTTCACACGTTCCCTCTTTTAATGTGTCCACTCCTCTAGATCGATCTAGCTTTGGTCTGCACACTTTCTTTGCTGCGCGCTGGAAATGCTACAGGTCAAATAGGTCTGCCAATAATCTTTTCCAAATGCCAATGCTGAGCAGGTTCTAGGTCCTTCAATCACCAGTGCAGGGAGAGTAGCAACACCAGATCCAAAACAGGTCTTCACGCAAAGATTGGTGGGTAGTCAGGATAGGTCACGTTTTATTCCTCCATGCTCTTGCACCAAACAAAATTTATCCTCCATGCTACTCTAGTGTGCTACTCCCACTTCCATGCTCTGATACCACTGTTAGCAGAGAACCAAATGTAGAAATGTCTGAATGAGTTTATTCACAATGAAGTGTGTATTAATATAGGAGAGAATTCAGTTAGGAGGTAACCACCTGTAACTGATAGGTCAGTTATATATAACTAAGATAAACTATGTATTAATTATGCCAACATTTAGATCATCTTTCTTTAAAATGAACTTCTTCATAAAAATGTATTTTTAGGTGAGGCCCACATACCGTCACAAGCACTAATACACCTTTCTCAGTAAATTTGGAGGAGTCATCTAAATCATCCAATTATCACTTTGGATAAATATATCAATAAAGGCTCATTATACTTTATTTTCTCCAAGTCACTTCTAGCTAGGTTTTAGCTAGTGTTTCAAAGTAACTTACCTTATTAACTGCTTTTTCATAAACCTAGATGATAAAAACCTAATTAATCTTATGATACCTTCATAACTAAACTAACAATCTTTTCCAAAAATTCAGTCCACATGAAAAGAATTCAAATCACAACGAGCATCAAAAGGTCCACATTTGACTTAAAATCACATGGTAACTTACTTGATTTCACCAAAACTCACATATCTTGTAATTTTTTTGTAACTTTGACCTATAACTTGTCATTAATCATAATAAAAACATATTCTAACTATCCATACTCAATTGATATCCTATATAGCTTAGAAACACTCCATCTAATCTCTTTTTCTCAGTGTTTTCTTCCCAAGGACCTCAAATTTTCTATTAACCACTGAATAATGACCTAAAACTAATAATAAAATCATGTACACTACCATGATTCTTATATCATGCTCTAAAAAGAATCATTTTGTCCAAATATAACATGTCCATACCATTCTCGGATGCTCCAGGATAGGAATAGACATGTAATGACTCGACTTTCAAACATACAACCCATTAAATAACCTTAACAACCTCATGAGGACCCTTAGAAACCCATAACACATAATAAAAACCATGTTTGACCTCATGAAAACCTTGAAACACCTTATAAGGACACAAACGATAACTTAAATCACTAGACCAAGTATCAACACCTCATAGAACTCACCAAATCCTGACACTACAAATTAACCTTCATATTGGAACTATAACTAACACCTTATGTAGAATCATACAACACCATGAAACCATTTTCCATCAATGGAATTGACATCAATGAAAAAAAAACACACTATGGCAAATATTTTGAGTCCTAGTCTCCAACACATTAGTGTATCACCCATTTTACATGTTTTTTTAATATTTGAGTATGTTTATATCCCTTAACTCCACCAGAGAACTAGTTTAGGTGATTGATAGAGGGAACCAAAACACTTAGGGGTTCTTCTAAACTCGAGTTACCCACTCTTTCGAAGTTCCCATTGTATGAACCAAAGATAATATTTACTTACACTTATTCATCAAGGGTGCTATTTGGAGTGATAACAATGTTTGCATACTGGTGGGACCACACTACATATTTGTGTTATTTCAAAAATTCAAATGAAGGGAATTGTTTCTAGAGGTTGTTTCTAAAATTTCATCTACCTGCTAATAAACAACCTAATCTAGTTGTTGAGTAGTTATCAACACTCAAGAATATATAAACATAAATTTGAGAGTTGAAATCAATATTGAACCACTTCGCTAATATTAACACCTTACTATAGAGACAATTTTGGATGAATATTTTGAGAGATCAACATTATTATAACGAAGATTAGATGCTTCTAGAAAAATAAATTGTGGATTTCTTCATGTTCCATGCCTAAAGTGAACATAAGGTCATCATCAAGAGGTATTCCTCCTAAATTTTTTCAATTACCTCTTAATTCTACTAGAATAATAAGATTTATAAATTCTACACCTTATAGAAGGCTTAGTCTTTCCAATCCTATTATCTCTCGTGAGGTGCACCCTGATTGAAGGATAACAATAGTTGTTTTAAGATTTCTTTTCCTCACTTCAGATATCAATGGAAACACCTCGGGGTTGTGGGTATCCTTATGCCGAGGTGAATCTCCGGGATTAGAATGTCAGTCTTTATTGATATATCCTAAAACTGATTAGCTATGGATTTTAAGGGTAAAATATTATTAAAAATGAAACTTAAATGAGGTGATACACCAAAATTAATGAGGATAAACAAAGAAACATGCATGATACATGATGAATAAGTTGAAGTAGCAAAGGATCCAGTGGGTTTTAGTTAATCTCAAGTCAACACTATTAGTTTAAGGGATCTCTCACAATAACGAGGAAGATAATTACAAACTAAAATTAGTAGAAATTCCAACCTGTAGAAGGTAAATAGTATAAGAAAAGATAACGAAATCCAGTGGAATACCATTTATAAGAAAAAATTGCTAAAAAACATCGGTGCAAATATCGGAAAGGTGATCATCCGATTCTCATAAAGGCAATTCTAGCACAATGGCTTCAACTCTCCAAAAGTCCCCATTGTGCTTTACCAATGCACACAATATATAACAAAAATATTCACCGATGGTCTCCAAAAATTGACTCACCTAATTCTAGCTAACTTGGAGATCACTCCAAAGCTAATTTTACATGCACTCATCCCACTTGCATAATTCAATTACAAAAATAGATTTAAGAGCTTACAAATTTCCTCATTTAACTGTAGTTGACTCCTTTAATCCTCCTTAGCATGTGTATGGGGATCCTTAGCAAATATTAAGGTAACTTTGGAAAGAATAAGGTATTCTATTTTTAATTTTTAATTCATGTGCAAATCACTTAATAAAGTGCAAGTTAATTCCTTAGCAGAAAGGTGATTTTTACTTCTTGTGCCACCTTTCCTCTTGCATTATGATAAAAATAAGCTATCTTTGGCCTCTTGTGATCACATGTCAAATAAAGTATTTTTTCTTTTTCTCAAAAGATGAATTTGTCATCATGCCGCAATGACTCTTGGCTATAAACATGTGTATCTATAATCATATCAAAATTGGACTAAAGTTCAACTCCCAGGTGTAAAAATTTACAATAATCATAAATTAGAGGAGGAATCTCCTACGTGGGACCTTGATTTTTGCATGATTATTTATCCCAATAATCAAATTTCCTTGACTAAGGTAAAATAAAACATTTATCTTTTCACCCATATTACACATGCAATAATTAAATCAACCACTATAATGTTCCCGGCCCCTACTGGATATTGACCATGGTCGAGGATAGAGTAATCATGGTAAAGTTATCCTCTTAACACTTTAGGGATGAAAACCTAAATTCCTTCATTTCACTTTTGGATTTTACGAAAGTCAATTGGAGTATCGAGGTCCAAGGAAACCCTGTGGTGGCTGCCATGAATCACTTGTTAAGCGCAGGGTTTATGTATTTTAGCTGAACGACCGTGAAAAGAAAAAATGGAGCTTTTCTATGCTTGCATTAGTTCTGAGTTCACTGGTTTTTTTGTGGTGGGTTATGTATTTCGGACTTTCCTATTTTTGGACGCCATTACTGAAAGCCAAATATCTGATGGATCTTACTTGTATTAGCTGGAATGTTGAATTTTCTTCAAACCTGGGTATGAGTGAATGGTTGTCATAGATCTTGTTATGAGGTTTTGTAGCCTAACACTTGATTTTCTTGGTAAGTTCTGTTTTATGTATGTTTCCACTCTTATAGCATGTGGTGCTTAAATACTGTGTCTCCCCTAACATTATACAACGCGAATTTTTTTATGCCTGCCTTGAATTCATGGTTAGATTCTGCATTCGTGGGTATTATGTGTTTGTATTGGATCTCAATCTCATTTTTTCTTCTGATTACAGGGTACATCTTATGTTCTTGTGCAAGATTTTCGAGTCACTTCTTTGGCTATTTTTGTAGAAACCCCATTTTCTTGTTATTCGCCCTCTATGAACTGGGTGTGGTTGTTTTTGGTGGGTATTCTGCACAATGGGTTTTGTGAGCTTTCCATTCTACCTGATGCATCGCCATTGCTTGAACTTTTCGATTTGGGGTTCAATTTTATTTTTTCTTACCTATACTTTACCACTATAATAACAAATATTTGACTGCCCCTTTTAATCGTGGCTGCCATTACTGGAAGGTTATTTTGCATTATTATCCATTGGCTTCCATTTATTCTTTAAAGCTGTTTGTATTTGCATGGAGATCTACTCCTTTTGAACCTCGAGCTCATATTTCCTTAGAATTTTGCACTATGTTCGCTTGTTGGAAATCTGGGTCACTTATATTTCCTTTCTAAAATTGCAACTAATAGCCGCCATGGCTAAGATTAATGAGCTCTGCATTTTACAAATGGCCCGACCGTTGTTTCTCTTTTTAGCTCCCTGTGCATTTGGAAATAACTCACAGTTACTCAACCGTAATGTTTTAGGAAGAAAACCTCTTCTGGTTTGCACTTGTAAGTTGTCATCCTTCATCATTTTTGTAAAATGATCTTTGGTTCCTCCTACCATTGTATGTTGGTGTGGCTATCTTTACACGGTACTTTATCCTATGCAAGGCTTAATGTTTGAACACTGTTGTTTTTATCCATCGAGTACCTTGAGCTAAGACATTGTATCTTTTGTAAAAATCAGGTTATGTAACATTTTTCAGCCTCCTCCTTTTTGAAGATCTGTGTTATTGCATTTTTCCATCCAGAGATTTGTTATCGTAGAGTGATATATGGAATTGTTTGTTTATAATTTTTTTATATTCGGCTTTTTATCTCGAGCATACTTGTACTGTTTGTATGAAACTCTAACTCTGCTTTAACATGAAATATGAGAACAATGTAATCTCTTTTTGAAGACTGGTAAAAACTGCACTTCGGAGTTGTATTTTGACTTAATCTCATGACTAGAGTTCTTACTAATAGCTGCTATTGCTATGATTTGGAACTCTATCTTTGTACTTTCATTGAAATTCTATTCCGATCTGCCTATTCTATACACAGGTTGTGTATTCTGAAGGTTTTGCTATGTGTTGTTGTTTACCATATTGAAGTCTATATTCCTTTGCAAGTTGTATGGTTGTCTCGAGCTACCTTTGCGCATCGTATTGGAAAACATGTTTCCTCAGTTCCTTTTCTTGTTTGATATGCCTCTTTCATGGCTTCTTGCAAGTTGTTGAAACTCTCAAAATTCTAAATTTATTTTTGTATTAAAGCTCACTGTTATAACGATATGAATATACTTGAAATTTTTCCATTCTTGTGCTCATGAAAGGATGTGGCAAATTCCTCTGTGTGCAAATTTATTTTGTAATCTAAAATGTTGATAAAATCTGCAACTTCTTCATGGAATTATTGTGACTTACTTGAGCTCTTGCAACTGATCATACTTTGTAAACCTTGCTCCTTTGATCCTTGCAAATAGTGACTTAGCAAGATGATTATTGTTGTTGTGATCCAATCTAAGAATGCATGTACTTTTGAAATTGGAAATATAACAAGGAAGAAGAAACCTCGAGCTCTAACATGATTTGTTTTCTCTGTCAGGTACCATGAAGTGGATTGATGAATGATGGCTGAAATAATGGCATGCAAAGGAGCGGCTTCATCTTCTCAGGAAATGATGGGTTTTCTCTTCCTTTTTACATTTTTAGTTTTACAATTACATGCACTCTCCTTTCTCTTGAAAGTCATATCCCACGACTTGTGTGGGATAAATGAACTATTCTTTTACGAATAAATGTAATTGCCTTCTATTCTGAGATTTTTACATTTCATTTTATGTAGTAGTAATGTGGAATGAAATTCAAACAACTCAAACATAATATAATTACATTTACATATAAAATAATAACTTGAATAAATTGTACCTGTACTTGATTTATTCTCCTCCAGAACACAAGAACACCAATTATAAATTGAATCTTAAACCCCACTCTGTAAATAGGTAACTCACTCTACTACTTTCCAGTGTAATTTATAGTATATGACATCCTCCCCGCCTTCACCAACGCCCTCCAACAGTATAAAGTGGTTGCTGTAAGGTTTTTCTGAAGATGACCTGTTGGAGGGTTGTATATGCAAGACATTACAACTTGGAACAACACATTAAGTTTCTATTTTGTTTACATGTCGTGCTTTAGCCCATCCCAAACCAAGAAAAAAAAAAATTGTATCCCCTTCCGAGATGGCTGCCCCAAACATAGTAAAACTTCTAACTCGTCCAATCTGAGCATCATAAAGTTATGAGTTGACCTTTCGCACGGGTGCAAAAATGTCAACATTTCTAGAGATCCTCCAGGGTAAAGTTACTTGCTATCTTTAAAATTAGTTACTTTCTCTTTTCTATTGGGCATGAAATCTAAAGCATAAAACTAAAATATGTCGCTTTATAAAAAACCGTCCTTTTGAAAAACAAACTAAAGTTGGGAAAATATTTGGTAAACCAGATCATTTGCATGAAGTATAGTTATTGAAATTGAAAGCCGTATGTGTGCATGAAATGACATTTATTGAAAGGGAAATCCTAATCTAACCTACTCTAACCACCTACAAACTTAAGCTAATCAAGCCCAGAAACAAGCAAGAAAAGTAACTTCCCTTTCTCCAAAACCAAGGTAATAAATGCAACATGGAAAATAGGTAACATGAAAGAACTGAAAATGAGATATGTACCTTTAACTTGTTTGAAAGATCTTCCCAAAACAAAAAGAACCTTTCTATCTTATCTATAAGCTATTTTGAGAGATTTTGTGACTGATTCCCAAAATTTTGATGCTCATTTGTGTGCTTTGAGACAACATGAACTCGGTATTGATGTAACTTGTTGAAAATCATCCAAGTAGCCAATAGAGACGAGGCCTCTTAATAGTGAATAAGTTTGACTTATTTTATTTGTACTATTTCATTGTCTTCCATTTCAACACTAGGAACATTCCGAGACTCGATTCATAAGTTTTTTTGCTTCATGAAAGTGTTTTTTATCTTCTACAAGTTGCTGTGATAAACTTTCATCCTTTTCAAGTTGTTGTACATTATCAATAATGACATACTAAAAATGCATTGAGGGTTTTTTTGCCTCATCCAGGCTATTGTTTATCATTTATCGAAGTTTTGTGATTTTATAGCTGTAATGTAAAATTATTATACACTATTCAGATCCATGCCTCTTGAAAATTTAGTTTCCTCTTCAATGAAAGGTTTTTTCTCTTGGTTACTTGTAGTGTAATTTGAAAATTTTCATGAATCACCTGTAAGTCTCTAATAATGCAGCAATCTCCATGCATACAACACAATGAGGGTCTTCACACTCAGATTGTATTTATTGGTCATTTTGAAACTATATTCTCTCATTTTCCTCATCAAACATGAAATTTGATAAAATGGAAACAACTTGCTCATTCCCTAAATTTGTTGATTTAACCTCAAAATTTACCTGCAAATCCTCATTTAAAACTACTTATTCCTCTTTAGATAAGTATGCAAATTCCAATGAATCAATCGAAGAATCGGGCTTATATGAGTATTGTGCCTACATGCAAACTACACTCAAAATATGTAGAATTCTGATCATCTTGCACTGTTTTGATCCTTAGAAAAATCATATTCTACCTTTCGCATAGGTTCCTTTTCTAACATGTGGAACATAATAAAACCGAAAAATTTGAAAACCACTATTACACATTCTAAAAAATACAGCCTATTATTTTCTTCATTTGGTTATTTCTCTTGTATGATCTCCTAATTTTCTTCTTCATGGATTGAACTTGTTGATGAAGGAGGAGGGGTGGGCTTATTTTTATCTTGAAGTAGTAATTTTTGAACAAAATATTTGGGTACTGAGGTCCATATTTAGAACAACAATAGAATGAAATCTTGGAAATTGAAATTTGGATTGAGTACATGATTGTGGAATAGAAGGCGCAGAATTTGTAGTAGCTCGATAATTTGGGAATTGATGAATATGTTGCATTGGCTTGCAAGGAGGCTATGTGGGCATTAGATTATGACGGGAAGGTAAGTGGGAACATACCATTGACATCATTCCTCAACTTGATGCCTATCATTTTCCACTTTGGAAGTAATATTTCAACTTGTTCCTTGATAGCTAAATATTCTTATTGAAGTTCACTAAGTTGAATTTCAAGATATTTTTGTCATGCACAATCAACATAATCATCTTCATAAGCTTGATTTTGAGGAGCATAATAATCATCATATTGATTTGTAAGGTCCATGTTATAGGGATATTCATTTTGATAGGGTCATAAGACTTGATCTACGAGGTTAAATGGATAAAAAGGTTATTGATTGGACAAGTAAGATCTTTTGCTAAAAATGGGCATTCATGGCTGCGAGACCTCATAAAATATAAAAATATGAAAAATAGGTCTGTTGCTCATGATAATAGCTTGATAATAGTAAAATAACAAATCTAAAATTTCTAAAAAGTACCAAAAATTTTTGTAGCTAAAGAATTTGATGATGAAAATGACTACACTAGTCTGAAATAAGATTTACAGAGTCACCGGATAAGTTCTCGCTTTAGATCTTCAATTTTAGAACGCATCAATATTAGTTATCATCCCACCGTACATGCCAAAAATGGTATGCATGGTGACTAATCTTCTTGAATAATGGAACACCTTCGAAAAGTAAAACTTGAATATCTCGTGATGTTCCGCGACGTGCCAAAAGTTGTTATCTTTCGGAAGTGCACCTTGACTAAGGGATAACAATAATTATTCTAAGCTTGTTTTCCCTCACTTCTCGCAACCCGAGGGATGTGGGTATCCCTATGTTGAGCTGAATATCCTAGATTAAAAGGGTGGTTCCTTATTGAAGTATACTAAAATTGATTTTTTGTGGAGTTTAAGGGTAAAATATGGATAACATTGGAACTTAAATGAGGTGATACACCTAAATTAATGAGGGCTAAACAAATAAACATTCACGATACTTGATGAAGTTGCACAAGATCTAGTGGAGTTCGTAGTGCCCACTTCCCTTAGGTACCTTTTCATATTGATCATGACACTCATTGACTATATTATGGACACTATTATAATTTTGATTTAGTATGATGTTAGATGTCGATCATTGATTATTATTGACTCTGCTTATATATGATGCATGATGAGTATTAGAGACATTTTATATATTGAGGATGATATACTGTTTCGACATGGTTATATATTTATGGATAGTTCTAGGACATGTGATAATTGGATATATTGAGTAGACCTAAGTAAAATTGAATTAATTTGATGATGATATAGTTGTTGATGAAATTGTAATCGATATTCTAGGCCGTCTTGATGTTGTTGATTCATATATATATTGATGATTTTGGAATTATATTGATATTCATTTTGGATGTTCTTATATGGCCACGAGGCCGAAGGAGGTATTCATGTTTTGTAGGTTAAAATATCACAACACCCATTAGGGGATTGGAGACCAACCGCATTGGAATTCTAGATGAATTCAACAAGGTCACCATGACAACTTGTATTTGTTTGTGTGTGTTTGATTGTTGTTAGGGATTCCCATGGGGGATCACCTTTGAATGTGACCAAGGGACTTTATGTTTTTTTTTTATTTGGTCCTTTGTTAATGTTGTATGTTTTTATAAGTGATGTTTTTTCCATTTTCATTATTTAATTAAATTGTGGTAAATAATGTGGGTAATAATATTGTTAAAATTGATTAATCAATTTGGGTCATAAGAAAGTAATTATTAGAGTTGTTGGCCCTTGATTTAAGTATTTTAAGAAATGTGTAAATTAATTTTGGAGTATGAAACACTCCACCTTCTTTTGAAATTATTATTTGTCCTTGGAGGCTGATTTTGAAGGCTTGTGGGACAAGTTAAACTTTTCCCACACCTCTTAAATTTGTATACCAACCTTACCTTTGGTTGGAGAGTTAAATTTAGACTTTCATTATGCATTTTTGTAAGTCAAGTTGTATTTTTCATTGCACATTCTTACATGATTTCGATTTCAGTCCTTATGGGGTGTGGGCTTGATTTGAATGTGTACGTAAAACTATCATTTTTCACCTACTTATTCATTATGCCTTGGAGATTGAAGTTTACTTATGAGGTGGAGTTGAGGATGTGGGAAGTTGCATCATACATGGATCCACCTCATCCTCTTCTCTTTCCTCTTTTATATATTCAAATTTTCTTGGCTTGTTTTTGGTTACTTCACCTTGCAATGCTTCATTATGGGGTGACTTCTTTTGGTTTTGTGAGTTCTCTTGCTTTTGGAGAAGATTGGAGATTTTTGCATACATGTAGATTGTTGATCTCTTGGATTATTTTACATTGGAATCTTTTTTTGAACTTGAAACAAACTCCATCGTGGAGAGGTAAGAGCTTGGCTCTTGGAAATGCTCTCCTTTCATTTTTATGCATATGTTAATGGGTGAATGTTTGAATGTATTTATTTATTTGTTGGCTGGTTGGGTAGATGGCCTAGGAATGGTGTAGAGAAGAATATGGGATCCTTGTGGGGAGACATAATTGTTTTGGGGAGGTATAAGTGTGGAGGGAGTTGGGATTTGGGTTCCACCTTGAAAAATAAATAGCTTTCATTTCTTTACATGTTAAGGGGTTCCATAAGAGGTTGGGGAGACATAAAGAAATGGGAGGAATAAGGGGTACTTGGGGGAGGCATAAGGGAATGTCGTGGATTTGAAATGATATATTTTTGTGGTTTGTTCTCGATGGTGATACCTATTTCCCATTTGGGAGGAAGAAGTAGCTTCCCCATAGTTTATTACTCATTTGGCTTGCATGATGAAGCATGAGTATTGTTTATTGCTTTGTTTACTGTGTTAAACTGCAGTTTTATTTTGACTTGTGTTTTGAATTAGAAATCTATCTTTGTGTTGTGGAAGATGGTGTCGCCATGTGTTGAAACACATTTTGTACTAGGTTGTGGTTGGGGCTCGAGGGCCAATGAAGAGGGTGGATTATCCTTTTTAATTAGAGGTCTTGGTTGGGTGGAGAGTGTTGCCTTTCCCCTATGTTTTGTTGTGATCAAATTGGAGAATATTGGAAATTCTTGTTGTTGTTCCGGGATGAGAAAGAAGACATTTTTTTGATAGTCCTTGTGAGAATTCTATTTGTAAACCATTTCCCACTTGAAGTGGATGACAATATAATATATTTTGTGCTCAAGAGTTACTATGTTTTGGAAATGAAATCCCATTTGACCGTGAAAAACATATACTCAGTATTTTTTTGTAAAAGGAATGTAAAGAGAAAGAGTTATATCTTTGTAAGTTGTAAAATAAATCATTCTAATTGAATAGATGTTATTTTACCTTTACAAAATGAAGTTATTATTGTTCGAAATATTCTTTGAAAATGTTGTGCAACTCTTTGATCAAATGTGGAAAATATATTCAGAATTATCAGCATCCTCTCGTGTTTGAAAAGCACATTTTTGAAAACGAAATAGAACATTGTAGTATTGAATTAGAATGAATTCATATTTTTTAAGTTTTGTAAAAGCAAATGGATCAATTAGAACTAAAAGTTGTAGATGTTGGCATAATTAATACATTGATTAATTTGGCTTAGTTTGGATACACACGATTATAGGCGCTTACCTCCTAACCACCACATTATCTCATGTTTTAATACATTGTCTATGCATTCAATAAATCATTAAGACATTTTACATTTCTCCTAATCCAACAGTGGTATTAGAGCAGACCCAACACTGTGTGTAGGAGGAAATTGTGGGGGAGGGTTGCCAATTTCATGGTCTCACTGGTTGCAGCTGACCCTTGATTTTTGACATCCACAATCAGCCTCCAACACCTTTAGCCCCCAAAATGACCTGTCCCATATATTCCAAATGATCCGTAGTGGCACGCTTTAACACCATCCAGCCTGCTCACGAAAAGGCCCCCGGTGCATCTTGCGCCGGTCGTGACAACCTCGTGCACAGGGCCAAGGGCTTCAACATCAACAAAAAAAAAAATATGACATCGACACCTCTACGAGTTATCCCATAAATGACCATTTCTCGGTGTGAGGAAACAACAAAGTGACTGTAAGAGTAAATAGTCGGGTGTGTAGAGCGTACTCGCAGGAGGAAACTCGTGGTATAATCCCAAAGTTCAAGAATTCAAAAAGAAGAATTTGTCACCAAAGAGGGAGAAGAGAGCATGTGGCAATGACCACTGACCAACTTATAAGCATTGTGTGGTGAGTGACATTGACCACCGAAAGCCCAGTGTGCATTGGTAGACTCCTTCCCCCAACATCTTCTCAATTGTTGTTCACAAACCAAGCAATACATTAGCAAGTGCATCATACAAAAGATCAAGAGACATGTGGAATTTGTTTGAATCAAATCGGAACAAAATGAGATTAAGCCCCTTCATTCATTCATCAAATTTGCTATCAAAGATGGACGTGAACAACCAACCTATGATCCCATGCAATAGTCTGAGAGCATGAAATTCATGCCCAAAGATGTTAGCAACATTGCAAGCAACCATAGAGACATGCCACATTTGAGAGAGCCGAAGTCAAGCCCACAAGAGCATCAATATCTACTCTTTTCCAGTCTCCAAAACTTGTAATTTAAGGACATAACGGAATGAGTCTTGTTCAAAATATAGACGGAGAAGAGTTGTGTCAATCCAGATGACAAACGTGAGATTAAATGCTCTCAAGCACATTTGTGGTGCACCACACGAGCTTTCGAGCTCACTTCTTCATCTATTTTTTTACAAACGAGAGCACATCTGTCGCAGAGATTCAAGAAATTCCATACAAAGTCCTTGTTGCAAGAAGTAGATAGGACATGTCGCGACGTAACAAGATGATGAATCTGGGGATGATGACGATGATGATTTAGGGGTAGATTTGTAAAAACAATGTATTAAGGGGGGGAATGTTGGCATAATTAATACATTGATTAATTTGGATTAGTTTGGATACACAGTTACAGGTGGTTACCTCCTAACCACCACATTATCTCATGTATTTATATGTTGTTTACGCATTCAATAAATTATTCGGACATTTTACATTTCTCCCGATCCAATAGTAGAGATACGTTAGAGAATTTTCAAACTCGGTAAATATTTTTATCAAAATGTACAAAATGACCGCTAGAATGTAATGAAAAATAAAATGAAACATTAAATAGAACTTAATATGATCAAAATGACCCCAAATAGACCTTACCACTTAAGAAATTTTATTTGAACCTTTCAAAATTGGGATCAAACCTTTTCACAGTCATTTTTGCTATCATATTGAGAAATTTTTAATTGATCTTCAAGCAAACAAGTTAACAATTGTAATCCATCCTAAATTTACCTGGTGCAATCCTCCATGTCTACATTTGGCATGTTGAGGAAGAAGAATATCGATTTGAACAAAATTTATAAGTTAAAAATACTAGTTCACATTTTAGAAGCTTGTAGAACATTTTTACAAAATTGACCCTTCAAGACTTATCAAAATTAAAGTTTTAGGTTTCGTGCGAAAGAGGGGTTGAGATATTTCCAAAAATTCATTTTTTTCCAAAACCGAGGTCCCAATTGAAAATTATGGCCTTATGAATTTTTACTTCATTCGGCTTAAAAAAGCTAACTGTCACAAAATTATATTAATAAAATATTTCATGTGGCAGACCCGGGGCTAAAACTTTCGTTTTTCTTTTCCCAAAAAGTAAAAATTCATGCGAAATCCCAACCACCCCATCGGCCTAAGCCCTTCTCCTTTGGCGAAAAATTCATCTAAGTCCAAAAATTCTTTTGGAAAATATTCCTCCATGGCCCCGCCGTCCCACAAACCAATGAATGATTAACACGTGGCTTAACCAGGAGTTGGTGGAGGCATGGATTTCCTTAAACCTTAGACCTTTCAAAAAAAAATTCAAATTTTTGTAAGTTTCTGTAGCGACCTGCTGTTGCTTAGTAGCTAATCAGCCGTGTGCAACATGGCATCACGAGGCGATGGCAGAGGTGTGGACCATTTTAAATATTAACACTTTAGAAAAAAATATTGTAAAATTTCTTAATTTCTCCTACGGACCCGCTAACCCGTAGCCAATGGTTGTTGACATAGGTCTCCACAATGCATCGGTGGAGGTGTAGAGTATTTTGGAACTTTGTGCTTCAAAATTAATATTTTCCTAAATCTACCCAATGGCCCACCGACTGCACAGCCAATGAGTGTCTAACACGTGGCATCGTGAGGTGTCGCCGAAGGCGTGCATGGTTTTTATCCTTTGTATCTTTTAAAACACTTAAGTCTAATTTCAAAAATTCCATGTAAACCTATAGCCAATGGTTGGTTGACATAGGGAATATCTACGCGTCGATGGAGGCACGGGTGCTTTCAAACCTTTTTTCCTTTTCGAGCCTTTATAGTCAAAAATACCTTTTTGTCCCCGACAACCCGCTTCCTCAAGTAGCTTAGAATGTTCCATGTGTCCCTTGCGTCCCAGGGCATAAATTCATTTTTGGGTGAAGCCCCACCGAGGGCTTGCGGGCTTGTGGTCAGTAAAGTGTACTTTTTCCCAAAAGCATCAAGAATCCAAATTTCCTCCCAGTGTCCAATGTCCGCCTTTGGGAAAATTTTCCTCCCAACGCCTGGAGGCCAATAACTTTGGAAATATAGAGAGTTACGAAGACTTATTTATATCAACGCAAAGGGGAAGAAATTTCCTATCGAATGGGAATGTTTCCAGAACTTTTTAAGTGTGAGAAATGTGAGAAAAATTAGGTTGAACCTTATAAGTCGATTCTGAGTGGGTTAGTGAGAAATTGCATTTTAATTTTAAATGTTACTCTAACCCTATGTTTAGACATTGTGAATTTAATAGTTTTTGTAATGGGAAAACTTTAATATGTAAATACATTTGACCTTAAATCTTGTTTGTGACTACGGTATTGCTAAAGCCTAGTTGTAGACACTTCTAAAAGAAAAAAAAATATTCCATAATTTTTCTAGCTGAACCTAGGTTGTCCTCGGGTCTCAAGTGGGTTGCTTTTAGTGGCGTTACACTTGCATCGATTCATGGGTTAAAAATACTAGAACCTTGGGCACACTAGAAAACTTGAGACATGGACTTTAAACCTAGTAAAATATTAACCTAACACACTTTTAAATCTAGAAAACAACCTTGTTTGAAAATTGCATATTTTAGTAAACATGGAAAACTGAATAAAACATAGAATAAAGAACTAACTCTGTCACCTTGAGTCCATGCGGTCCAAGTGCGAGACAAGGCACGAGGGTCTTTTCACATAGACCTAGACTTAACTCCACCGGATCATGTTATAGGAGCTATCTTACCACATATTTTACGAGACACTTCAGGATGTTAATGTCACTCTACGTGAAGGGAACATAGGAGAACATTCACCGTGACACGATAGAGTGACATCCATTGAGGTTTGTGCATCTCCTCGACACACCGAGGATCATAGAGGAGAGAACCCCACTTAGAGTTAGTTAGCATAGAGTCACCATAGAGGGGACATGGAGTCCGAGTTTTAGGACAAATGGATAGGTCTCTGGATCCCTAGGCTTAGAGTCAATCATGGAGAGAGGCCTAGGGGTCATTAGGTGACAATCTTGAGACCACATTAGGGAGATCCTGAGCATCGGACATCACACTATTTTGGTGACACAAGTGGGTTTCGGCCGAGGTCTGGTTGGTGAGCTTGAGTGGATGCTTCAAGCTCGCCCTTATTTTAGCAACATGAAAGCTTGTGTTGCGATCCATCTACTGAGGGATGGAGCATGTTTCTAGTGGAGGATAGAGGAGAAGAAGCTCCATGTTGATTCTGAGATAGTTACCTAGGAGCTCTTTGAGGAGCGGTTCAGGAGTAGATACTTATCACGGAGATTCATACAATAGAGGATAAATGAGTTCCATGACCTCTCGACAGAATCTCTTATAGTAGTAGAGTATGAGATTAGATTTCTTGATATACTTGATATGTTGATTACATGTAGGATGAGAAGGTGCGGTTACATGGGTTCATCTCGGGCCTAAATCTAGACATTGGAGGTGCAATTCAGATCCATTTATGTGAGACATTAGTTGAGGCCGTTGAGAAGGCCTATGTAGCGAGAGGAGACTCGGGTGAAGACCTTGCGAGAATAGAGACCATCTCGGAGCTGCATCAAGAAGATCCATGAAAACATGTCGAGGGGTCATTTATCCTCCTCATGGTGGGTAGGGTTCATCACATTCATCTTTTAGACCAAACAAGTAGTAAGCGGTAGTAGCCCTGCTTCGCCATAGACCTCCATAGAAATTTGATACATAGAGGGGGTCAGTATGGTGCCTCCTTTTAGGGGTCCCTTTAGGACTTAGGGCACACCTAGAGCTCGAGATAGCAGAGATCGACAGAAGAGACATCACCATCCATAGCTAGATCATCGTGATCCACACCAAAGACCTTAAGAGTAATCTTTAGTGGACTGCTACACATGGGAGAGGATCGGGAGGTTGTTTTGGTTGTGGTGTGTTCTTTGGACATTTTAGAGAGAATACTCACACAACCCTAATAAAAAGGTAAGACACAGATCTCAAAGCCTACTATTGGTGAAATGGGGAGTAGTCATCGGATCTACGTAGTGGTTGAGAACCACCAATCCGAGCACCAATGTACAGTTATTGAGACTACGAGTAGCATTGGTCATATTCTTACCACCATTTTGTTTGATTCTTTTATGCACCATATTTAGTACAATGTAGACCGGCTAAGATTAGGAAGGGTCTTAGTTGGGATGTTGATATGGCCGGAGCCAAGATCTCCTTACACTCCTTATTTAAGGAGTGTTTAGTGGATTGGGACTTTTCACCAAGACATCGAATCTTCCCATCCTTCCTTTGGACTCGTATGGAGTCATCTTGGGGATGGATCGTTGTATGCACACAAAGCTAGGATGGATTGTTACCATAAGCCTCTATCTTGTGCTAATGATCTAGGAGTTAAGTCGGTGATTTCAGGTCGGGAGACCCGCTTTCCATTCACATTATCTCTCGCTAATCAGATTAAGAGGTGTGTACGATGAGGTTGTTAGATGTATGTTATTACGATCGGTGAAAGATCACAGGATGGGACTAGTGGACCATAGCTAGATGATCATCCCATTTTGAGAGAGATTTGTGATGTCTTTCCATGGTAGCTAACGCAAGTTACCACCCCACATGAGATTGATGTTCATATAGATCTAGTTCCAAGAGTGGAGCCTATCTCACAAGCACCTTATCGATTACCACCCCAAAGCTCTTTGAGCTCAAGTCATGCGTTATAGGGCCTTATGTAGAAAGGCCTAATCCATCCTAGTGTATCCTCTTGGGGTGGAGCGGTGATCTTTGTGAAGAAGAAGTATGGGTACTTATGGTTGTGTATAGATTACCGCTAGTGAATAAAATAATGATCAAGAATCGCTACCCCCTTCATCATTGATGATTTGTTTGATCGAGATGAAGGGATACAAAATTTGCTCTAAGATAGATCTCAAGTAAGACTATCATCACCGAGGATTACAGAGGTAGATATTCAAAAGACCCTTTTGTATGAGATATGGGAACTATGAGTTCAAAGTGGAGCCCTTTGGTTTGAATAATGCCCCACACTTTGTTTATGAGTTTGATGAATGGGGTATTCAGAATTTCTTAGATCACTTCGTGCTCATCTTACTTGATGAGATTTTTATTTACTCATGTACACTTGAGGAGCATGAGGGCACCTTCTCCAGTTCTTCAATGTCTTCATGAGTAGTAGATTTATGGGAACTTGGAGAAGTGTGCATTATTTAAAATAGAGGTGCGATGATTGGGGCCACATCATTTCTAGGAATGTATCATAGTCGATCCTTTCAAGATAAGAGCTATTATGGATTTTCCATCACCCACTATTGTTGCGAGAGGTGCACAACTTCATGGGCTTAACAGGATATTACAGGACATTTGTTCAGGATTTCTCTCGTGTTGTGCACCCCATCACTTCCCTTCAAAGTGGAAAGGAAATAATTTTGTTTGGTTTGTGCACAGATGTGAAGCGAGGCCTTGAGACACTAAAGGGATGCCTCACTAAAGCACCTATTCTTGTAGTGCCCAATCCATGGGTGAGTTTTTGTTTGCACGAGATGCTTCTTTGGTGGGACTTGGAGGTGTATTGATGCAGAAGAGTAGTTTTTTTAGTCTTGAAAAATCAAAGATTATGAGTTTAATTATCCCACTCAAGATCTTGAGCTTGCAGTAGTTTTGCATGCCTTGGTTTGTTAGAGACACTTTCTTCTTGGCCAAAGATTCACACTCACGACCGTCATACTTGAGTCTTTGCACACTCTTCATGCAACCCAATCTCAATGCTCATGGTGGCATTGGATGGATTTACTTTGTGAGTATTATATGGAGATAGAGCATGTGAAAGGAAGGAGAATGTGGTTGCAGAAACTCTCGGTAGGTGGAGACATGTGATTATGGCCACTTCAAAGGTGGCACGGATTTGTGGAGCAAAATCATACGGTAGCTTCCTCTTGACGCTTTCTACATTGCAGCTACATTAGAGATTGAGTCTTAGCGACCCCTTGAGGGGAATTTTGATGGTTTTTATTTATAGGAAGATATCCTTCTTAGGCACAAAGTCTGGATTTATGTTCCTAGAGATGGAGGATTGAGGTAGGACATCTTGACAGAGACATATCGCTGCACTATTCAGCCCATCCTGGGTGAATAATATGCACGCCACTTTGAAAGCCAGATTGTATCATTGAGAGGACTTCATAGAGATGTGGATGAGTTTGTGTCATGTTTTTAGAGTGCCGTAAAGTAAAGGTTTGAGCATCATCATACATATAACCTTCTCTTTCCTCATGTTATATTGGAGTGGAAGTTTGTGAGACACCATTTCCATGGATTTAATTATCGGAGCTACCGATGTCGAGATATCAAGATGATGCCATCATGGTCACGATGGATAAATTAACAAAAGTGGCTCATGTTTCTCTAGTGAAGACCAGCAATACAACTAGTGCGGTGATAAGGGTCTATTTGAATGAGATTTTCAGATTACACAATATTCCTTGGAAGATCATTTGTGACCGCGATCCTCTATACACTTCCCATTTTGGACTACCATGGAGCATGCCTTCTGGACTAAGATCAATTTAAGCACATTGTATCACCTTGAGATAGAGGACAGAATGAGCGGTGAATCGAGATCTTAGAAGATATGCTTCGGATGTATGTTCAATCATTAGTTGAGATGGGAGGAGTACCCTGTGCTCGGTGGAGTTTTCCTACAATAATATTTTTCGTAGTTCTATAGGCATGGCTCCTTTTCAGGATTTATATGGCAAGGAGTGCAGGACACCTCTTAGGCGGGACATGTTAGAGGATAGGGTTTCTCTTAGACCAACTTTATTAGGGACATGGAGTAGCAGGTGGTTATGATCTGTCGAGAGATTGTTGGAGGCACAAGACAAGAATAATAACTATGCGAGATAAGAATAGGACCGACCATAGTTTTGATTTGGGCATGAAGGTTTTCCTTTGTGTCGTCATATAAGAGCCCTATCCATTATGGAAAATGTTCTAAGTTATCTCTTAGATTCCTTAGTCCCTTTGAGATTTTGGAGCATATTGGTCATTTGGCCTACCGTCTAGCGTTTCCACCTAGCTTGTTTCGTATCCATGATGTTTTTCATGTTTCATCTCTTAGTAGATATATCACATATGCTTCTCATATGTTGGATTGGACCTCATTGTAGGTGAAGGATCAAGGGCAGGTGATAGTGGAGCCCATTCGAATTATAGATTACAGGAACCTAGACCTTCGAGGTAGAGATTGACAATTTTAGGTGCAGTGGGACAAATATGATGAGACTGTGGCAACATGGGAGGATGCTACATTACTATGAGTTCAGTTCCCACATCTATTCCATTGACTTTTAGGAGGAAGTTGAGTCTAAGGGGAGGGGGATTTAGTGCCCACTTCCCTTCAACACTTTTTGATATTAATCATGACACTGTTTCACTATATTATGGAGATTATTATAGTTTTGATTTAGTATTATGTTAGATGTCGGATCATGGATTATTATTGACTCGATTCATATATGATGCATGATGAGTAATAAATACATTTATATATTGATGATGATATATTGTTTGACATGGTTATATATTTATGGATGTTGTTAGGATGGTGCTATTTGGATATATTGAGGAGACCTAAGGAAAATTGAATTAATTTGATGATGATATAGTTGTTGATGAAATTGTAAATGATATTGTAGGTTGCCTTGATGTTGTTTTTATTCATATATATATATTGATGATTTTAGAATTATATTGATATTTATTTTGGATGTTCTTATATGGCCACGAGGCCAAAGGAGGTATTTGTTTTTGCAGGTTAAAATATCACATCACACATCGGAGGATTGAGACCAATCACTTTGGAATTCTAGATGAATTCAACAAGGTCACCATGATAACTTGTATTTGTTTGTGTGTGTTTGATTGTTGTTAGGGATTCCCATGGGGGGGATCACCTTCGAATGTGACCAAGGAATTTATGTTTTTCTTTTATTTGGTCCTTTGTTAATGTTGTATGTGTTTTATAAGTGATGTGTTTTACTTTTTCATTATTTATTTAAATTGTGGTAAATAATGTGGGTAATCATATTGTTAAAATTGATTAATCAAATTGGGTCATAAGAAAGTAATTACTAGAGTTGTTGGCCCTTGATTTAAGTGTTGTAAGAAATGTGTAAGTGATCCGTAAGAGATGTGTAAGTTAATTTTGGAGTATGAAATACTCCACATTCTTTGAAATTCGAATTTGTCCTTGGAGACTGATTTTGGAGGCTTTTGGGACAAGTTAAACTTGTCCCACACCTCTTAAATTTGTATACCAACTTTACCTATGGTTGGAGATTTAAATTTAGACTTTCATTATGTATTTTTGTAAGTCAAGTTATATGTTTTTATTGCACTTTCTTACATGCTTTCGATTTCAGACCTTATGGGGTGTGGGCTTTATTTGAGTATGTAAGTAAAACTTTCATTTTTCACCTACTTGTTTATTGTGCCTTGGAGACCGAAGTTGACTTATGAGGTGGACTTGAGGATGTGTGAAGTGCCATCATACATGGATCCACCTCATCCTCTTCTCTTTCCTCTTCTATATATTTGAATTTACTTGGCTTGTTTTTGGTTACTTCACCTTGTATTGCTTCATTTTGGGTGACTTCTTTTGGTTTTGAGAGATCTTGCTTTTGGAGAAGATTTGAGATTGTTGCATGCTTGTAGTTTATTGATCTCTTGGATTGTTTTGCATTGGAAAGATTGTTGTTTTGTACTTGGAACAAAATCCATCATGGAGAGGTAAGAGCTTGGCTCTTGGAAATATTTACTATCCTTTAATTTTTATGCATATGTGAATGGGTAATTGTTTGAATGTGTTAGTTTATTGGTTATCATTTGGGTAAATGGCCTAGGAACGGTGTATGAGAAGACTATGGGGATCCTTATTAGGAGACATTGGTGTTTTGAGGAGGTATAAGTGTGGAGGGAGTTAGGATTTGGGTTCAACCTTGAAAAAATATATAGCTCGTATTTCTTTACTCATTATGGGGTGCCATAATGTTAGCTTAATACATCCCACGCATCATATGGTTACATAGTTACTCCTTAACCATCCCTACCTTGTGTAACTGTTTCATTGCTTTATATTCTTCTTCCATTGTTTTGTTTCACACACATTGAATGCATTGAATAAAATCATTCTTATATTTGTCATCATTGGTATTAGAGCTTCGAGACTTTCCTTAGCATGGAAACTTGCTTGGAGACCTGCGTTACAAACTAGAGAAGCGTGACAAGGAGGAGGCTGTGGTGCAGACTTACGTTTTGGTGTTTGGCGTGAATATTCCAACTTGCGCAGCCATGAAGTGAACAAGCATTGACAAGTTAAAGACCAAGAAAAGGAATTGAAATGTGGATGGAGTATTTGACAGCAACGTGTGTATAGGAAATTGTGTAACCCGCTTGCTGGTTTGACGTTGGAGCAAGTGAAAAGGAGCAAAGTGCTTTGGCAAAGAAGCATTGATTTCTGAAATATCAGCCTTGCATATGCATTGAATCTCCCCTTGGAGACCTGGTCGTGTAAGTGTGACAACATGAAGCATTTCCTGCGTGGAAACATTCTGCAGATATGTTGCTCATTGACGATCTGTTGGAGCTCAAGGACATGTGGCGTGGCAATAAAATACTACAGACGTTGAAGTCATGGTATGGTGTGGGAGGAAGAACCTAGCCAACATTAGCAAAGCCAACATTAGAAAATCCCGTAGTCAACTCCAAAAATCCTCGTAAATTCTCCTGAGGTACACATTCACCTTAGGTACACATGTGATCTCGAAATGAGGCCAGCCCGTGTATGTCAAAAATTTCGGATGGATAAAGCACCGCAAGAAATACACCAAATGTTTGGGCATTGAGAAAAAATGAAGACATCGTTGGACTATTCTTTGCTTTATCAATGAGCTCCATGAACACTTGGGAATCTTTTCTTTGATGAGATTGTGCGCCGAGGGACAATTGGGGTATTTTGGTTTGACATTTGGTGTCTAAGCACGGTGGATTCGTGCGAACTTGAATGTGGCTATGATGCAGATGATGAATGCGAGGTAGAATGCCCACAGGAGCGTCCACGTCTCACTACACGAGATTATAAATCCCATCTTCATGCGAGTTCCTTTAGTAAGCATTTGTAACTTGTTTTTGAACAATCAATAAATAAAATACAATTTTGAGTTTTGGAAATGTCTCCGCCTTGCACGTTGCATTTTGTTGACAAATGCCCATTACTTTAAAGGGCCAAATTTCACCTCATGGAAAACCAAGATGCGAATGATTCTTGATTTGAAGATCTTTGGGGGATTTTTTCTAGCACGAACACCCCTCCCACAGACATTGATCTTTTGGCTAAGTATAAAAGGCCAATGAAAAAGAATTAATGCTTATCACTCGAGCCTTTCGATGAGGTTCAACCTCACATTGAGGAAGCAACCACTTCCTCTACGGCATGGGTCACGTTGATGACCATCTATGAAGCCAAGAATCTTACGATGATGCTGCATCTTTAGACAAATCTTCACACGATGAGTATGCATGATGGCGAATCAATAAAAGCCTTCTTGAGGTGTGTGGCCAAGTTACGCACAGAACTTTCTACTCTCGGTGAAATAGTGGATGACAAGTTGCTAGTCCCGCTCACCTTGTGAGCTCTTCCTTCCCAGTTTTGGACACTGATCACCACGTTGACCATCACTCAACAGGAGGTGAGTTTTTCCACACTTGTGAATTATCTCCGGAGGAAGAAGCCATTCGAATGTTTGAGAAGCCTTCAAAGAAAAGGCTCTCATCATGATGTAAAAGCATAGAAACAAGCCTCGAAAAGGGCGAGTTAGCCCCCGTAATCGAAGTAGCATCCATAGTAGTAACCTTTTCGTAGCCACCATAGGGCCACACCAAGCAATAGAACAACAAGGTGGATTGATGGTGCCACATTTTCTCCATGAATATGCACACGATCGCGAACTATTATTACAATGCTTTAAGCATGGAAACTCCGAAAAGAGATCACTTCGCCAAGGATATTCTAGGAAATCCCAATGGTGTGCTCGTAATTAGAGGTAGAAGGGTCATATTTCTACTCAACAGATGCCTACTCGATGAAGAGATTCCGGGCGTAACTCATCCAAACATTGTCCTTGTCTCACGAGACTTTATAGCCGTCAGAAAGTGTCAAGTTTATTGATTCGGGCACCAATGAAACAACATGACCTAGCAATAAGAAGTTGTTCCATACCACCGATCGGCCCACTAGAGATCGGATAACCATCACGGATAATCGGGAGTATATTGTGGTGGGATTGGTGATGTCATCATCATCTTGGGACATGAAGATGTACACTCACGAAGGTGCTATATGTTCTAGGTTTGACCTCAAATCTCTTGTCTATGAGTCACTTCTAAATCATAAAATGTAGGTCAAATTTTTTGTTCATGAAGGGGTCAAGTCTGCATCATTTCCTGGGAGACTTAGTTATTTCTCGATCATTTATGAAGGGCTATCTATTTGCTGACCGGATACGGTCACTTCATCTAACATTTCTCTCTCTACTTCAACGAAGGAGTCCACTACACTATGGCACTTTCGATATGGTCATCTTTTTATAGGGGCTCGCATCGGCTCGATCACCAAGGAAATGGTAAGAGGGCTTCCTCCACTCTCCCATTCCTTACCCGTTTGCTCGGGATGTCTTGTGGGCAATCAACACAGAGGTCCATTCAAATAGATCTCTTATCATTCTACAAAGCATCTTCAGTTATACACACCGATCTTTGCACCCATGCCACTAGCTTACAAGGTTTTAAATACTTCCACTCATCATTGATGATTACTCATGGAAAATGTGGGTATATTTCCTTCAAAAGAAGAGTGAGGCATTTGAAAATTTCTGAACCTTTTACTAGCAAGCCACCAGGCAGTGTGGGAAGCCTCTCCTTCTTCTCCACTCAGATTGGGGGTAATTTGTATCGAAGAAGTTATTAGCATACCCAAAGTAGCATGGAATTCAACAACATCCGATCGCACCCTACACTCCCCAAAAATGGGATTTACGGCGAAAAAACAAGAATGTCATGGAGATGGCTCGTTGTATTCTCTCCACCGTTAAGTTGGAGGATCAATTTTGGGAAAAAGAAGTCCAGACAAGAGTGTATCTACTTAACCGAGCACCCACGAAGATCTTTCAGAAAGGACACCTAAGAGGTATGGATTGGTCATAAACCTTCTCTCTATCATTTGATAGTTTTCAAGGTTACCGCTTTGCATATATGCATGTTCTAGATAAGGAAAGGAAGAAGATCGATCCAAAGATACTTGCCATGTCTTTTCTTGGGGTATAGTACTACCTCAAAGGCATATCATCTCATGGATCCTGAGATGAAGAAAATCTATGAGATTTGAGATGTGGTGTGTGATGAGTCATCCTTTGACTCCCTGCCACACAATGAAGATCCAGTTGCCGACCTCATCGGATAGTTTGCTCACACATCCAAATGATGGGAAAGGTGATTCTTCTCAGAGAGAAGAAGAGCTGAGTGGAGACTTATTCATTGATCTAGGCACACTGAAAACACATCTTCACATCAGTAGCAGTAGCACCAATGTCTAAAATGGGTCTAGAATACTATTGGGGATGCACACCTGAACTCACTTCCAAGCACTTATATGGGAGTCAAAACACGAAGTCAATCTAGAGATGAAGTAAAGTTTGCACTCATGAGTTTAGTTTTTAATAGCACCGAAGGCCGACATTGTTCGTGAGGCATTAGACCAACCACAATGGAAATAGGCTATGGATGTTGAATATGATTCCCTACTTTAGAATTAGACGTGGGAACTTGTCGATTTGCCTCCAGGTAAGAAATCCATTGGCTGCAAATGGATTTTCAAAACAAAATATAAGGCAGATGGTTTAATCGACAAACACAAAGCACGAATTATTGCAAAGGGTTATGCTCATCAAGAAGGAATTGACTATGATGAGACCTTTACACCCACATCAAAGATCAAAACCATCAGAGTTGTCATTGCATTGGCAACAAAGAATGGATGGAAACTTAAAGTAGATGGATGCCAAGAGTGCTTTTTTGAATGGTGATCTTAAAGAAGAAGTATACATGGACCAAATTTAAGGGTTTATAGATGAGCATCAACCAAACAAGGCATGTCATTTGATAAAATCAATTTATAGACTCAAACAAGCACCTAGGGCATGGTATATAAAAATTGATGATCACCTATTAGCGAAGGATTCACTCGTAGCCCCTCAAATAAAAATTTGTATATCAAGAAGGTAGGAACATATATTGTTATTCGGTTTTTATGTAGATGATCTTGTGATCATAGGAAGTTACGACAATCTTGTAGATGATGTAAAGAATGATCTGAAGAAATCCTTTGACATGACCGATTTGGCACTACTTCACTACCTGTCTTGGCTTAGAGATATGGTAGAAGAAGAATAAAATCTTCATCTCCCAGATGAAATATTCCAAGACACTCTGGAGAAGTATGGAATGTCGATTGTAGACCAATGTCCACAATTATAGAAAAATGTTTTCAATTATCTAGATTCCGGGGATTCACCGTAGGTAGATGACACTCACTACGATGACCTTGTCTGGGAGTCTCATTTACTTGACTTATACTTGTCCGAGATCTTTTCTTTACAATGAGCTATCTCGCGATTTATGCGAGCCGAAGAAATTTCATTGGATAGCAGAAAGCATGTGTTGAGATACGTCCAAGGTATAGTTGACTTTGGTCTAGAGTATTAGAAGAACACTCAATTCTTCTTACAGGATATATAGAATCGGACTATGCAGATCCATTGATGACAGAAATCCACTTCGGGTATGTTTTTCATCTCGGATTTTGACCTATCTCATGGATTAACAAGAAGAAAAATGTTATTGCTCTCTCATCCACCGAGGCTAAATACCACGCCGCATGAGGAGTCGTGCGTGAAGTGATTTGGTTACGTCGCATTCTTGCAGATATTGAGGTTGAATGTCACTACATTCGTGAATAGGTCTTGAACCACCAAATTCAGCTCCAATACTGTCCTATTGATTTTTAGGTTACAGATATTCTCACCAAGCCTCTCGGAAAGGTGAAGTTTGATTTATTTAGGGGGTACATATGTAAAAAAATGTTTAAAGGGGGGGAATGTTAGCTTAATACATCCGATGCATCATATGGTTACATGGTTAATATGGTTACATCGGTTACTCCTTAACCCTCCTCGCCTTGTGTAACTGTTTCATTACTTTATATTCTTCTTCCGTTGTTTTGTTTCACACACATTGAATGCATTGAATAAAATAATTCTTGTCTCTGCCATCGATAAGAGGTTGGGGAGGCATAAGAAAATGGGAGGAATAAGGGGTACATGGGGGAGGCATAAGGGCATGTCGATTTGAAATGATATATTTTTGTAGTTTTTTCTTAGGTGGTTATACCCATTTCCCCATAGTTTCCTGCTCCTTTGGTTTGCATGATGAAGTTTGAGTATTGTTTGTTGCTTTGTTTCTGTGGTTGCAAACTATAGTTTTGTTTTGTACTTTGTTTTGAATGAGAAATCTTTCTTTGTGTTGTGGAAGCCTTTTGTTTCCATGTGTTGAAACACATTTCTTATTGCATTGTGGTTGGGGCTTGGGAGCCAATGAAGAGGATGAATTCTCCTTTTAATTAGATGTCATGGTTGGGTGGAGAGCATTGTGTTTCCCTATTTTTGTTCTAATCATATTGGAGAATGATGGAAATTCTTGTTGCTATTCTAGAGCCGAGAAAGAAGACAATTTTTACCGTCCTTGTGAGATTTCTATTTATAAACCACTTGCCACTTGAAGTTGATGACAATGTAATATATTTTTGTTGAAGAGTTACTATATTTTGGAAATGAAATCCCATTTGAATGTGAAAAATATATACTCTGTATTTTATCTTAAAAGGGAATGTAAAGAGAAAGAGTTATATCTTTATAAGTTATATTTGATCATTGTAAAAAGAGAAGTTGTAAAAGAGAAGTTGTAAAATAAATCCTTAATTGAATAGATGTTGTTTTACCTTCACAAAATGAAGTTATTATTGTTTGAAATATGATTTAAAATGTTGTGCAACTCTCTCGAATGAATGTGGAAAATATATTCAGAATTATTTTGCATCCTCTCTGTGTTTGAAAAACACATTTTTGAAAAGGAAATAGAAGTTCCATTCTTATTTCTACATTTTGATTGAAGGAAAAAGAACATTTTAGTATTGAATAAGAATGAATTCATATTTTTAAGTTTGGTAAATGCAAATGGATCAATTTGCATTATAAGTTGTAGAGCTTTGTTAGAGAATTTTCAAACTGGAAAATATTTTTATCAAAATGTACTGAAATGAACCCTTCAACAATGAACAACAAAATGAAACATTAAATAGAACGTAATATGATCAAAATGACCCCAAATAGACCTTAACACTTAAGAAATTTTCTTTGATCCTTTAAAAATTAGGCTCAAACTTTTTCCCGTCATTTTTGCTATCAAACACAAAATTTTAATCGATCTTCAATCAAACAAATTAACCCTTGCAATCCATCCAAAATTTACCTAAGTTAAATCCTCCATGTCTATTTGGCATGTTGAGGAAGAAATAATATTGGATTTGAAAAAAATTTATAAGTTAAAAATACCGAGTTCACATTTTAGAAGCCTGCAAAATGTTTTCACAAAATTGACCCTTCAATACTTATCAAAATAAAATTTTTAAGGTTTCTACAGACAAAGAGGGGTTCGAGAGTTTTCCAAAAAGTCCTCGTTTTCCAAAAACTGAGTTCCCAATCAAAATTTATGGCCTTATGAATTTTTTACTTCATTTGGCTTCAAACAAAATCTAACTCACAAAATTATATTAATAAAATATTCACTTGCTGGACTCGTGGGCTAAAATTTCCTTTTAACTTTCTTTAAAAGTGAGAAAGTCATGAAGTCCCTTGCTGCCCCAAACCCTTCTCCTTGGTTGAAAAATTAATCTACGTCAAAAAAGTCTTTTGGAAAATCTTCCTTTGCGGCCCCGCCACCCCGCACCCAATGAATGATCGACACGTGGCTTAAGGATGCATTGGGTGTAGGCATGGATTTCCTTAAACCTTAGCACATTCAAAAAAAAAAATTTGGAAAAATTTGTAAGTTTCCTCTGTGGCCTTGCCACAAATTGCCAAGCGGCCAATCATGCTCTACCACATGGCATCATGAGGCGGTGTCGGAGGTGTGGGCGGAGGAAATTTATTAAGTTCTCCCGCCGACCTGCTTCGACTTATAGCTAATGGTTGGTTGACATGTGTCTCCTAACGTGTCCATAGATGTGCAGAGTGTTTTGGAACTTTCCGCTTCAAATGTAAATTTTACCTAAATCTCCTCGATGACCCACCTACCCGCAACCAATGAGGGAATGACACATGGCATCGTGAGGCGTCAGTAGAGGTGCGCATGATTGTTATCCTTTGCATCTTTTAAAACACTTAAGTCTAATTTCCAAAGTTTCCTTTTCCAACCCATAGCTAATGGTTGGGTGACATGTGGCATATTTGCGTGTCGGCAGAGTGTGTGGGTGCTTTCAAACCTGTTTTCCCTTGTTGAGATTTTTTTAGTCAAAAATGTCTTTTTATCCCGATGACCCGCTTCCTCACGTTGGCTTAGAACATGCCACGTGTCCTTGCGGCACAGGGCATAAATTCATTTTTCAATGTGAAGCTCCTGCCAAGGGCTTGCAAGGCGTGTGAGTGTAAAGTGTACTTTTCACTCCAAATCACCAAGAATCCAAATTTTCCCCAGTGCTCGAAGGACCGCCCATAAGTTGGGAAATATAGAGAGTTAGGAGGACTTATTTATATCACTTTGGAAAGGGGAAGAAATTTCCAATCCAATGGGAATTTTTTTCAGAAGTTTTAAGTTCGAGAAATTTGAGAAAAATCAGGTTAAACCTTATAAGTCAGTTAGAGAGTGGGTTAGTGAGAAATTGCCTTTTAATTTTAAATGTTACTCTAACCCTATGTTTAGACGTTGTGAATTTAATAGTTGTTGTAATGGGAAAACTTTAGTTTGTTAAATATATTTGACCTTGAATCTTGTTTGTGACTACATTATTGTTAAAGTCTCATTGTAGACACATTTAAAAGAAAAAAAGAAAATATTCCATAATTTTTCTATCTAAACCTAGGTTGTTCTTGGGTCTCAAGTGGTTGTTTTAGCGGGTGTTACACTTTTTAGTTAATCTCAAAGAGAACACTATTAAGTTAAAGTATCTCTCACAATAACCAGGAAGATAATTTCACACTAAAATCAGTAGAAAAGCCAACTTGTAACAAGGTATATATGATAAGAAAACTTAACGAAATCCAGAATAAAATTCAAAAAAATAAACTAATGAAAATACAAAGTGTTGCAAATGTTGGAAAGGTAAAAAAATTATTCTCATAAAAGTAATTATGGCACAATGGATTGAGTTCTCAAAAATTCCCCATTGTGCTTTTCAATACACACAATCTATAGAAAAAATATTCACCCATGCTCTCATGAAATAGACTCACCCAATTCTAGCTAACTTGTAGAGCACTCTAAAGCTAATTTCACATGCACTTAGCCCACTTTCATAATTCAATTACAGAAAATATTTTTATGAACTTGAAAACATCCTCAATCAACTACGCTTTACCCCTTTAATTCTCCTTAACATGTGTATGGGGCTACTTATTAAATATTTAGGTAACTTTGCAAAGAAAAAAGTATTCTATTTTTAACTTTTACTTCATGTGCAAGTAACTTAATAAAGTGCATGTTACTTCCTTAGCTAGAAAGCTGATTTTTACTTCTTGTGCCACTTTTCCTCTTGTATTCTAATTCAAATAATAAATCCTTGGCATCTTGTGATCACATGCCAAACAAATAGTTTTTCTTTTTTTGAAAAGCTAGTTTTTCCATCATGTAGCAATGACCCTTGGTTAGACACATGTGCATGTATAATCATATCCAAACTAGACTAAATTTCTATAAAGTTCATTGAGAATGCACCACAAAATATACAAAATTACTTCATTCGATTATGCATAGAAGAGTTACAATAATATAGGAGAGGTAGCTCCTATATCTAAGGAAAACCTCCTCCACAAATATCTCACCTAACTCCTATATACGAGTGTGGTTACAACCACCACAATTCACGTATAATCACTTTATAATAACATTATTGTTATAAAACAATAATATAACAACCTAGCCATAATATTCATCACATCATAAATATCATCTAGTAAATACTCATGTAAATATTAATTTCCTAACATTCCCCCCCTTAATGTTTACATGGTAACATTAGAACTTTCACACTTCCTTTGCAGCCTGCCGCCTCTGCGTGCTCATGATCTTGGCACACACTCAAACTGAAGGTAGAAGAAGGAACACATCAACTTCTTATCGACCAAGCACTTTGTCGGGAACACATCTAACCGACGAGGATGGGAACACGCTCAGGAATCATCTTCTTATCAACCAGTCACTCTAGGGAACACATCTGACCTAGCAGTGTGGGAACTCAAGTAGGAACACATATGAATAGCCTTCAATGGTTTTGAGGCTAACCACAAACCTAGGTATGAATAGGAACACATCTGATTGTTCTACCTCATCAAGACTCATGATGTTGCGTTTCAACTTGTGTTATTTGTTCTCTGATATGTTTTTGCATTTGGGGAAATAGGAATAACCACATACTCAATGAAAAACTGAAAATAGAACATTGGATCATACCGATCATGTTCCCCCTTAATGTAAACATTTCACTTATTTAACACAAAACATGAACTCGAAAAGAATCACACCAAGCTGAAATTAACACCACACAACCGAATGGAACACTAAAAAACTCAAAAACAAGTACTCACACTACACACTTGTTCCACCAAATCATTACATGCGGCCCCGTCATTGGTGATTGACGAGAGGTCGCCGTATCGACCTCTAGCCTCGATGCCTCCATCCTCCATTATCATCTTTGCTAACTCAGCAAGATGTGAAGATGAAGCACATTTGTTTCCACATTGATCTTATTCTTTTCTTCCCTCCCGTAATGTGAAACATGTTATTTTGCCAAATGTCGGGTATGCAATGAAGACCACTTACGGTTAACACTTGAATACATTGTATTTTCTGCCAAACACTTCAAGGTTATTGTTTGCAGAATGGTCAAATCTGTAAGAAATTCAATCCACTTATCTGAAAGAGCCACTTATAGCTGGGAAGTTGAGATTCGATGATCACGTGGTGATATGCATGCAACAAAGTTTCAATAATGAAGAATTGACTGAATGGATACTCAACTGGGGATGAATTTTGATCTAAATAGACAATTATCAAATTGTTTTTATTATCAATACCTTTTAACAGTCCATTGTTGCGCCATACCTTTAACAATAATATGCTCCGTAAGGTGAAAATCTGCCCAGCACCAGGAAGATGCATGCAAATCTGAGACCAATGAAACACGCATGGAATTCTAACATGGCTAGAAATAATTTGAGTGATGTTTTCAGCAGACTCCCGATGCCAATCTCTTCTCTAATCCTTGTCAATGGCGCACAAGTTTTGGTGGCTACCTCTCAAAGCCCAACTCTTCCTTGGACACACTGAAATTACTTGAAGATATAGAACGCCTTCACAATGAAGAGCCTCACAAACGTCCTCCTTTTGAGTTCGACAATACAAGAATGGAGTAGGACGTGCTAGATGCCAAGGGCAGAGAAAAGGATTTTGATCAAATCAATGACTGAGACGCCGTAATAAACAATCCAATATTCTTGTTATATGCCAGATCCTTCCCAAATATCAGAACTGGACAAAACGTTCAATGTAGAAGCCAAATCTCGTGAGCCAATATATCAATCTTGATAATCATGCTAGTATTACCTAATACCCATGCAGAGATTCGATAAATCAGACCAAGATTTCTGAACTGTGTGAAAGCCGCTATTTGAAGAAAATGTGTTGGGTCAGTCAAGAATCGTTCTGTCCTGAAGAGATCATTCTGGCCGCTAAGAAATTTTTAACGTCAATCCAAAGAAAAATAAATAAAATAAATGCAAAGACAGAGATATAAATTCAATATATCTCCTTGTGAATAATTGTTTCGTTGAATAATAATAGCATATCTTTGATTACAAAATTCTCTCTGATATTTTGCCTCTCTCCAACAGTCCTAATCTTTTGAGTCTGCTTTATGAAAAAATGACTCTGAATATAACTATGTAAATCTTAAAATGACAGTTCTAGTAATGCTCAAACGGATTCCAATGCTTTTACAATGCAAACTAAGTCTAACATGCACCTTCAGGTAATGACTAAATGATAAAATTGAATTTTCCATACACGGGACAGGAAAAATACTAACTGCCCCTTCAATCAATTTACACTTCCATCACATACAGAGAATCAAACTGCTCTGATACCAAATATAAAGTTCAGTTCAGAATGCACCACAAAATATACAAAAGTACTTCATTCGATTATGCATAGAAGAGTTACAATAATATAGGAGAGGTAGCTCCTATATCTAAGGAAAACCTCCTCCACAAATATCTCACCTAACTCCTATATACGAGTGTGGTTACAACCACCACAATTCACGTATAATCACTTTATAATAACATTATTGTTATAAAACAATAATATAACAACCTAGCCATAATATTCATCACATCATAAATATCATCTAGTAAATACTCATGTAAATATTAATATTTAGTTTCCTAACAATTTCAACTCCCCAAGTGTAAAATTTACAATAATCAAACGTAGAGGAGGATTATCCTACATGGACCTTGAGTTTGGCATGATTATTTATGTCAATAATTAAATATCCTTGACTAAGGTAAAAGCAAAAATTTATCTTTTCACCCCTATTACACATGGAATGATTAAATAAAGAGGTATAATGTTCCCCCTACATGGACATTGATCATGGTAGAGGATAGAGTAATCATGGTAACGTTAACCTCTTAACACTTTAGGGATGAAACCATAACTTCCTTCATTTCACTTTTGGCTTTTGTGAAATTTGGTTCGAGTATCAAAGCTCGCAAGAGAAACCCCGGGTGGCTGCCTTGAATCACTTGTTAAGCTCTAGATTTATGTATTTTAGTTGAGCGGCCATGAAAAGTTGAAATGGACTTTTTCTATGCCTGCATTCATCCCGAGTTCACCGTTTTTGTGGTGGGTTGTGCATTTCAGAATTCCCCATTTTTAGATGCCATTATCAAACCAAATCACTGATGGATATTTCTCGTATTATCTGGAATTTTACATTTTCTTCACACTTGGGTATGAGGGAATGGTTTTCATAGATCTTGAAATGGGACTTTTGTAACTTTGACACTTTATTTTCTCGGTAAGTTCTCTTGTAAGTATGTTTATAGTCTTATAACATTTGGTACTAAATAATCTATCTCCCCGATATTATCCCCCCGAATTTATTTATGGTTGCCTTGAATTCATGGTTAGATGTTGCATTTGTGAGTATTTTGTGTTTGTATTGGATCTAAATCTCTTTTTTCCCCCGATTATTGTCTACATATTATGTTATGTGCAAAAGTTTTTAATCACTTCTTTGGATATTTTTACGAAACCCCATTTTCGTGTTATTCACCCTCTATGAACTCGGTGTGGTTGTTTTTGGTGGTTGATCTACACAATAGGTTTTGTGAGATTTCTATTCTATTTGAGGGATTGCCATTGCTTGAAATTTCTAGTATGGGGATCAATTTTATTCTTCCTTACCCATATTTGACCACCGTAATAACCAATATTTGACCCTTTTTAACATGGCCGCCATTACTAGAAGGTTATTCTAATTCATTCTTGGATTTGCATTATTATCCATTGGTTTCCATTTATGCTTCAAGATTGTGTTGGAAAATCAAGTCAGAATTTATTGTGCAATTAATCTCTATCTTTTCCCAGATATTATCTCACTGACATATCTGATTTGTAATTAATTATGACTGCTGCACATTTACTTTTTGTTGAAACATTCTCCCTGATTATCTCTTGTCAGAGATTTTGTGTTGACTTGCAAGGCAAGTTTTTGTGTAGGTGTTTATTATTAATGCATCATGTTTTATTGTAAATTTGTAAGAAGAGCAAGAAGTAGGAAGAAGAAGACAGAAGAAGGAGAAAAACCAGATTTAGAAGAAGGAGAAAAGTGCGCAGTTCCAGCTCAAGTCTGGACTGTTTTTGCTGATAGAAAAACTTCATTTCTCATTGTTATTGTATGAATGAATGTTTTGTGTGCAGCTGTAGCTGCTGTTCATTATTGGCGAATATTTATATGTATTACTGAAGCAATTTGATGCCCAGATTTGTGTTATTTGCAGCCAAGTGTTTTATCTTATTTTGCTATTATAAATTTATGTAGCTTCTCTTTTCCCCTATTCTGCATCCTTTAAATCTGCTGCATTTTATTTTCTATTGCTGTTTGAAGATTCTGTAGATTTCGTAAACTCTACAGTTTCCTTAGATCCTCGCTTTCCTTCATCCGGTATTAGAGAAAAGCTAAACCCTTTTTCTATTTCATTTCGGGTTTTTAGTTTTTTCATTTGGCAGCCATTAATGACTTCTACGTCGGCACATCGCCGGTTAGTGTGAAAACTCCGAATTTCATAGGAAAGAACTATGAGTATTGGTCTTTGACCATAAAAGCCTTGTTTTGGTCACAAGACATTTGGGAAACAATTGAAAATGGTTACTAGGAACCAGAGACCGGGTAGCATACAATGCTCTTACACAAGCTCAAAAGGACATCTTGAAGGAACAACGGAAGAAGGATGGGAACGCATTGTTTTTTTTTCCATCTAGTAATGCATGGGAGCATACTCCCAAGAGTTACAATAGCAAAGCAAGCCAAGGAAGCGTGAGACACACTTCAAATTGTGTATCAAGGTATGGACAAGGTTAAAACTACTAAATTATAACTCCTTAAAAGAGAATTTGAAAATTTGTTAATGAGAAACTCAGATTCGCAGAGCCTTTCTTTACTCATGTTGTTGGTATGATAAATCAAATCAAGTCCCATGGAGAGGTCATAGAGGATAGTAAGGTTATTGAGAAGATGATTAGAAGTCTCCCTTCTAAATTTGATCCCATAGTTGTGGCTCTGACGAAACCAAAGATTTGAGCCGCTTTAATGTTGATGAACTTCATGCCTCTCTTATCAATCATGAATATAGATCGAATAGATCAAATAGTTTAGTTGAAAATGCATTTTCATTTTAGATTTGTAAATCATGGAAGAGGAAGGATGAGTTTCTGTCCTAGAGGTAGAGGAGAAGTTCTCCTAGAAGTGGACGTAATAGCATCTTGCAAATGCTTGTGGTAGAGGTCAAAATCATAATTTCACGGTCACCCAGTGGCCAAAGATTTGACAAGTCACACATTCAATGTCACTATTGTAAGAAGTTTGGGCATTATTCTCATGAATGCAAGAAAAAACAATATGATCAGAGAAGTAAGGTAAAATCAGTCAAGTAGCACTCCCTTAGATAGCATGTTCGTTGCATGCACAAAGATTCTTGAGCAATCCTACAAACTCTCCAGGTTGAGTGCAATGTTGTTCAAGAAAGCCCATGTGACATATGGTATTTAGATTTGGGATGCAAAGAATAACATGACAGGTAATAAATATTTGTTTTCTAGCTTGGATGAATGCATTGCAAATTGATGTTACATTTGGTAACAACAAAAATTCACTGTTTTGGGTAAAGGTACAGCTTAATATTCTAACCAAAAAGGGGAGAGCGAAAATTTATTCCCGATGTATATTATGTTTTTGCTCTAAAACACAACTTGATGAGTATTGGACAACTTATACAAAAGGGATATAGAGTGTACATGGAAAATAATGAATGCGTTATTTTGGACAAGCTTCCAAGCAATATGTTTATTTCAAGGTACAAATGATCAGAACCGCATGTTTCCATTAAAAATAAGGCCGGATATGAAAATAAAAATAGCTCAAGTTTTTCATGAGATAAATACATCAGAAATTCTAGAGCAGCTTTTAAGGTAGAAGATACAAAATCAGCAAAGAGTAAAAAAAACTACGGAAATGTTCAAGACAAGCTATGGAAATGTCCAAGACATCTACGAAATGACTAAACAGATCCAAGAGAGGAAAAAGATGTTTCAAGAAACTCAAGCAAAGCATTTCAATTAGTGGTAAAGGATGAGTCTTGGCTATGGCATTTTAGATTTGGGAATTTATATTTTGGAGTGTTGAAACTACTACATATGAAGAATATGGTGAAATGTTTTCCATTAATTGAGAAACCACAAAAGAGTTTTTGAAGGATGTATTATGGAAAAACAACACGAGAGAGTCATTTCTAGTTTGCAAGGAAAATAGAGCTACAACTCCACTTGAGATTTTGCATTCAGATATTTGTGGGAAAATGCAAACACCGTCTATAGGAGGATGCACTTATTTTCTTACTTTTATTGATGATTTCACAAGAAAACTTCAGTTTATTTCTTGAAACACAAATCGATGGATTTGCTTATTTCCAGCGATTCAAGGCACCCATGGACAAGCAAAGTAGCCACTACATCAAGGTTATAAGGACGGATAGAGGCGGTGAATTTATATCTAATGAGTTTATAAATTGTTGCAGATCTCATGGCATACACAAGTAATTTATAACCCACTATACACCTCAGCAAAATGGTGTGGCAGAGAGGAAGAACCAAACAATTATGGAGATGGCTCGTAGCATGATGGCAGCCAAACATCTACCTAATGAATATTGGGCTGAGGTAGTGGAAACTGCTGTTTACATCATGAATAGGTGCCCAACAAAGAGTGTAAGGAACAAGTTCCTCTAAGAGGCTTGGACAAGAAGGAAACATAGTGTTTCTCATTTGAAGGTATTTGGTTGCGTTGCATATGCACATATTCCAGATGAGTTGAGAAAGAAGTTAGATAATAAAGGACAAAATGTATATTTTTTGGTTACTCAGAGGAAACAAAAGCATATAAGTTGTTTGATCCTATCAATAGGAAAGTTATAATCAGCCGTGATGTTCAATTCGTGGAGGATGAAGCATGGGATGGAAGCATAGAGAGGACTGTCAGAATTGCGAGTTTGCTGTCCCAAATGATAATATGGTGGATGAAGTGTTTCAACACTCGAATATAACTCAAAAAGCAGCTCCTTCCAATCCCGGATGGTACCACAAGTTGTAGCTCAAGCTACACCTTCATTCACACCAAGGAGATCTTCAAGGCTTTGTCCACACCAATAGGACAACAAACTTCACAAGCATATACATCGGAATCTACATAAATTTCTATTCTCCGAGAAGCACCATATAGCACTCCAATTAGTTCTTCATCTCTAGATCCAACTCTAGCAAGCATGATTCCATGAAAAACAAGGAGTTTGAGTGAGTTGTATAATGTTGACACAACAAATTCATTTTCAGCTTTTACTTTATTTTATCATATTGATGATCCATTAACATTTGAAGAGGTGTGAGTAGTGATATATGGGAAAAAGTCATGGATGAGGAGATTGAATCCATTGAGAAAAACCAAACATGGGAGTTGGTTGACTTGTCGGGAAGGCAAAGATGTAATTAGTGTCAAATGGATTTATAAGAGTAAACAAGATGCTGATGGGAAAGTGTAAAAGCATAAAGCAAGGATAGTTTCAAGGGGATTTACACAACATCCCTAAGATAGAAGTCAATGAGACATTTGCTCCGGTTGCTCACTTGATATAGTTAGGAATATTTTAGCTATTGCTTCCCATAACAAGTGGCCTCAGTATATCAAATGGATGTAAATTCTACATTTTTAAATGGCTATTTAGAGGAATAAGTGAATGTGGAACAACCACAAGGCTATGAGCTCTTTGGGTCATGAAGACAAGGTGTATAGGTGAAGAGGGCACTCTATGGCTTGAAGCAAGCTCCAAGAGCTGTACAACCACATTGACTCCTATCTCATTCAAAATGGTTTCCAAAGAAGCGGTTGTGAACTGAAATTGTACATCAAGGTCAACAAGAAAGGTAACATTTTGATTGTTTGCTTGTATGTGGATGATCTAATCTTTACGGTGATCTAAACATAGATTCCTTCAAATTAGTAATGAAGAATGAATTTTAAATGATTGATTTGGGTCTTATGAGGTATTTCTTGGGGATTAAAGTCCATCAATCCAATGATGGTATATTTATTTCTCAATCTAAATATGCAAATGAAGTCTTGAAGAGATTTAATATGGCAAGGTGCAAGGTATCCCCAAAATGGTTATGACAGGGATGAAGTTAAGCAAGGAAGATGATGAAGCATGTGGATTCTACATTATTCAAGAGGCTGGTTCGAAGCCTTATGTACTTAACAGCCACAAGGCCGAATATCATGTATGGTGTAAGTTTGATTTCAAGGTTTATGGAGTCTCCAAAAGACTCACATCAAGCGAAACAGTAAGAGGATATTGAGGTATGTAAGTGGTACAAAGGATTTTGGTATTTTGTATTCCACTTGAGATGATTTTAGTCTTGTTGGAGTACAAAGTGATAGTGACTATGAAGCAACATAGATGATAGGAAAAGTACTTCTAGGTATACTTTTCAATTTGGCAGTGTTGTGTTATGGGCCTCAAGAAACAACCCTATGTGACACTTTCTTCACTGGTTTGAGTATGTGCCACCACTAGTGTTGCGTGTCAATATGTTTGGATGTTTGGATGTTGAAAGATTTGATGCATGATACAAAGGAAGCCACTACGGTATTGTGTGATAATAGTTCAGCCATAGCATTATCTAGAAATCATGTGTTTCACAAGAGAACTAAGCATATTGATACGAGGTATCATTTTATCGTAGAGCTTGTAAGCAACAAAGAAATTTTTCTTGATTTTTGCAGGTCTGAAGATCAATTGGCTGACATATTTACAAAAGCATTAAAAAAAGAGACATTTGAGTATTTACAAAGTGGCTTAGGAGTTTGTGACTTTGCACAAGTTAGCGAGTCTAGAAAAGCGTCAGTTAGCTACTGAATTGCTACTACGGTTTTTAGAACAAACTTTATTCATATTTTTAATGATCTCATGCAATGAGTTCATAATTAAGGGGGAGTGTTGGAAAATCAAGTCAGAATTTATTGTGCAATTAATCTCTATCTTTTCCTAGATATTATCTCACTGACATATCTGATTTGTAATTAATTATGACTGCTTTGCACATTTACTTTTTGTTGAAACATTCTCCCTAATTATCTCTTGTCAGAGATTTTGTGTTGACTTGCAAGGAAAGTTTTTGTGTAGGTGTTTTTTATTAATGCATCATGTTTTATTGTAAATTTGTAAGAAGAGAAAGAAGCAGGAAGAAGAAGACAGAAGAAGGAGAAAAAATAGATTTAGAAGAAGGAGAAAAGTGTGTAGTTCCAGCTCAAGTCTGGATTGTTTTTGCTCATAGAAAAACTTCATTTCTCAGCTGTTATTGTATGAATGAATGTTTTGTGTGCAGCTGTAGCTGCTGTTCATTATTGGAAAATATTTATATGTATTCCTGAAGTAGTATGATGCCCAGATCTGTGTTATTTGTAGCCAAGTGTTTTATCTTATTTTGTTGTTATAAATGTTTGTAGCTTCGCGTTTACCATGTTCTCGCATCCTTTCAATCTGCTGCATTTTATTTTCTATTGCTGTGTTTGTAGATTTTGTAGATTCCGTACACTCTGCGGTTTCCTTAGATTTTCGCATTCCCTTCGAGGTTGTGGGTATTTTCATGGATATTTTCTCCTTTTGACCCTCGAGCTTGTATTTGCTAGGAATTTTGCATTGTGTTCACTTGTTGGCAATTTGAGTCACTTGTATTTCCTTTCGAACCCGCAACTAATAGCCTCCATGGCTCTGAATTTTACAAATGGCTTGTACATTTTTCAATTTGTAGCCTGCGTTACGATTTGGAGATAAATCATTGTTACTCGACTTCCATGTTTTAGGAAGAAAACCTATTCTATTTTGCACTTTTCGGCCTTCATTATTTTTGTAAAATGAGCTTTGGTTGCTCCTACCATTGTGTCTTGGTGTGTTTGTCTTAATAAGGTACTTTATCCTGTGTAAGGCTTAAGGCTTAATGTTTGAACACTACTATTTGTATCTTTTGATTACCTTGAGCTAAGACATTGTATCTTCTCTAAAACATCGGGTTATGTAACATTGTTCAACCGTCTTCTATTTTAAGATCCATGTTATTGCATTTTTCAATCCATATATTTGTTATCTTGGAGTGATAGATAGAACTATTTATATATCAAGTTCTTTCATATTATGATTTTTATCTTGAGCATAATTTTTACTATTTGTATGAACTCTAACTCTGCTTTAACATGAAATATGAGGATAATGTAATCTCTTTTTAAAAGACTGGTAAAACAAGCATTTCGGATTTATTTTTCGACTTAATATCATGACTCAAGTTCTTGCTAATAGTTTTCATTCCTTTGATTTGGAACTCTATGTTTGTACTTTCATTGAGATTCTTTTATGATCTTCCTTTTCTAAACACGGGGTGTGCATTATGAAGGCATGGCGATGTGCTATTGCTTACCATATTGAAGTCTATATTCCTTTACAAGTTGTATGGTTTTATCGAGTTACCTTTGAGTATCGTATTGGAAAACATGTGGTTGCGAGTTCCTTTTCTATTTGATATGCCTCTCTTCATGGCTCCTTATAAGCTATTGAAACTCTCAAAATTCTGAAATTTTCCTTTTCTTGTACTAAGGCTCATTATCATAACTATATGAATATACATGAAACTGATCCATTCTTGTGCTCATGAAAAGATGTTGCAATTTCCTCTCTGTGCAAGATTATTTTGCAATACGAAATGTTGATAAAATCTACAACTTCTTCATGAAATTATTGTGACTACTTGATATTTTGCAATTGATCATACTTCGTAAACCTTTCTTGTTTGATCCTTCCAAATAGTGATTTAGCTAGATGATTGTTCTTGTTGTGATGAAACATAAGAATGCATGTACTTTTAAATTGGAAATAGATCAAGAAAGAAGAAACCTCGACCTCTAACATGATTTGTTTTCTCATTCGATTCTTGTTGAAAATTTTTGCACTTGTGTAAAAATGGTCAACTCAAAAATTCATAATTACGATGAAAGGGTTGGTGAAGTATACCTAAGCTAATGGAGTTTTGATATTATGTCAAATACTCCTATTTATTTTAATGATTAAGTGAAATCAGAGCTATGTGTCTTTATTACAAACGTAACGAGATCACATAGTTTACAATTTCATGACTATCCTCAACAAAAGAAAACATGCCCCAAAGGACAACGTGTTGTCTTGATGTGGACATCGATTGTAGAATAGGTGAAGTGTAAAGTTTTGGAACAACAAACATGAATGTAGATAGCAAAATCGAGTCCATTACTAGATGTTACATGTTTTCTAAATACTTTCCTTCATGAATAATACATTTAATTATATTACTAAGTTGTTTAGTTCATCATACAAACCATACATAAAGGAAAAATGTAGAAATAAATATACTGACTCATTTATAGAATTCAATGTTTTATTCATAAGGAAATTTCAAATATTCCCACACAAGCCATGGGATGTAAGCTGGAAAGTAAAGTACAACTACTAAAATGAAAGGTACACATGCATGAAAGAGAAAGTAAAGGAGTATGAGTGAACCCATAATTGCCTTGGGGTTTTTATTTCTTCGATCGAAGCATCTTGACTCTATCTTTTTTCATCTCCATTGTAGAAGCCACTTTACCTTAATAGAGAGGAAGAGGTTAAGCTGCATCGATTAAGATCTCGGGATCAATTCATATTCCTACACCGTCCTATTTCATGCATATGAATCTTTTAATAACGAGGAGATAAAATTTACTTGAATATCAAATTGCATACATGCTTCATTCACTTAGAAAGAGGAAAGAGAAAATAAGAGAGAAGAAACATGGACATGAGAGAGGTAAAAAGGCCTAAGTATTTTCTAACTATTTTCTTAAGTGTGTAGGAACAAATTACGGAAAGAAAAGAGACTAGCAATAGAAACACATGTTTTAGATTGCAATGAAGAAGAAGAATCATATTTCAAGAAGTGAAGTTGATTAGAAAAAGGGGTACAACTGAAACAAAATGAAAAAAGAAGATTCTAGGAAAATTTTGACGGACCTTCGCCATGTAAAATAGACATTTACGACTTTTTGTCATGCTGATTTCAACTATCACATGCTTTAAAAGGAATAGGTAAATTAAGTAAAGTGATACAAAAATCGAAAGGCATAGCATGATCAAGAATGAACAGTTGTGATGTTTTAGCTTCTAACTACAAATCAACTTCATCAAATAAGTGTTAAGTTATGTTTTATGAATAAGAAAAATACAACTACTATGTCTTTGGAAATGGAAGGAAGAGAAAATTATGAATAAAATTTGCCGTGGCCATGCCATAAAAAATCAACATTTGAAATTTTTGAGCATGCGAAATACTACTATCAAGGAAATAAAGTATCTAAGTAAAATAAATGAGTTATTATATTTCAACAAAGCATCTGAATCAAGGCTTATGCACAAAATGGTGTTACAACAGATAAGGAAATGTTTACATCTTCCGAAAAAGCCACTTACAAGATACAAAAATCTTAAGATCGGTTTAGGTTACAAAATCAACTTGGAATCAAAGAATGCACTACAAGATTACTACAAGTGATGACTAAAGAAATATACAATTGTATTATCATGAACTATATTGGAAGAATTAGCATTTCAAATGATTGATCCTTTCATGTAGCCAATACTACTTGCAGAGTATAGTCACATGTCTTAATAGCAAGAATAAATATAGTCCCCAAGAAAGAAGAATTTCCTAGCAATAGATACAGTTTCCATGCACTTAAATATGAAACAATGTTTTGGTATTAGCATGTGAACACATTTCCAAAATTTAATGAAGTAAGCAAATATCAAAGAAACAAAAAAAAAATGCTACGAGATCATTCCCAAAGGGATAAGAAGGAGCTCCCAAGTATTCACAGATCAAGTTAATGGCCATATATACAAGTTATGGGATCAAACCTCAATTGAAAGGCATGCTACAAATATCATAGTTTCGTAACAAAAAGAAAAGGAAGAATAAATTATCGGGGGTCTTGAGTCAAAAATGAAACACAAGGCAACCTTACGAAGCCCGGGATAATCAATTTTCAGTCGGAGTATTGATGAGATCACAACGAAGAAAGAAATTCAATCACATGAACCCTTACTATAGGAAGGACAATGAAACAACCTGATCTAATCTATTGTGGTAACCCGACACCCATCTAAAGTTGATATGTTACATATTGAGACATACATTACTCAACTCAATGATAAGAAATTTTTTAGTAGAATATATTCAAGACATAAAAAAATGGAGTTTGGGTGTAACATTATCGGCGAGATCCATTCATAGATATAAGTCAAGCTGCGTAGTATAAAAACCACCAATATTACAAGAGTTACAATATGAGAAACAAGAGGAGTACAAGTAACTCATTCAAAGGAGAAAATAAATAGAGATAAAATCCTCAACATTAAACTCAAGAGATTTAACAAATGTTATTAAGGTTTTACAACATATATCGGAATCTCAATATTCAAACAAGAGAAAAGTACGAGATCCCGATTTTAATCGCATACCCATTAATGGGTGTTGAATCGAGAGAAAGAAGGAAACACTCACTGGTAAAATCGAAGTTGAGGAAACCCTTGATATCTCATCGAGTTCAAAGCTAAAAGGAGAAAACCTAGAACGAGTTCACTTGGAAATGACCAAGGTTGTCCAAGATCACACAAAACAATGCAAAGGAAATGGGTATCAATTTTAAATCTGAAGTGATAATGATCAAGTACCAATGAAAACTCGAGATCAAAACTTACCATACTTCAACACCTTTTGCATAGTCAACTTGAAAAAACAGGTTATGAAGCGGCACTTAAAATAACAAGGGTTTCCCAGAGTTCAAAGGATCGTCACCAACGGAGAACTTAGGAAAGAACAAGAAAAATCCGAGCTTCAGGTTCAAAAGTGGTGGCCATCAAATGAAATGCAAGAGCACGAGTTCCATAACCTAGCATGCCCTATGACAATGCAAACCATGTTTCAATAGATCGAGATGGAGTCCTTGTTAAAGAAACCTCCCACAAAGATCCCGAAAACAAATAAGAATCGAGCTTGAACTCACATGGTGGCCATTATTAGAAATAACATAGAAAACAAGCTTGGATTAAATCAAAAGAGTTGCAAAAGTACAAAGATCAAAATAATGACATTGAGTAAAAATTGTCCATGGCTTCCTCCATGAACTAGAAAAAAAAATGAAATAATAATTTTGGGTCACGTTCTTTTACCGCTTTGATCCCAAGTAGTGGGTTAACTCTAACTCAATGACGGTCAAGGATCAACAATAGTAAAGCATCAACAACACAAGATCAACGTTCTCGAGATCAGCCTCAATAGTCAACACAAACCATTATGGTCATATGTCACCTACCACATTAAATTTCAACAAAACCCTTACCACATGTCCAAGATCAATGACTTGTGATCAAACCGGAATGATCAATAATATCAAAGAAAACTCGACTTGAGTTAGTTGGTGCCACCGAAAAATTTACCAAGGGGTGAATTATCATGTAGAAGGGGCCAACCCACATCATCAAATTAAAACAAACTCATTGCAAATAAATTTCAAAGTCTAAAACTATAGTCCATCCAAAACAAACAAAGCCGACCAAATTATGCCACAATGATCACCGAAAAGGTGAATTTCAAACTATACACTACCACATATGCAAAGGACGATAAATATACAATGCATGTATATAATTAAAAGGTGGCAAAGACTTTGAAAGGTAGTCGACCTTTTATTTTTGTTAAGTCCACAAAGGTGGCAAAATTTGGTAAAGTGAAGGTGGTCCCTACTTGAAGGAGCTAGAGTTGATTTGCAGAGTGTCACTCATGTGACCATTTGGAGAGAGATGTCAATATTATAGAATGTGTACATGGACAATGGTCCCCACATTGGATGTTTATCTTGCAAATATTACAAATATTTGAATTATTTACCCATAGGCAGAGAATTGATTTGTTGTATGCTTCACAGAGGAGAGAGAAGAAGATTGAGTTGCATGTTGAAAGGAGAAAGACTTGCATAGCAAGCAACTTATTATTAGCAAATTATTTACCCTTGCTTTCTTAAAAATATAATAGTCAACTTCAGTTTGATTGTATTTGTTAGTGTAGGTTATTATTTATCCTTTTATTTATTTATTAGGATAATTCTTACACTTGTGTTAGCCCTACACTTGTTGGGTTAGCTTGCTTAGGTGTACTAGTTGTGTGGAGTTAGCTTACTAGTTGTGTTGAGTTAGCTTCTCAGTTATGTGAAGTTAGCTTACTAGTCTTTTGGAGTTAACTTAACTACAGTATCAGTTAGTGGGAGTTATTCACCACTGATTTAGGTAGTAGTTGCACTTCCCTCCTCCTATATATGTACATCTTTCTTATTGAATAATTCAAGTCATTCTATTGTAATGTATTGAGCATTATGGATTATGATGGATTTCCATATATGGTATTTTAGCTCTTTTGTTTTGCAAATCTAATGTGGTGTGATATTATCATCTGAGATCGTGGCTTGAAACAATCTTCTTATCATTCCTTTCATGGTATCGAGCTACCACGATTGTAGCATCACATCGCTTGAACTTATGGTGGAGAGGATCTCATTGTTCATGTCATTTGCTACTATGCCAACACCCTTCCACACGATGGAGCTAGGTATACACCCAATCAGGCCCATGACATATTAAGAGGAAGTGACACCAGGAATTTCTGGGAGGTCACCCATCCCAACTACCTAGAATGGCACGCTTGTAAACTGGTATCCATGTACCGACGACTTGAGATACCAAAAGCTCAAACTTTTGGTGTGATGGCAAGTCATGTCGCTGATACCATGAAAGGAACGATAAGAAGATTGTTCCAAGCTCGATCTCGGATGATAATTTTTTTTGAGACACATTATATTTGCAAAGGAAGAGATAAATACCATATATGGAAATCCATCATAATCCATAATGCTCAATACATTACAATAGAATGACTTGAATTATTCAATAAGAAAGATGTACATATAGGAGAGGAAGTGCAATGCTACCTAAATCCCTATGGGTGAAGAACTCCCACTAAGGATGCATTCTTTTAGTTAAGTTAACTCCAAAATTTTAGTAAGCTAACTTCACATAACCGAGAAGCTAACTCAACACAACTAGTAAGCTAACTCCACACAACTAGTACACCTAAGCAAGCTAACTTTTAGGGTTATCCAAGTGTAAGATAAAATCATGTACCTTCCGGATGCATTCTTTTACCCTCTGGATATTTCAGTTTTGGATGCAGTCTTTTATCCATTGGATGCAGATTTGTACCCTCTGGGTGCATTCTTTTATCCATTGGATATAAGCGTGTACCTTCTGGATGCATTCTTTTACCCTCTGGATATTTTAGGTTTTGGGCGCAGGGTTTTATCCTTTGGTCATGGCATGTATCGTGTGGATGCACTCTTTTACCCTTTGGACATTTGGGTGTCACGTGTACCTTTTAAAAAAAGATCAACATTAAAATATTATTTTAATAGCAAAACCTTCTAGAGCTCATAACTTTTGATCCGTAGCTCGGATTAAGGTGATCTTTTTTTGAAATTGTGTATTTTTTCGAGATCTACGCATTGGTGAAATTTTTATACACATATTTCAAATGTAAAAGGTACTTTTACTCATTGTAATATTTACATGCACTCAATTATAAAGTGCCAAATTTGGGAGGGTGTTGTGATCACTTGTGGATGCATTTTCGGTTGAGCCCGACATCCTAAAATTTTGGGTATTACATTCTTGTATCTATGGGTGTATACATTTATATCTCTCTTGTTTGTTGAGATATTTTGGATCTGTATTTTTGACACTTTTTTTGGCATGTTGACAGTCTCTCTTGTGGGGAGCTATTATGGTGGAGCCCAGTGTTAGTTTGTCAATGTTCGAGTAGTTGATTTTGAAACTCATACAGATCTATGGTGTCACTCTACCCATTCTGTAGTATGGGAGGGTGTGGTGTTGATACTGCTTCTTTGGGTTTCATGCCCTTGCCTTGTTACCTTGGTTTTTCTTGGATCGTGGCACTCCTATTTATTTGGATCTCGTGTCCTTGCCTTGTTGCCTTGGTTTTTCTTGGATCGTGGCACACCTATTTGTAGCAGTTGATCAAATTATGTTTGGTGTTTGTTTTTCACTTTTCAAAATCACTCTATTGACATGTCTCCTTTGCATGGAACTATTACAGTGAATCCCGGTGTCGATTTTTTTGAGTTATATGATCGAGCAGTGGATTCAGACCATAGTGTGCACCACACTTCTTCAGCATTGTACAAGTTTTGGAGTCATGCTTCTTGAGGATATCTTGCGGTGCAGATTTTTCTCTCTACTTTGTTATTACTGGTTTTGGGTACCTTGCGGTGTCCATTTTCCCAATTGTTGTACGTGGGTACCTCATCAGGCCTTGTTGTGGGACCCACCTTCTTTTCCACCCACCTAAGCTATGCTTACGGGAGGTGTTAGTGTAAGTTATTATTTATCCTTTTATTTATTTATTAGGATAATTCTTACACTTGTGTTAACCCTACACTTGTTGGGTTAGCTTGCTTAGGTGTACTAGTTGTGTGGAGTTAGCTTACTAGTTGTGTTGAGTTAGCTTCTCAGTTATGTGAAGTTAGCTTACTAGTCTTTTGGAGTTAACTTAACTACCAATATCAGTTAGTGGGAGTTCTTCACCACTTGATTTAGGTAGTAGTTGCACTTCCCTCCTCCTATATGTACATCTTTCTTATTGAATAATTCAAGTCATTCTATTGTAATGTATTGAGAATTATGGATTATGATGGATTTCCATATATGGTATTTTAGCTCTTCTACTTTATCTAATGTGTATTTCATATGAGATCGCGGCTTGGAGCTCTTCTTATCATTCCTTTCAGTATTGTAATCAAAATAATGCTATTTGTATTTACATGTCTGTTTTATTCCTTCATCTATTATTAAATAAAGGATAACATAATATGCATGGATGAGTACAAGCCTTAGGCTATTTTTTGAAGAGGGTAGATTTTTTTTTTTGCTATATATTGTGTGCCTTTACAAAGCACGGAGGGGAGGAAGTTTTGATATAGAAGTCTTGAAGCAAATTTTGCTAGTTTTCCTTACAGAATGTTCTACCCAATTTTAACGTGCATGTTATCTTATTAATGTTGTTGTGATATTTTCCTTAATCTTTACTAAGTGTTTGCCGTTAAAAAAATTGTTGGCTCGTGCATCAAGAATCCTTCCCATATCAATTGTGCATATACTCAGTCAAAGCCCTCATATAATTTTTGTGTATCACCCGAGTTTATTTATTTTTACAGCCATCTTTTCCCCTAAACCCCGAGAGATCAATTTAGGATACATAAAAAATGAACCGGCCTTGATACCGAGAGACTCACTTCAAAATAGGTATACCCACGACACTGAGGTGTTTTCATTGTATCTACGAAGAGAGAGATAATTTTGCAAGCTTAGAAAAGTTGTTCCCATCTCTCTACAGGTGCACTTTCAAGAGATAATAGTTCTTATGAAGTGGGTTGATGAATTACAACTAAAATAGTTGCATGAAAAGGAGAGGCTTCATCTTCTCAGAAATAACAGGTTTTCTACTAATTTTTATATTTTTGTTTTATAATTAAATACACTCTTCTTTCTCTTGAAATCCATATCCCATGGTATGTGTGGATAAAGTTACTATTCTCTTATGAATATATTAAATTTCCTTCTATTATGAGTTGTTTACATTCCTATTATATTTCCTTTTACGTAGTAGTAATGCGGAATGAAATTTATACAAATGAAAATAATGTAATCCCATTTAAGCATAAAAACACTTCAATGAATTGTAACTATACTTAATTTATTCCCCTCCGTAAAAAAATAACACTGCTAAGTGTAAACTAGATCTTAAATCCCACTCTGCAAATTAGTAACTCACTCTACTATCTTGGAGTGTAGTTTCTAGTATTTGTAATCCTCCCTTCCTTCACCAAGGCTCTGTAGCAGTATAAAGTGGTTGTTTTATGGTTTTGTTGAATATGACCTTTTGGGGGTTGTATATGCAAGACATTACACCTTAGAAATAGACATTAAGTTGTTTGTTTGCTTGTATGGCATGATTTATCTTGTCCCAAACCAAGCAAAAAATATATATATCCCCTTCCGAGATGGCTGCCCCAAATGTATTCAAAATTCTAACCTATCCAATCTAAGAAACATAAAAATTTTAGTTGACCTTTCACATGTGGGGTGCGAAAAATTTCAACATCTTGTATTCATCATTTTTTTATTCAAATTCCTATCTTTCTAATGATAATAAATCATCCTTTTGTTACCTTGATTAGTGGTATTCCTTCACAGCTTGTTATTGTTATTGACACCATAAATAACCTTGAAAAGTCATCCTTTTCTAGTGGTGAAGATCAAACCACTCCTATTGAACATATAAGAGTTATTTATTCCCTATTTTCTATCCATAATGTTACTCGGAAGAGTGTTGGTTTAATATTATTTGTTGTACATTTTAAATGCCAATCCCTCCACTGGTATAAGAGTTTACCAATAGGATCTATTTCCACTTGGGATAAATTGGGTGCAACCTTGTGTTAAAAATTTGAGAAAAAAATTAGACCATTTATCAATCTTTGATAAAATTACAACCATTAAGAGAGCACCTCAAGAATTCATGGCAAATTTAAACTTGAGTTTTATAATATAATGGGAAAGGATACCAAAAGCAGTTAAACCACCGAATGAACATGCATTTTTCTACTACTTGCATGCATTAAATCGTGATATTTTTGTGATGATTTAGTGAATGGGTGGTACTACACTTCTTGCTTCTTTTGACATAGTAATAAGAACACAAAGAAAATTTATTCATGCTTGAAAATTTTACTTTATACCTTTTATTCCCATCTTTCTAGAGTTAGGTCCTATTCCAACTATTGTAAAATAACCACAACCTCCAACAATTCAGCCTACTGATATAGATGACCTAAAGGGGCTATTAAAACCATGTCAACTGATATAGTGCATATGAAAAGACAAAATTTAAAGTCTATAGACCTTATCATCCTCCTTATGGGAATAAATATCATCCCTATCAAAATTATAGGCCTCCTTCTCAAGGTTATAATCCTTCTTATCTATCTCATAGATCTATTACAATAGCAAAACAAACTACGTGTTGATCCAAATGTGTCCAAAACTTCTAGATAATTGGTTCCAGTGCAGCCCCAAAAAATATGAGGTTAGATCCTAATTTGTAGCCTATTGAACCAAATACAACAATGGAAATGGTGGCACAAAGTTTTCCTATGCCATAGATGACTCAAGATGAAGAATTTTCTCATGTTTAGTAGAGTTCTTTTCTAGCATCATAATGTGATCTAAATTTTATGAAATGGAACCACTGATGCAACTATACTAAATTATGAATCTAGTGATCATGTAGAGATTAATAAATAAATTTTATCCATTGAAATAAGTGACTTTGTTGTAGTTGTAAAAAAAACCTCAAGAAATAGGGCTATATAGATGAGAGTACAAGTGATCAAGTTTCTATTCTAGCTCAAGAAAATTAGAATGTATGTTTCTAAGAGTTGTTTTTCACCTCAAGTAAAGGAGTAGGTTATTTTTAAAACTTTTAGTTTAATGGAGGGGTTATCCCTTTCAATATTATTGATCATTTGAAGAAAGCACATATTAGTATGAAACCGACCGCTCACCACCCTACCATGGTCATTTACTTGGAATTACAACTCCATGTAACACCCTCCATAGACTCCAACCTCGTAGACATTATCAGTCTCCTTGGCCCTTATATGAGCCTACCCAACGCTTCTAACACATCCTCAAAAGTTACTCTTAGAGACCTCCATACGGCATGAAACAAGATGTGCCACTCATTCCTTTGTGAAATCCATCTAAGGTTCCATGTGTTCTTGACCCAACTCACAACTATTACCATCTTGCTAACAACTCATCCTTTATCTTACCCAAGTCCTCCTGCGACCAACTATCCACACCTCCCATATTTTTCTAGACTCCTTGTATAGGGTTATTTGGGGTTGCCGATCATATGTTATGGCTCATTCATTGCAGTGCTACTCTTCGGATGTGGCTAGTGATAACATCCACCATAGGATTGTAGGAAGAGAGCCTTATTTTTGAGCCATGCAACGCCTTTTCTCTCTTGTGGAGTAGTGTTTGTACCCTTGTTTCTCTTTCAACTTTTTGTGGTTGATTTCATGTTTCCCTCTCCTTCCAAATTGGACTTCATTATGGCCTCAACTCTCACGTGACTACAAGTTGAGTGGTCCATGTTTTGACGTCACATGATAGGGGGTTATCACTATTCTTATTGGATGTCATATTCCTAGCAAAATCATCATTGGTTGACTCCAACGTCTTGCATTCTTGGACCCTTCTTCTTGTTTAACTTGAACTTATTGTTTACTCTTATGCATCATGTAGGATGTTATTTCTAGACTTTAGCATCATACGATTAACATACAGCCTCTAAAAATTATTCTTGGGAGAGAAACCTACACATCATGCCATGCTTCTATGGAACACTACTTCACCAATGAGGTCCTTAGGACACTTATTGCTTGGGCGATTCCGCACACTATTATTCTAGTTGTCTTGAGGAATTTCTCGACACTTGTGAAAATGTTTTTGGTCACTTGATTTTATCCGTCACACATACCCCTCCATATTCTTGTGGATAAATCATATCCTCCCAATACATATAGAGAATATTTTAATCCTGCTTCGGAGAAGATTCACATATTTTTCCCATTGTTGCTATTGGTAATCTAGTTTTATCCTCTTCTTCATCATGTGATGATAGTTCTGCGAGAAAAAAAAACATGTTTGAGTTTTCTTCATGATGAGGATCCTTCTCCTAGTTATGGATTCCAAGAGTAAGAAAGAGTACCTCTCTCCTCCTCTCACCTTTAAATAATGTGTTTTCACTCCTCCCATCTCATCATATATTGAGAAGTCTCCATCTCAACCTCAATTTATCATTTCACCATCATAATTTGCACATCTAGTTTGAGAGGACCGTTTGAATTGTCTTCCTTCATGTATGGATGACTTATACCAATTTAACATCTCTATTTTATTTATCGAGCCCCATATTTTCCATGTGTATCTACCTAAACTTGATCATCTCTTCATAGATTATTTTTGTGATGTAGTACATGTTCCTCATCCTTCTTCGGGTATTTCATAGGAGTTCATCATATCCTTTGTTAGGAGTTCCCCTTTTAGGACTACAGATCACTTCTAATTTTCGGGAGATCTTCATTAATCCACCCTTACTTATGTACCATATTTATACTATGTGGGTTGTTGTATTTCCTTTGCATCACTTATAAATCCTTCATACAGGTGTTCATCTTCTTTACTTTGATAGTTCTGCACTAGTGACATTACCTTCGAGTTCCTGTGCAATGCGTTGCTTTACACATGTTTCATACTTAGTGGATGATACTTAGATTTTTTCATGATGCTTCCTATGGTTTCCTCCATAAAGTGGGAGGACTTCCAACACTCTATTTATTTCCTTCTTGAGAGTAGGCATATAATTTAGTGTAGGTTTCTCTTCTTTAGTCCGGAAGAAGAGGACCATGTCATTGACACTCTTCTTAGATACTTCCTAGAGTTGTAGAGTTTAGATCCATCAATGGCATCTTAGCCAACATTGATGTTCCTCTTCTATCCTTCTTATCCTCTCTTATTCTTTTTCGATTATATTTCCCCTTTGTGCATGGGTACCTTATCAATATTTTCAGATTACATGACCCATCCATGGCATCTTTATTAGACTAAATAGAGTTTTCTCTTGGGGTGGGATGTTTTTCCTCCGTGTTTACCTCCATTGCTTGGGATCCTTGTTCTATATGGTTACCTCATCGAGATTTAGTGTCGGAAATATTTATCTGTTCTTAATTTCTTCCTCATCCTTAGTTATGATAAAGGGGTATTGGTTTGAGTCACTTTCCACATCGGTAGATGTAGGTCATCTCACTTAGGTGAGGTCGTAGTTCATGGTGTCATTTTAGGTTCATCAAGAAATTCCCTTATGCATCGGTGCATAGGTGTGTCATATGAGTCATGGGAGTTAATTCCTATTCAGGGAATGAATTCCCCCTCTTCACTGAGATGTCATCATTACGAGAATAGGGTTACTCAAAGCACTCTATAGGAAAAACACTTCATATCTATGAGATAGTGGAGATGTTGAGTTTTTAACGAGTTCGACCATTTTAAAAAAATTACATCCACCTATTGTTGATGCTCCCTCATTTATGGGTCCTCTTCATGCTTTACCCAGTTTTCACCTTAGTCAATGTTCATGCCATCTTGCATGATCCTCGTGCTTCACATTTTCACATTCTCCTCGGAGGGAATTTTGGTAGATTAACTAGCGGGTGCACTCAAAGTTGAAAAAAATAGTCTTTGTATATTTTTAAACATATTTTCCAATAGGATTCCGCTTTGACATATGTGAAAAAGTAGGAGATTTTGTCTTGTATGGAATGACACAAGCTAAATTTGATAAATTTAAAAACGTAATAGCCATATGCCTTATACTTATTCTTTGATATTTTTATTTTCCTTTTGTACTTGAGTGTGATGCTTTAGGAGAAGGATATGATTTTTTTAATGTAAACGATACATTTCATTTATTTTTGATTAGAAACATTAAGGAAGTCGAAATAAGGTTTTCAATCTATTACTAAGAAATGGTGGATATCATGCATATCTTGGATAAATTTAGATAGTATTTGGCATGTAGAATATTTTTCGTAAAAATTGATCACAATAGTTTGAGATACTTTTTGGGGCAAAAGGATTTGAATGATAGACAACAAAAATGGGTAAGTAAGCTCCAAGCATATGATTTTGTTAAAGGAAAAAAACAACATATTTGTTAATGCCTTATCTATAAATCTCATGTAATGTTCTCTAAGAGATCTTAGATTGGAATGGAAGGCTCACATCATAGTGGAATATGCCAAGAATGAGTTCACAACCGACCATAATTGAAGGTACATTGAATGATGAAAAATACAAAGTAGTGGATGGGCTGATTTTGTATAAGAATGGATTTTTTTAGAATAAGATTCCGGGTGAAAATAAAATTGAGGGTTGTCCGTGATTCCCATTTGGCGGAGCACCAGGATTCTTAAAGTTCTACATGAGAAATAAAAATATGTATTTTTGGAAGAACCTCGAGAGATGAATTATTGTAGCATATTATAGAGTGCCTTACATACTGAAATGAAATAAGGTAGACCATACATTTATAGCTGGTTTATTGCAGCCACTACCCATTCCCAATAAAACTATGGGAATCATATCCATGGAATTAATTGGGGGTTTCCCTTAGTCCAGGTAATAATTATTTGTTTGTAGTGGTTGATAAACATACAAAATTTTCTATTTTCATGCCAATTTTAAATAAGTACAATGCTCTATCAATGGATGATATTTATTTTCAAAAATGCTTAGATTGCATGGGCTACCAAAGAATATTGTGAGTGATAGGGACAATAGGTTTATCAAATCAACTTTGGAAAGAAATTTTTAGATTGGAAGGTATATTGTTATTTCTGACACTAGCTTTATTATCCATAAATATAAGGGAAAAGTGATATGATAAAATGGAAAATTTGATGAAGGGTACTTGAGAATATTCATTTTATTGAATAATTCCTTATGGATAAAATGGCTCTATATGTGTGAGTATTGCTACAACACTTCTCATCACATGTCTATTGGCATGACTCCTTTCAAGGCTCTATATGGGTATGATGTTTTTTCATTCATAGATGTGGTTATAACCCATAATAGAGTGCTTGGGGCATAATATTTTGTAGAATCATTACCAATGTGTAAAGATAACCTCAACCATGCACAAAATTAGTAGAAAATCTACGCACATCAGTAATGTTTGGAGAGAATTTTGATTCATCTTAGATGGGATTCATTTTAGATTGAATTTTATGAATTTTTGGGTTTTGAATAAGACAGAGAAGTCTTGTATCCAAGTAATTTATAATTGGGAATTTCAAGGCTCTTTTATGTTAAAATAAACTACGAGGATAATGGTAGCACCCCTTTTGGATGGGAATTTATTTGTTGTACGGGTTATAGGTGATTGGAGAAATTTAGGCATTGTTGAAGGTAAATTTTGGCATCATTTCCATCCATTTTTGTTACTTTTTAAACAAAATCACTGTTGTTATTTTCTACCATGTTCTATCACTTAATTTTTTATAAATTAATATCTGTAGAAAATTATAGATTTCAATTCGGGATTTTATTAGACCACATATCACCATTTTTGTCCTTGTGGGTTTCTTGTAAAGTAATTACTTAAATAGGTAAAATCTAATTTTAGTCTATTTTCCATAATTAATTTTACCAACAATCTTAGATTATTTCGAAATCATCTTTATGAAGTTTCTAGTTTTATGTGATTCGGATATAAAGGGTCATGCTTATTGGTCCAAAGTGCACCTCGATTTGGATGGATATCTATCTCTAAATTTCGTTGGTGCTGAATGGGATCTTATCCCCGAATTGAGGTTACCTTGGAATAAGGATTACCTCTAGAGTAGGTTGGTTCCCTTGTTGAATCACCTAAAAATAATGAAACTCATAGAGTTGAGGATTAGGAATGAATTGGAAATAACCAAAAATAGAAAAGAGGTGATACACTAAATTTTTGGGGACCTATAATTGTATACAAAACACTTAACATTGATAAGGGATTAATAATTCAATTCAATCAATTGTTTATGAGATTCTACACTCGAAACAATGTTTAAAAACACGTAGATGACCTAAAAACACACAAAATAACTTGGCGCGAGTTATGTGATGTTATGAGCATGTAAAGGAAAATAATAATTCACTAAAACAAAGCTGCACAATGTATGTGACACACTACAAAATCTTCAATCTGGAGGAAAATGTAGTCTTTATTACTCAAAGGTGCAAGACTACAATAATTTGGTATCACGGGTTTGCAGAAAAATAAAGGTATAAATAATACAAGTTGGATCCTAAAAATAAAAAAATATCTCATGCTCGATAATAGTCCTTATACATGCATAATTTTAGTCCACTTCAAATTAAATACAATTTTTTACTCCAATGGCTAAAAATAATCCTTTACAACTAATTTAAGATTTAGTCAAAAGATTATTACTAGACTTGGTTAACATGCTTTTAGCCCCTCCTTGAAAATTGTACGAACTTGTTAGCAAATTTTTAGGTAAATTTGGAATGTTTGAGGAAATTTCCACCTTGTCTTATCTCGTAAAAAAAGATATTTTTGGCTTGTAGCGAGGCACATGAATGTAATTGGCTAACTTGGTGGGTTGGCGTTTGAATTTACTCCACACTCTTTTTGCAAGCGTAATGCAATTGCTCTAATTTTAGAAAACAAAAGGTATAGTCCCAATATTTTGCAAATATTAAGGAATTTTATACAATCTATGTGACATATATGCATGGCTTGTTAATGATTTGCTTGGTGTTAAGAAAATTCAATCTAATATTTTGACCTAGACATGTTTTGCACCCCCTACCAAAGGATAATAGTTTGAACATGCAAAAAGATAAATAATACATTATTAGCACCCCGATGCAAAGTTAAATAATTCAAACATGGTAAATTACCCATGATTCAAGTGGGCATGTACACATAACATAGGGTTTTGAAAAATAACTAGATATGGTATAATTACAATAGATAGACTTTACTCATGGTCAATCTCTTTAGAATAAGGGATAAATCCTAAATTTATATCATTTGTCACTTATGAGAAAAATTCTAAAAGCTCTATAGGAAATATGGGGATGACCATTGTTTAATACCCTAAACTCTTGAATTTATAGTTTGTTAATCTTCCATTCATTTTTCTGGGGTTTTTTCCTCTAGGGTTTAAGTGGATTTGTTATTCTTTGATCTATTAAAGCTTTATTTACATTGTAAATATGCCATTGATAAGCTTAGTCTTTGTATGTATCTTGGATTGGATTCAATTTCTTCCAACATATCCCCAACCATTGCTATATTGCATGTTCCTATTAAGCTCAACACTTGTAGTTATAACTCATCTTTTAATTACATTGTGAGGTATATCTTTTGTGCATTTTCATCTTACTTTTGCATAGTGAAGCTCACAACTCTATTTTATTTTTGTAGTCCCATTTGGGATAGCCATTTTAGGCATTTCATTTGGGGTTTAATTTATCGGTGAAGGATTTTAATTTCAAGTTCGACCTTGATGTGGGTTTTAACTTTTATTTACTTCACCCATATATAACTCTTTTTTATGCTTTCATTAAGGAATGGTTATTTTGATTAGAGTAGCTCTATTTTGTTTATTTGGTTGAGTTTACACTTGCATCTTATCTCAAAATTGGGTTCTTCATAGATGTTATAAGTCTTCACTTTAGCCATTATACTCAAACTCATGGTAATGTGTTGTATTAGTTGCCCTTATATACATTGTTTTACTTCCTGCATGTTTCTTGTGTCGTATCCCTTTTTATTAGCCTTGATGCATTGCTTGAGTTACTCGGATCTATGCTTATGAATGATGGGTCATCTTATATTTCTCAGAAATTCATTTTTGCATGGCGCACAGGGTTTGAATTGATTTATACCTTGGCTTAACATGTAGAAATTAGGAACATTAAATAAAGAATTGTAAAAAAAAAAATTATTCCAAACTCGGATCAGCACTTATGTGCATATATTTCTTCTTCCTTGTCGAGTTTCGAATCAATACAATATATCTTAATGTGTTAGATAAAAATCATTACAATTGCCTCTAATAAATAGGTGGTTTTCATCAAACAATAAAACAACTCTTAAAAAAGAACTTCAACTAAGAAACATATGCTTTTGTGAAATACAAAGCATTGGAATTATTTTATTTATTAGCTATTCCTTAAACTAGGAACATGTATTTAAAAATAACCATATACATGAAAAACAACTTGCTTTTTTCAAAGCTTTTCCAAACAATAAACTAGTGGAAAAATTAAATTCTTTTTCTAACACCCCCTTAACTTTGAACTTAAAAATTTTATTATTCTGGAGCTAAGTGTGCACTTCAAGAACTGACATATTCTTGATCACAAACTCCAAAAAAACTTCTCAAATACTCAAAAACTTCATTTCCCAAAGATTTCTTAAAAATATCATCAAAGTGATCTTCGATCTATAAAAATCAAGGAAAATTGACTTGTTTTTAACCAACTCCCGATGAAGTGATACCTCATGTCTATGTGCTTAATATTATTGCAAAAACATGATTTTTGATAATTATATTGCTAAATTGTTATCACAATAAATGCATGTAGCATCCGCTTTATTCTCGCCTCAAATCTTTCAACACTCTTCTCATCCAAATAGCTTGACATGCTTCTCTTGTTGCTTTTACATACTCTACTTCTGCTGAATATAGTGTGACTATGGGTTATTTTTTCGATGCCCATGAAACTATACATGTTCCAAAGTGAAAATCATAGTTGGATTTTGAATTATTGTCACTATCTTTGTAACCTATGAGTTTGAACTCATTTGTTATTGAATACAAAATTCCATGATTATTAGTTCAACATACATACCTCAAAATCCTTTTGCATCTTCATAGTGTGAATATTTTGGAGATTCCATGAACCTTTAGATGAGGCTCACACCATACATAATATCTAGCCTTGTCACACGTCAAATACATGAGACCTCCAACTAGCCTTTTGAACAATGTTGGATCTACAAAAGATCCTCTGTCATATTTTCTTAACTTCAAACCTACTACAAAAGTTTGCAATGACTTGTAATTTAACATGTTAAATATCTTTAAAAATCATTACAAAAATTTCTTGTGAAATAAAATCTCTAGCATCCGAGTTTTTAACTTCTATGCGAAAAAAGTACATGTGGCCTAAATCTGTCATCTCAAATTTATTCTTCATAGTTGATTTGAATGAATCTGTAGATAGATTTTAAGTGATGATTAAATAATCCAAATATAAACAAACAATCAAAATTTAACCTTTCTCATTGATCTTGATGTGTAAGGTAGGCTCGGTGTTGCTCTCACGAAACCATTATATATGCAATAAGAATTAATCCTATTGTACTAAGCTCCATGTGCTTGCTTGAGACCATAGAGTGATTTTTTCAACCTATATACCTTTCCTTCATGACCATAAATATCATAACCTTTGGTTATTTCATATAAACTTCTTCTTCAATAAAACCATTCACGAATGCCGATTCTACATCCATCTCATTAACGGGCCATTTGTTTTGAGATGCAATTTCTAAAACCATTCTTACCGTGTCGAAACATGCTACATGTGTAAATGAGTCATTCTAATATACTCCATATTGCTGTAAAAAAACTATGGAAAGAAACCTTGTTTTATGTTTCCTCAGTACTTTACCATCACCAGTATATTTGGTCTTATAGATCAACTTCACTCCTATCTTGTTTTTTCATTCTAGAAGATCTAGCAATTTCCATGTCTGAATATTCTCTATAGTGTCTATCTCATCATCCATGGCTTGAACCCAAAATTCATTATTTATAGCCTCTTTAAAGTATATTGGATCTACAACTTGAGAAAATAATGTAAAAACTGAAAAATCATTAGTTGTATCAACATTATAAATCTCACTAAGAATCCTTGTTTTCCACTGCAAAGGGTTATCTGATGATGGATTGTTTTGTATTGAAGGAGTTGCTTCTAGTGTTTTTGTGGTGTCTGTTGGATGGTTGAAGATGAATGAAATCTTGGAGATCTCCTAGATGTAGATGGAGGTATAGCTTGTGCTTATAACTTGTGATGCATGTCCAAGATTCAAAGAAGATACAATACCTTGTTTCTCTATGCTTTCATCTGCCATATCATCATGAGGAATAGTTACTGCTACACTGAATGTTTTCTCAATACTTCCATCCCATGCCTCATTTTCAAAAAACTATACACATTTGTTGATTACGAATTTTTTGGTAACTAGATTAAATAAATTGCAACCTTTTGTATTTTCGAATATGTAACAAATATGCATTTTTCTCCTTTGTTGTCTACCTTCTTCCTTATCTCATCAGAAATGTGCATATTCCACATAACTAATGATTATGAAATGAGAAACATTATGTTTCCTCTTAGTCCAAGCCTCTTGAGGTACCATGTTTCGAATAATCTTTTTGGAAACCTATTTATGATATAAGAAACAGATTCTACTACTTCTTGAGTACTAAATTCAAAGATTAGTTTCCTTCATCATAATTCTCTCCATCTCTATGATGGTTCTATACTTTCTCTGCAGTGCAACACCATTATGATGTAGTGTATACCGTAGTAAACTACTTGTGTATACCATGATATTTATAAAATTTTAGAAAAGCATTGGAAACATACTCACCTCCTCTGTTTGTCCTCATAAATTTGATGCACTACCAACTTTTATTTTCCACTAATGCCTTGAAATGTTGAAATTTATCAAAAGTATATGATTTTTGTCTCAAAACATACACCCATGTCTTCCTTATATAGTCATCAACGAATGTCATAAAATATGAGTAACCTCAAATAGAAGTTATTTCCATCTATCCACATAAATATGAGTGAAAAAGATCATGTTGTGCACTTGTTATTTTTGTTATACCAAGCTCGGGAAGGACTCTTTGTGTTGCTTCCCCAAAATAAAACCTTCACAAACTCTATCGAGTTTCGAATCAAAGGAAAACCTTGTACCATATTTTTCTCTGAAATAAATTCAAACCTCCCAAATTTAAATCACCAAACCTAAGATGTCATAGCCATGATTATCATTTTTCAACTAACTAAATAGTTGATTAAATTTCTTTCACTCCGGATTGATCCATTATGAACTCCGAATGTGGCTAGTATAATATTCAAAGGAAAATTTTTATTACTTGTCATCTTCAATTTAACAATCTCCTTGTACTTAGAGATTTATACATGATCACACATGCATTGTCTTTAATGTAAAATCTATATCCCTTTTGTCTCAATGGACCACTACTCATAGAACTCTTCTTCAAACTTGCAACATAATCAACATCTTGCATAATCTTCTGCTACCCCTTTTTTAATTAGAATGTTGATTATTTGTTTTTCTTTTACAATCGTGTCTAATTATTCCCAAGGGTGACTTCTATTTTTAATGACTCATACAAATTAGAAAATAAATATAAGTTACATGACATGTGATTAATGCAACCAAATTCCAAATACCACACATCACTAGGACTCTCTTGTGATAGATTACACTCAATATGAAATGCTTCGGCAGTCTTTGTGCATGCAATAAACATGGAGCTTCGAGTAGAGCTCCCAACCTATTTTTGATTCTTCATGTTTTGATCATACTACTTTTCCATACATTCATAAGCATAGTGCCCATATATCTTGCAAAATTGACACTTTGCACATGTAACTTATCTTGTCTATGACCTAAAAAATCATTATGATTGTGCTATTGACTATGTCATATTCCACTTGATTTTCATGGACCGTTGTTGTGTCCTCTAGATGAAATTATTCCTTCGTCTCTAGGGCTTAAATTTCCTCTTCCTTTTCCATGATTTCTGATACCTATGATGAAAAGATTGATCTAAAACTACATGTGATCTAATCATCCTCTCTTCAGGATTTTTTAGTGATGCATGTAAGTCATCAATTGAAAACTAACTTAGATTCATATTTTTTTAATAGAAATCACCAAAGGATCAAATTTTGAAGCCAAACATCTAAGAAAATTTTCAATTATACTTTTGTCAAGTCAATAGTTTCACCATGTGATTTGATTTGATTGACGAAACCAACTACAAACTAAAGAATGATTCTAAGGAATCTAAATATTATATTGATGATTTTCAACTCTCTACGAAGTAATTGTAACTTTTTGGTTTTTACTTTCTCTTTACCTTAATACGTAACTTTTAGAGTTTCCCACATAATTTTTCCTCTACTTTATTGTTGCCACTCTTGGTAGGATACTTTCATGCATGGCTTGATGAATGAAGGAAATATAATTTCTATCTTTCTTTCTTAATTCCTTTAATGTGTCTTTCTCTTCTGTGATAGTGTGATATATGTTGTTGAATTTACGGGCTCTGTGTACCTATTCTCTACGATTTCCCACACATCCTAAATATGACCAATACTCGTAGACTAGATATCGAATCCATAACCTATTGTCAATTACACAATTGTTGAAAACGTCCATGCTCATATCCCAATTTGTAGAAATTAAGCACATAAAATAGCAAACAATAGAAATAAAATAAATAATTACAAATAAAACAAATTATTGCAAACTTAGATCAGCACTTACGTGCATATATTTCTTCTTCCCTATCGGATCTTAGGCTCAGGTAGAATCTCTCTGAATGTGTTTTATTAAAACACTTACAATTGCATCTAATAAATAGATGGTTTTCATCTAACAATAAAAAATTTGTTAAAAATAGAACATCAACTAAAAAGCACATGCTTTTGTGCAATACAAAGATTTTGACTTATTTTCTTTATTATCTTTTCCAAAAACTAGGAAAATCTATTTAAAATATAAGCATATACATGAAAAAACACCTTGTTTTTATTTTGTTTAAAATCTTTTCAAAAATATAAACCGGGGAAAAATTAAAGTCTTTTTCTAACATGACATTGGCCTCCTGTCTATTTTATCTTTTTAAAGTTGTGTTCGGTGTGGATCCGGTTTATCAAGGCTCATTCATCGCACATCTTAACCAATCTCACGATACTCCACTCAGTTGATCTAATTTATTCAATGGTAATCCATGTTTTTATATCTTGTGCTCCATTTAAAATTGTTGATGCTATTGTATCCATCATCATATTCATAGTTTTGGATAAATGATCACTTCATACATCGATTTTGTACTTATATCCATCTCATATCTTCATTATCCTTACAAAAACTTATTTTTACCCTAGCGTACATGTTCCTAAATACATTTTGTTGTAACTAGATTGTATATACTTTTGACCGAAACCTCCTTGTATTAACTTTCTCGGTTCATAGCTATTTAACTCATCTTTTCTAGAATAGATTTTTTTTTTTTATTTGAATCATGGTTCACTACCATGAGATCATTGGATTGGTCTAGGTTTGATCTCGAGCTTGACATATTTTTGGCTTTATGCATCATTCTCAAAATTTGGGTGCATTTATTTCTTGATCTTGGGACCGACATTTTAGGATTGGTTTCATTTTTGTGTTGTGTTTGCTTCTTGAGTACCATGTTGGGATTTTTATGACCTTGTTGATTTCTATTTCCTATTATATCATCCTTCTATTGTGTTTACCTTACAAAATAAGTGCATTCTATTTCCTGGTCATGAACTTTCAACTCACGAGATCATTGTTCCCTTACTCTTGGATCTAAATAGTTTGTAGTGTTGTAATATGCTTTCGTAAAATGAAAATATCCATCCCTCATATTCAGTTTTTGATCTGCATTATTTTAAACTTGTATTACAATTCGAAAACTAGTTTTGTGATGAATTACAAATCTCCTTTTGTAAGAATACATATGAAGGTTTTGTTTTAGATCATTTCCATTGTATGTTACTTTTCAAATTCTTAAATGATGAATCAATCATATTTTTATGATCCTTTTACTATGTTATTTCTCTTGCAATCTCATCCATTTAAATTTTTTTCTCTAATTTGAATTATCTATAACAAATATTTGATTTTGATACTCCTCGGTAAAAAAATTACTTCCCTAGGTATAAAATTTATTAGGAGATTGGTATCATTACTTACAGATTCATTCTTTGAAAAATAATCAATAAAACATTCACTTCCTCAAATGCCTTACTTGTTAGCTGATCTATGTCACGTTTTATCTTATCATTTTATGTGAAGTCCTCACCCAAATCATCTACATTCACAAAATCCTTTCTTGGTTGCTAATCATTATCAAATTTACCCAATTCATTAGCTAAATGTATAGCCTCATATTTAATATTTCTAAGTATACACCTTTTTGAAGTAGAGGTTCTAATCAATACTTATACAAAGTGGTGGAACAAGACTAGTATTTCTACAACCTCATTACTCTTTAGCAACCACCACTGTTGACACTTTTTGCACTTGTGCAAAAATGGGAAACTCAAAAATTTGTTTACGATGGAAGGAATTGATGAAATGAACCTAACTAGGGGGATGCATTAAAGTTTTATTTGATTCCATGTTCATCTTCAACAAGGAACACAAAATCCCCAAAGTAATTAATGCATTTCCTTGATGAAGGTGGGAATCACAGTTTAGGTGAAATGTTAAATTCAAGAACAGCAAATAAAGTTGTAGTTTACATGAAAGAGAGTTCATTATTAAAGTTACAAGTACATCAAAACTCATTATTTTACATGTTTAAATACATTTAATTATGTGATTGAGTTGTTTATTTCATTATACAATCAATATCCATCATAAAATATGAATGCAGAAAGAAGTATACAACTCAGTTACAAAATTAATGTTATTTATTCATGAAGAAATTCAATGTTTCCCACAAACTGTGGGATGTAACTCATAACTACTAAAGAAAGAAGTACATGTGCATAAAGTTAAAAGTAAAAGAGTATAGAAGAAACCCATCATTTCCTTGGGTTTTCTTCTAATATTCTTGTCTTCTAGTTCCATCTCCATCTTTCATCCAACTCTCTCTGACAGCCACAATGTACCTAAAAAATGAAAGAAAATGACATCAATATTGAGCTCAGGGTTTGATTTGTACTCATGTACTATCTAACTACATGCAAATGGATTTCTAAATATTAGAAGCATAAGGTACATCAAGAGACAAATACAAAATTGATAAAAAATATTCTATAATATCACATATGATTCCTATAATCATTACAAAAAAAGAAAGAAAGAAAAGAAAAACTATGGAACATAAGAGAGGCCAAAAAGCCTAATTATTTTCTAACTATTTTCTTAAGTGTGCAGGTACATGTAGCAGATGAAGAAAGAAAAAATATTTTGCATAAATGATTATTGTACTAAAAGAAATCATTCAAGATAATTAGATGGTCAAGTAAAAGTAAAGAGATTTCTCAAATCACTCAAAAGGCTTAAGTAATATAATGGTACAAGTTTGTGAGTTGTACAGAATCTATAAAAGAAAATGCAAGTCAATAAAAAATCATCATCAAACCACAAAAAAAGAAAGTATAATTCGATTCCATTTCAAATTTTTCATTAAAAAATCTTCTACATTAACAAACCTCTAAAGAACCCATGAAGAGGATAGTTACAGGAGATACCAAAAATTTGAAAACTCTAAGGATTTAATGAAGAAAAAGAATAATTTTAAGAGAATAGTGAAAAAGTAGATGAGCTTGAAAAAAGTCACATGATAAATTAAAAATACCAAATATAATGTAATTAATTCATTTCAGAATATAATATTTTCATCAAATCATAGATCAGAAAGAGATCAAATATGTGCAACAAGTAATATTTCATATCTACGATTCTAAGAGAAAATTTAAATATTTCCAAATAAGAAGGGAATATACATCAAAAAACCAACTTTCCAAGCATTGAGGCACAAAATTTACAAGTTTGGAAGGGTCATTTTTTAGAGGTTATGATGGTCTTCTAAAGTGTTGAAATCCAAATAAATAGTTTTCAAAAAATTCATCAAGAACAATTTACAGGAAGCCAAATCTACAAGTCTTTCATGATATATAATCAAATGCAAATGAAAACTTTTTTCCTCAACTAAATTTCAGCATGAAAAAAAGATATTTTCTCTACTAGATAAAAAGAGGATTGTAATTGATAGTTATGCTTCACATTTAAAGATAAATGAACATCAAATGTAGGTACAATTTACAAAATATCATATCATATAAGCATATTGTGTAGCTTTATATCAAGGGAAAATCATCATCTAATGATGATTATTTCACATAATTTTTTTAACAGATGAAATTATTATTGTGAAAAGATATTTTAAAATCTTAATTTGAGATTCGAATATTATCATTGCAAAAAAATTCAAATTATAGCGTAAATATAAAAATGAAGAAATTGATTTGAGTTATAGATAAATTTACAAATATTAGCATCATCATAAGTATTAAAAAAACCAGTTCATCAAAAACATGAACATTTAAAGATCAAAATAAGGATCTCAAAACATAAATAAATATCAAAATTGGGAGTTCAAATATTTGGCCAATCATAAATTCATAAAGAAAGAAAATTTATAGAGCTAAAAATCAAGTATTATATCCACCAAGAATTCTAGAAGTGAAGTAGATTATTAAAAAAACACACAAGTTAGATTTCTTACTCAAATCCAAAGGATGAAAAATTGGATCTACAAATAACTAATGACATATGTTGGATACTTTCATTAACTCCAAAATAATAAAATACATCAAATACAATTTAGAATAAGTGGTTTCGGGTTTTGCTCAGTTGAGAAAGTACAAAAACAATACTCAAAAAACAAAGAAATGGCATATTTTCAATTCACCTATCAACAAGAAAATTGAAAATTCAAGGAAAACAAATACTATACTTGCAAATGAACAAACACTTCAAGAAAAGGTATTTTTGTAGAAACATGTAGTTAAACAAGCATAATAAAATCATAAGAACTTGTGTATATAGTTTAAAGAAGAATCAAATTTTCATTACTTAAAAGGAGAGGATCTCAACAATAAAATGGAATGTAGTTTGGGAAATAATATGGTCATATTTTAAATGAAAAATGACCTCATCATAAAGCAAATTTCATTTCTATTCACATGTTATGAAGCTCAATGCATCAATTTTCAGGTGGCAAGAAGATATAAAACTTGCATATATACAGAAATGGTTTTCCATTACTGGTATGAAAGAGATGAGTTTCAAAAAAATAGATAAGTAAATCACATCAAACTATCCAAAAGTGGAATGGTCATACCCAGAAATGTACAGGTCAAAGAGAACTACCCAGAAATCAAGTTACCCAAGTCATGAAATCAACAAGAATGAAATAATACACAAATTACAGATCAAAGAAGCTCTATTTCTCACTAGAGACAAATGAATGCTCAAAATATTTTAAAGATAGTGATGAATATCAAGAACTTACCATTTTTATCAAATAAATATGATCATCGAGTCTTTGGGTTAAGTTCAAATCACCAAATCAAAAACTCAAAACTTAGTAAAAATTTAAGGCCTAGGAAAAATTAAATAAGATCTTATTTTTTTGACTTAAATGATAACATACTCTCAAAAGAAATGAGAGCATGATTCAAAGCTAGTAATGGTGTCTAACTAGTAAGTTCCAAGAACAAAAATCAAACTAATGGAATCCCCAAAGAAAGGCTCAATATTCAAAGTCATCCGAGTAGTAACAAGAGGGACAAAAGTAAGAAAAGAAAAAAAGTAGAGTTCATTTTTGCAAAATACAAATTAATCAAACCCTCATCTAGAGAAGGTAATCATTGATTCATGACTATTAGAAACTTGGACACACAAATCAATCAGAGTAAAATGAAAAATGTGAAATAAGAATAAACCCAAATCATATGAGCTCAAATTTATAGAAAAAAATCACCTAGATGAGAAAAAAAGCCATTTTGAAATATTAAAGAGCTGAAAAATGAATGCACAAATGAAGCTTAAAAAAAACTTCAAAGGATTTATATAAAGCTTATAAAGAAAAAGTGCCAAGAAATATGAATACTCATTATATAAAATAAAAATATGCCAAGAAAAGAGCTTGAGGAAAGAAATGCAAGAAAATTCCATTTTCAGGTTCAAAATAGAAACCATCAAAAATCAAAATTTATGTAGTGTAAATAACTACATTTTAAACATAGCCAAACTAAAATATCTTATGTATTATAAAACATGAAGAAAAAACAATAACTTACCAAGGTTTTCTTTCCTTTGAAAAAATCCTCAAAAGAATCGAGTGTAATTAAAATAAATAAATCTTACCTTTAAATGATTCATGAACTTAAACTATCTAATAAACAATAAGAGAAATTAAAACTTTTAAAATTTAGTGCCTTTAAGGTCAAAATAAAGGTGAGGCACAAGTGACTTAAATCAAAATAAATAAAAGGATCTCAAAGAAAATGAAAAAATCGAAAAGTCAAAGCTGATCAAATTTCAAAACAAAAAAGTGAACAAAAAAGATGCTCGCATAAGAAAAAACAAATTCATCAAAGAATCATGATTTAAGAAGACATTCAATGAGCAATTAAAATCATTGAAAATGGAAATCTAAACAAAAGAAAATGGCTTAAAAAATGCAACGTCTCAAAACCAAAAATAAAATTATCTTGAAAATAAATCATGTGGCTCACTCAAATAGAAAAAAATTTCCTGGGTTTCACCACTCGAAAGAGAGAAGTGAAATGAAAAAATGATAAGCTCGATGAATTTTCAATTAAATTAACTCATCCAAGTTAGCATCAATGGCCATGATGATTTTTCAAAGAAAACAAGAAAATAAAATCCAATCAACTACCATGATCACCATGGAAAAATGATCAATGGTTAACATCAAAATGGTAAAATCAAAGATCAATGATAAATCATAAAGCATACTCAAGCTTTTTTTTAACCATAGCCAACTCATCGAAACTTTATCCATGATTCATAAAATGATGGCCTCGAGATCAAGATTATCATGATCATGGATGAATAACAAAGCAATCACCAATCATTAATTAAAAAAGGTTAATGAATCCCCGAACCAAAGATAAAAGGATCAATCAAGATTAAAATAGAAAAAGATCAAACCCTTTTAAAAATCAATTAACTCTAATTCAACCATATGGTTCATTGAAATCAAAAATGAGAAAATGAGATCAAATTGTACACAAATTTGAATGGGTGAGTCATCATGGAGAGGGGGCCAACCCTATATTATCCAAAATCATCATTGCGACTTTGACCTCGAACTAACATCCCAAAAATAAAATGCCGATATAATGATTATCAAAAAGGTAAAGTTTACCTTATGTTATGCATGATTATTGAAAAAAGCGAAAACTATATTATATGACATGGTATCATATTAATCAATGATTACAAAAATGGTAAACTTTATGCTTATCAACTTATATGATTTAATGAGTTATAATAAAAAGGGATACCAAAAAAATAATGTAACATCAAGTCAAACAAATGTGGGAAAATAAGATGACACCAATGGTCAAGAAACTCAAATGCCATGATTATTAAAATCCCTCGAATTACCTTAAAGGTCCAAAAGAATATCATAAATCTTGAAATAAATTATAAAAAAGGTAAGGTTTATCTTTTTTATGAATGAAGGTTCACAAAAATTATCATGCAAAAGACAATTACCAACCATTGACATGAGAATGTCATATTATGCATGTTGATCACAAAGAAGATAAATTTACCTTATCATTATGAAAAAAAAAAAAAGTTGTCATAACAAAATGTCAACATCAAAGCCTACAGTGGTCCCCACACATTGGGTGAATGTTTTGCAAAAGTGTTAAAGACAAAAGAATTATTTTTCTCACACAAGAGATTAATTTTTGCATGTGCATCCAAGGGGGCAGAATTAAAGAATGCCTAAAATTATCATTGCAAGTGGATCAAGTAAAAGTCACATCAAGAAGAAGAAGAAAAAAGATTGCATGCACATTGGAGAAGACTTACACAACAAGAAAGGGCTATTATTAGCCAAATTATTCATCCAATTTTATTAAAAATAGATCAGTCAACTACACTTGACTGAAATTTATTTTTGTAACTAAGGCTATTAATGCCTCATTGTAATCAACATGTCTATTTTTATTCCTTTATTTATTCATGATAAAGGGGTAAAATTAGCATGCATGGGCGAGTACAAATTTTAGCCTATTTTTAGGATGGGATGGGTGAATAATCTTGCTATATATTGTGTGCAATTACAAGGCACAAAAGAGGACTTTTTGGACATAGGAGTGCTTGAAGAAATTTTCTACTAGTTTTTCCCTTGAATGAGAACTAATTTCTACCTTTCCAATTATTTGCAGTGGTGTGTATATCTTTATTAATTCTTGTGAATGTCAATTCCTTGATTAATCATCTTACCTTGTTGCAAATCTAGTAATTTCTACATAGTATTAGTGTGCATGTTTATCTTATTGTGTTGTTGTGATTTATCCCTCAATACATAAAGTATTTTTCCTTAATATTCTGTTAAAACCATTGGTTCATGCATCCAAAATTCATTCTCAATTTTATTGTGCATATACTCAGTCAAATCCCTTAACAAGTTTGGTGTATCACCCATTTCAATTTCAAGTTACAATCATCTTTTTACCCTCAAAACCCCAAAAAATTAGTTTAGGATACATCAAAAAGGAACCGCCTTGATACCGAGAGACTCACCTCAACAATAGGTATACCCACAGACCTAAGGTGTTTCCATTGTATCTACAAAAGTGAGAGATTTAAAAAAGCTTAGAATCCCTACTGTCATCTCTCAACCAGGTGCACTTTTTAAGATATAACATTTTTGGCAGCTCTGGTGGGACCACGAATCACATGTAAATTATAGCAAATTTACAACAATTTACAATAGATTTACAGTGAAAGAAAGTCACTTTTGGAGCAGCAAGCTGTAACAATTTATTCTAAAGATCAAAATATTTATTTGGCGACTCCATAAGGCTGATTTCAGACCAATTTTGTAGCATGTTCCATGCCTAAAGTGACTACAAGATCATCGGTAAGAGGAATTCCTACTGATTTTATTTCTTTACCTTTAAATTTTTCAGAAGAAGAAGAGTTTGCAAATACCTTACCTTATAATAGGCCTAGGTTTTGGAAACCCTCCTCCTAATATTCCTTCACCATGTATTAATCTTGTTGTTCAAATCCTAGTTATTCCAATGGCTATTCAACCACCTAGAAATTTTGTGACTTTACTAATGGCAAAACCTTTAGTAATTCAAGTTTATCATGATATTCCCAATGCTTCCATGAAAATTTTACCTTCATTCACTGGTGAAAATCAGATTACTCCTATAGATCACATTAAAGATGTTGTAGCCCTTTGTGTTGTCCATAATATAACTCATGAAGATGTAGCCTTAAGACTTTTAGCTACATCATTTAAAGGACAAGCTTTGCAATGGTATAAAACCTTAGAAATTGGGAGCATAAGAACTTGGGATGAGTTAGGAGAGAAATTACTTAAGCAATTTCAAGACCATTCTGATCATTTATCCCTCATAGAACAATTTTTCTACAATCAAAATATCTCCTCATGAATTTATGGCTAGTTTCAACATCCATTTTCTAGAACTTGGGAAAGAATTCTAGCTAGTGTTAAGCCTCAAGCTGATCATGTTTTCTATATTATCTCATAGCTTTAAATAGTGATATTTCAACCATGATTCAATCTATGGGAGGAGAGACTCTCCCAACATCTTATGATATTTCCATTAGGGCTGAAAACAACCTTATTCAAGCTATAAAATTAGCACCAAGGCCTTCAATGCCTCTTATAATAGATTTTTCACCTATTCCACAACTATTACCATTATAGAGCCTATTGTTTTAGCTCCATCAGATGATGTGTTTAAGGCCTTTCAAACTATGGAAAATAAGTTAACCTCAATTGAGAACAAATTAGCTCATCCTAAAGGCCTTATCAAGCTCCTTATCAAATTAAAATCAATAGTAGAATAGGCAACCTTATTAGTAAAATTAGAACTATAGAAATCCATATCAGCCAAGGTAATTTGACCCAAAGCTCCTAGTTCATCTAGCACTCTTAGTTCCAGTTAATATGGTTTCAGAAGAATGGTGTCAACCTTGTAATCAACCTCATTCAACTACTAATTGTCCAAATGCATTCCTGAATATAAGCCTTGCACAACCTCAACCTGAAGCATTATTCATGCCTCAAATGGAGGGTGGGAAACAAGATGCTCATAGTCAGAAACCACTAGAACAAATCTAGTCATCTTTGAGAGGAAGATTTTATTGCAGTCACAACTAGGTCTCAAGAAAAGGCTCAAGATAAAGAAAAACAACAAAAACGGGCCTGTTTTACCTACAATTCACTGATAAAACAACAAGTGTAGGTCAAAAATAGCAAACAACTCTATTGTTCCTTTAAAAATAACAAGTCATTCAACTCAAAAGGAGCAACAAAAAAATTGCATCTTGATCCTAAAAGACTATTCATACCTCAGATTTCAAAAGCTACTGAAGCAAAGTCAGTTTTTGCTAAAGCTTATGCTAAAACTGTAGAAGTTGTTTCAAAAATGGTTTCTTCTTTTAATATTGTTGAGGTAATGAAAAATATAATATTAATATTTCATTATGGGATGCTCTAAGTATTCCATAGACAACAAGAGTTACTTTCTCATGAGCTTGCTAAGTTTAGATTTCATCAAAACTAGTAGAAAAAGAAGCTCAAAAAGAAGACATGGTTCTTGGAACAATGGAGAAATATCATATGAAAGAGGTTAAATGGATGGTTCAAAAGGTTTTAAATTCTCATGATATCAAGAAACCACCACCTTTTTTTATCTCTTATTATTGGAGATCATTTAGTTCATAATTACATGGTTGAGTAGTGGTGCAAGCAAGTAAATTAATGCTCAAAGAAATTACAAAAAAATTGGGCCTACAATATGAACCTACAGAAATAGTGTGTTGCTACAGCTAGATTTACACAAAAACCAACACAGTTGGCATCATCAGAAATTTTGAGGTAACCTTACATGCTTTCCCAAATGTTACTATCTTACAAGATGTTATTGTTGTATATTTACCTCCCTACTTTTCCTTATGCTTATCAAGAGATTTTACAGCAAAGATAGGAGGTTATATTTCTTCAAATTGGTCATTTTTGTTCTTTACTACAAGATATGGAACTAAAGTTACTATAAATTTAGATCCTCTAGCTAGATTTCATATTGAGCCTCATGCTTCAAATGCTGCAAAAAATTATGCAGCTTTAGATCAATTTGATTTTGATGTTACAACACATGTTTCTACACTAGATGGTGTTTCTAATCTATTTATGGATGAAAAAATCAAGAAGAACATGTTATGATCCTTTCAAAGATGGAGAGGAATATTTTGTTTGTGTTTATTGCTTACATGAAGAAAATGCACCAATTCCCTTGTTATCCAAAATAGAAAAACAACACAAGGTCTATGGAAGATTCATTTCAATTTGATGCCAAGAAAGAAGAAGAAAGGAAAAGGTTCAAGTTTGATGCTCACTTCTCCCTAGAGACTAAGGGTATTTTTCATCTCTTAGTCAGCAATTTTCATGCACTTGTAATGTAGTTGAATACAAAACATTAATTCATGGCTTACAATGGGCTAGTAATAGAGGTATCAACACCTTGCAAGTTTTGGTGATTGAGAGTTAGTTATTAATCAAGTGAAAAGTTTAATGTGTGTAATAATTCATTTCGAAATCTTACAAACATAGAGTTTAAGACTCAATGAAATATTGTGATGCTATTAACATGCAATTTATTCTAATCGAGATGAAAATCAACATGCAAATAGACTTACACTAGTTGGTGCTAGCTTTGATGTGCTGAGATCAAATAGAAATCAATAAAGTACAAATATAAAATCGCTTATCAAACCCTCGATTACTAATAATGAAGAAAACTGAAAGTTTTTCAAGATGATGTATAAATCTATAGATTTCGTAGCAATAAGCTGATTTTTTTCCAAAGAAATTAGGAAAAGCAGTAGCATTTATATGGTGACCGATTGTTTGTAATAATTCATTTCGAAATCTTACAAACATAGAGTTTAAGACTCAATGATATTTTGATAGCTATTAAGTTGCAATTTATTCTAATATGAGCTGAAAATCAACATGCAAATATACTTACAAAGTGGTGCTAGCTTTGATGTGCGAGATCAAATAGAAATCAATAAAGTACAGCCACATATAAACCGCTTATCAAACCCTCAAGATTAATGAAGAAAAAGAAAGTTTTTCAAGATGATGTATAAAACTATAGATTTCTACAAAGAATAAGCTGATTTTTTTTCCAGTTTAGAAAAACTGTAGCATTTCTATGGTGATCAGATTGTTCAATTAAAGATAAACAAGATTCCTCAAGGATTGGTCACACTAGAAGATATTTTCAGTTCGATGATAACTTAAGAAAGGACAAATGTAAGATTTGAACTCATTCAGATAACTATGAAGAGATATTGGTGGATGATGAAAATAAACTGTTTATCAAAAAGTTTATGTTCCTCAACATAAAAACAGTCATTTATCAATTTATTTAAAGAATTCGTAGATGTTTTTCTTGGAAATACCAATATTTAAGAGCTTTTAATTTATTTTTAGCTCAACATACAATAGAGTTAAAACCAAATTCCAAGCCAATTAGGTAGAAACAAAGGCCTATAAACCCAAAGATTAAACCATTAATGAGAAAAGAGTTGTCCAAATTTTCCAATAAGGTATTATCTTTCTAGTTAAACATTCAAGTTGGGTATCTAATCTTGTTCCTGTTCAAAAAAGAATGGAGAAATCTGGTTATGTGTGGATTTTAGATATCTTAATAAAGCTTCATTAAAAGATCATTATCCACTGCCCAATATGGATCAGATTTTAAGAATAGTTTCAGGTTCAGATAGGTTGTCCCTTTTGGATGGTTATAACAGATATAATCAAATTCTTGTGCGTGAAGAAGACAGATACAAAACAACCTTCACCACAAAGTGGGGTACTTATGTTTACAAAATAATGGCTTGTTGACTCTCCATTGCTAGTGCAACATTTCAACATGCAATGAGAATGGATTTTCACAATTTATTAAATAAATGCATATTGATCTACTTAGATGATGTTATTGTATTCTCAAAGAATTTTGAACATATAATGCACTTAGGAAGATTTTTCATCTTTGTAGATATTTTAGAATATAATTGAATCTCAAAAGGTCTATATTTTCAGTACATCAAGGTAAATTACTTGGTCATATTGTTTCTAGAAAAGTTTTAGCTATTGATCCTTTTAAATTGAATCTATTTCACAATTATTCTTGACTTATCATAAGAATGAACTACAAATTTTTCTTGCAAAAATAAACTTTGTTAGAATATTTTTTCCGATTTTGCAGCATTAGTCAATCCATTAATAGCCATGTTAAAGAAAGATGAGACCTTATCTTGTACCAATAAAGGAAGAAAAGGGTTCAAAGCCATCAAGTCACTATTTCACGGGATGATACTCTACAAATCAAAACTTTGATAAGGATTTTACAACATATGCACTTACAAGAGTTGAGACAATTTCAACTATATTAACTTAGGTTAATGATTAAAATACCGATATCTAATTACTTTCATTGGGAAAAGTTTACAGACTATGAGATAAGATACACTTTTCTTGAAAAACAAGTACTTTCAGTAGTTAGAGGATTAAAAACTTCAAGTAGATTCTTTCAAATAATAATATACATGTCTTAGTCTCTCATCCAAGTGTTAAAGTGTTCTTGTTAAACAAAGAACTGAATGAGAAAAGAACACATGTTGATTACAAAGGTTATGGAGTATGATGTATATATTCATGTTTGCGAAAACATTTCAAGGAAAAGATTTATGTGAACATCTTAATTACTGATATGGAAAAACAACATGTTGTAGAATTAGAAAATTCAAACAACATGCTAAAATTACATATCAATAGTGAGACATCTTGTATAGCCTAAAAATCAACAACGAAAACTTAGTCAAGAAGTTCAGAATCAATATGGAAGACTAATTTGGTTAACTACTTGGCATTTCGATACTTATCCGAAGGTATGGACAAGAATAAGTGAAGATATTTCAGGTTATAATTTCTACCTTATGTTTTCATTGATGGTGTGTTTTTAAAAGATATATAAATGGAATTTTCCTACGATGTATTGATTATGATAAATTCAACAACAATTATCAAATTTCATGAAGGACCTACAAGAGGCACTTTTCAACATGTAACATAGCCTTAAAATTTTTAAAGCATGTTACTATTTGCCCAACATATTAAAGGACTACTTCGAGTGGATTAGAAAGTGTAAGAATTGTGTTTCCTTCATTTGAAAATAACGTTTAGCTTCATTGCCCTGCTGCAACCTATTTTAGTGCATCAACCATTCATGCAAATTTTGAATTCATCACATGATAAATAAACCTTTTCACAAGGACACAAGTGGATATTTGACTACAAATTACTTTACATGTTGGACTAAAGCAATAGACTTGAAAGAAGATAATGAGATTTAAATATTATCATTTTACGAAAGTATAGTTTATGATTTGGTGTTCCAGAACTATCATTTTAGAAAATACTTTAGAATTTATTAGTGCAAAGGTAAAATAATTGGGCTATCAAGCATGGAATTTATTTAATTACTTCATCTAATTATTACCCACAAGGTAATAGATTAGTTGAAAGTAATAACAAAATTTTTTGAGGATCATCAGAAAGAACACTCAAGGACAACCAAAGAGCTTGGCATCTGATGTTAAATTCAGCACTTTGGGTTGACAAAGTAAAAACTAAAATATCAGTTGAAAATTCACCATACAAACTTTTTATGGAAGAGAGGCAAGAATTCCCATCTCAGTTGAGTTTCCCGCATTAGGATTTATGCATCAAATGGAATTACTTGAGAATGAACCATTGCAAGTTCGTTATGTAGAATTAATAGAGCTGCAAGAGCTAAGAGATCAAGCTCATCTGAATATGGAAAAGAATCAAAATAGATGAAGAAAATATTTGATAAGAAGGCTAAGTTCAGAGTCTTCAATGAAGGATACATTGTGTTAAAATGGGATGTTGATCATGTAAATCCAGGAAACCACATAAATTTTGATACAATTTGGAGTGGTCCTACATGATTTTAGCTTACAAAGAACACAATGCATTTCAACTTTCAAGGCTAAATGGAGAAGAAATTCCCATTCCTGTGAATGGTATGTTTCTTAAACATTGTTATTGAAAATCCTATAGTGTTTGGTTAGAGTAGGATTTCCCTTTCAATAAGTGCAGTTCATGCACATTGCAATGTTTTTCAATTCAATAAAGTGCACTCGTGCACGTGATCTGGTTCACTAGATCCTTTCCTAACTTTAGTTTGTTTTTCAGAAAATTTATTTTTGGTTCTATGTTCTTACTCAATGTCCAATGGACAAGATTAAGGCAATCTTGGTCTTCAAGCTAGCAGTAGGTTTCCCAGTAGGATCGCAAGAAATGTTGAAAGTTTTTGCACTTGTGCAAAAATGGGAAACTTGAAACTTTCTTTACGATGGAATTCATTGATGAAATGAACCTAACTAGGGGATGCATTATAGTTTTATTATGTTTTTAGTTGCAGCAATTGATTAACTACATGTAATATATAGCTATGTGTGATGTTACAAAATGTAACACCTTCACATAGACTATCATTCCAAGTTCATCTTTAGAAAGAAGAGACAAAAGCCTTGAGGACTAATGCATTTCCTTGATGAAGGTGGGAATCAAAGTTTAGGTGAAATTTTAAATCCAAGAACAACAAATAGAGTTACAGTTTACATGAAAGTGAGTTCATTATTAAGTTACATATACATAAAAATCATTACTTCTACATGTTTAAATACATTTAATTATCATAGACAAAATTTGCAAGCAGTTGAGGCACAAAATTTACAAGTTTTGAAGGGTCATTCTTTAGAGGTTATGATGGTCTTATAAAGTGCTTGAAAGCCAAAGAAACATTTTTCAAAAATTAATCAAGAATAAGTTACAGAAGCAAATCTACAACTCTTTCATGATATATCATCAAATGCAAATGAAAACTTTGTGGCTTAACTCAATTCCAGCATAAGAAATAAATATTTTCTCTACCAGGATGAAAGAGGATTGCAATTGATAGTTATGCTTCACAATAAAAGATAGATTAACATCAAATGCAGCAGGTACAATTTACAAAATATCATATCATAAGAAGATTGTGCAGCTTCTATATAGGAAAATCATCAACTAATGCTCATTGTTTCACATAATCAGTTTTAACAGATAGAAATTATTATTGTGAAAAGAGATTTGCAAAGCTTGACCATTCAGGATTCAGAAGTATCATTGCAAACATATTTCAAATTATATCATCAATACAAAAATGAAGAAACTGATTTGAGTTTCAGATGTATTTTACAAAGATTAAGCAACATCATAGGTATCAAACAACTCAAATCCATCAAAAACATGAACAAGTTAAGATCAAAAGAAGGATCTCTAAACACAAATAAATATACAAATTGGGAGTTCAAATATTTGTCCAATCATAGCTTCATCAAGAAAGAAAATTTAGAGCTACAAGTTGCAGTATTATATCCAACAAGAATTCTAGAAGTGAAGTAGATTATAACAAAAATTACACCCGAGTTAGATTGCTTACTCCAAGCCAAAGGATGAAAGGTCAGATCTACAATAAGAACGATATGTTGGAGACTTTCATGAGCCTAAAATAATGAAAGACATAAAATACAACTGAATAAGTGGTAAGGGTTTCACAAATTGAGAAAGCAACAACACCTAGACAACAAAGAAATGACATATTTTAAGGTCACTAAAGAACAAGAAAATGCACAAAAAACAAATACTCTACTTGCAGGAACACTTCAAGAAAAGTCTTTTCACGGAACCAAGAATTCAACTAGCATAATCAATTAATAATAACTTGTGCATATAGTGCTAAATCAAAATAAAACTTTTTGTTACTTAAGAGAGGATATCAAAAATAAAATGGAAGTTTTGATAGTATGGTGCAAGTTCTATGGAAGTAAATTACCTCATACAAGTGTAAGAATCCAGCCAAGGAAAATAATTTTATTCACATGTTATAAAGCTCAATACTTAAGGTGGAAAGATCTAAAAACTTACATATATACAAAAATGGTTTTCCAATACTGGTATGAAAGAGATGAGTTTCGAAAAATAGATAAGTAAATCACATCAAACTATCTAGAAGTGGAATAGTCATACCCAAAACATACAGATGGAGAGAAGGCGCATGCAAATCATGTTACCCAAGTCATGGAGTCAATGAGAATGAAATAATGCACAAATTACAGATCAAAGAAGCTCTATTTCTCACTAGCGAAAAATGAATGCTCAAAATATTTTAAAGACAGTGATGAATATCAAGGACTTACCATTTTGCAAAAAAATGAGCATCGAGTCTCCGGGTTAGTTTCAAATCACAAGATCATGAACTCAAATTGGTAGGGAATGTAAGGCCCAGGAAAAACAAACTTTGATCTCATTTTTGACCAAAATGATGACATACTCCCATGAAATAAATGGAGAGATTGATTCAAAGCTACTAATGTTGTCTAACCAATAGTTCAAGAAAAAACATTAAACCAATGGAATCCATAGAATAAACGGCTCAATATTTGAAGTAATTCAACTAAACAGCAAGAGGGAGGACAATTAAGCAAAGAAAAGTAGAGTTCATTTTTACAAAATATGACCTAGAAACCCTCAGCTAGAGAAGGATCCAAATCAATGATTATGGATATGAGAAACATGGATGCACAAATCAATCAAAAGTTTCTAAAAAAAATGAAGAAATACGAGTACTTGAATCAAATGAGCTCGATTTGAAGAAAAAACGATCACCCAGATGAGAAAAATAAGAGATTTAGAATATTAAAGAGGGAAAATGAATGCACAGAAGCTACAATAGAACTTCAAAGGATTGATATAAATCTTACAAAACTATAGTGTTAAGAAATATGAATACTCATTATATCGAAATACAAGCAAATGCTTTGATAAAAGGTAAGTGCGTGAAAATTCCATTATATCAGGCTCCAAAATAGACACCATCAAAGTTCAGTCAATACAAATCAAGAGAAAAGCTTCATTTTTCATAGCCATAAAATATTTTCTTAAGTTTTGTAGATAACTTGAAGAAAGAAACAAAACTTATCATTTTCTTCCATATCAAGAAACCCTCAAAAACAATTGAGTATAGTGCAAATAAAGAACTACCCATAATGCGTTTTGAACTCGAACTATCACAAAACATAGAGAAAACAAACATTGCAAGGTTTTAGTGACTTTACGGTCAAAGAATGGTGAGAAATGATTTGTTATTGTTAAATAAATATAAGTTCACCTTCCCATCATTACATGGTATTTTTCCAAACGCAATGTAGATGATATGGACATAGAAGCTCAAAGATACATTCATGGTGGACAACTTTACTAAATTTAAATCAGAGAAAATAAATGGATAGAAAAAGATACCCTCATAAGGAGTAATATAATTTTCTCGAAAAATAAATCATAGCCCTTTGAATAGGAATATCTATAGGGATTTTACGCCACTCGAAACGAGTAAGTAAAATGAAAAATGATAAGCTTGACAAGCTTATCAATCATACCTAGCCCATCGAGTTAGCATCAATGACTCATGATGATATTCATACCAAGATCAATGGTGAAGAACAAATCCACTTTGCCAACTACTATGATCACCACAAAGTATATGATCAATGGTTCCAAGATCTAAATGGTATAGAAGATCAATGGCCACATTTTAATCACCAGATTCAAAGAAAACTTGAACCCTAACCATAGCTAGCTCACGTCAACTTCAACCATGATTCATAAAATCGATAGCTTAGATAAATATGTATGCAAATCGATGGATGAATGAGCATTAATCATATTAATTAGAAGATTCATAAATCTAACCGAGGGTACATAAGGACCAAAATTGTTGAGAGTGAAAAATAACAAATATCGATAGCCCGATTAGAAAATCAAGTAGCTAAACCATGGCTGATATCTTCACTAAAGTTAAACAAATTCCACCAACACATATGAGAATGGGTGAGTCATCACGAGAGAGGGGGACAATGCTATTATCCAATAATCATTTCTTTGACATGAATAAGTTCCAAAACTGTAGTGCTAAATGCCAACAATAATGATTATTAAAAAATGAAAGTTTAATGCTTACCATGTGAATGATTATTCAAAAGATCAGAACTATATTATATGACATGGTAGGATAATTAATGATTACTAAAAGGTAAATTTTACCTCATGAACTTATATGCAATGATTTATAATCAAAAGGGACCAAGAAAATAATGTAAGGATCAAGTCAAACAAAGGTGGCCAAATAAGATATGGTCAAGACATACTTTAAATGCCATGATTACCTTAAACTCCTCAAAGTTACCTTAAAATTTTCAAGAATCTCATGCTCATGGATATAAATTAAAATAAATACATTAATCTTTTTCATGTAAATAGAAAGGTAATAGGAAATTATCATGAAGATAAATACAATGACCAACCATTGACAAGAGTCACATCAGTGCACTAGAAGATAGAGATGATTATCTTATGATGAAGATTAGACAAAAGTTGAGCATATGCACAAATGTCAACATCAGAGCCTGTAAGTGGTCCCCACACATTGGGTGAATGTTTTGCAAATTGTTAAAGATAAAATAATTATTTTTTCTCACACAAGAAGATTAATTTTTGCATGTGCATCCAAGGGGGAGAATTAAAGAATGCTAAAATTATCATTGCAAGTGGATCAAGTTACAAGTGTCACATCAAGTAGAAGAAAAAAATATTTCATGCACATTGGAGAATACTTGCATAAAAATCAAGGGCTATTATTAGCCTTATTATTAATCAAATTTAATTAAAAATAGACCAGTCAACTCTACTCAGACTGAAATTTATTTTTGTAACTAAAGCTATTAATGCCTCATTATAATCAACATGTATATTTATATTCCTTTATTTATTCATGATAAAGGGTAAAATTAGCATGCATGGGAAAGTAAAATTTTAGACCATTTTTAGGATGGGATGGGTAAATAATCTTGCTATACATTATGTGCATTACAAAGCACAAAGGAAGAATTCTTGGAAATAGGAGTCTTTGAAGCAATTTTCTGCCAATTTTCCCTTGAATGAGAACTAATTTTTTCCTTTCCAATTATTTTTAGTGAAATGTAATATTTATTCATCCTTGTGAATATCAATTCCTTGATTAAGCATCTTACCTAGCTACAATTATTGTAGTTTATGCATATTATTAGTGTGCATGTTTATCTTATTGTGTTCTTGTGATTTATCCCTCAATACATAAAGTGCTTTGCCTTAATATTCTACTTTGAAAAACATTAGTTCATGCATTTAAATTCATTATCAATTTTATTGTGCATATACTCAGTAAAATCCCTTAATAATTTTGGTGTGTCACCTTTTTTTAAATTTTAGTTATAGTCAACTTTTACCCTCAAACCCAAAAAAATTAGTTTAGGATACATCAAAAAGGAACCAACCTTGATACTAGAGACTCACCTCAAATAATAGGTATACCCATAGACCTAAGGTGTTTCCATTGTATCTACAAAAGTGAGAGATTCAAAGAAAGCTTAGAACCCCTGTTGTCATCTCTTAACTAGGGTGCACTTTCAGAGATAACACCACCCTTTCAATCACTTTCAGGTTAATAGTTGACATCAAATGTTTTCATTGTATCTTTGTTGTAAATACTCTTGGTTTTGGAAAACAATGATCTTTGAAACTACTAGTTGAACACTTGATACATCTATAAGTTGTGCTTGGAAATCTAAAGGACCTTTTTGTGGCACATCTCACTTATTACTTCATTTGATAGTTTTCATTTTATGTTGCGGTAAAATATTCAATTCTAGTTCTGAGAGATTTGTGTAGGCTAAATAATACTTTGCAAAACTTATCTCTCATTTATTTGCACATTTCAAAATGAATCTTATGAAGAAAATTTTCTTGAATGATTAGTGGAAAACAAAATAATTTAGACCTTGCTCTTGGGAGAGGTGTGAAAAAAATTCTACTATTTCTTAAGAGTAGAATGGTTGTCTCCTTTAACTGGGTGGCTATGATTTTATGGAAATATCCATGTTTTTAAAAATAAATTTGTACTTCTTGTGATTGGCTTTAAAATATGTACTTGTTGTCAATGTAATTCATCTTGCTCCATGGAGTAGTTTGATGCTCTATTTCCTTCTTTTCATTCTACTTTGATCTTTGTCGCATGTTTCATTTATGATGTTCTTTCATTAGTAACATGCTTTCCACAAAATTGTGGTTTGAGAATTTTTAAAATATAAATTTATTTATTTGAAAACAACTTATAAAGCAAATACAAGGTAATAAAAATACGAACTTTACTATACTATTTATTGAAATATGAACTAACATGTTAGTTTGATGGTTGTTTTATTGAATCAATAAATGAAGATGTTTGGCTCTTAAAGAGCCCAAAAGGGTTCAATTATCACACATAAGTGAAGCCAAGAGATGCACTATACTAAGGGATGAGGTCGGGATTGTGCCCTGGTGAATTTGATGGAATGGATACCCTTTAGTCCATGGCCGCTTATCGTATGAAATCTACCCACGTCACCGTGGGAAAAGGTGGTCTGCGAAATGACAAAATTTCAATAAAAAATAAAAATATATATATTTGATGCCCAAGAAGCTCTTTTTTTTTCCAACCTTCTTAAATTTGAAGAATGCATATTTATTCAAATCTGACAATATAGCGAAGTGAAGGTCAAACCCCAAGTTGTAATCTTGATTTCCTATTTAGTTTTCATGTACAGAGTAACAATGGAAAAATTAGGACGAGTAGTTGAATGAGATGGGATCATGTCATTAGGAAATGATGGGTACCTTCTCTCCTTTTTATTTTTAGTTTTTGACTTAGTGCATTCTTTAAACTTTCAGCTAGTTCGACATATTGTGTGATAAACTTATACTCTTTCTTTTGAAAACATGAAAATTGCAATATTTTTGTGATGGGGTTCATTTAAGACCCCCTCAAAATTTTATTTTAGAATGGGTGGTGAATCTAACAAAAAGGTAATTAACATGGTTAGAAAATATAGGAAATGAAGATTTCATGACGGTGGCGAATAAAGGATTTTATGAAAGTTAACGGTGGTAGGAATATTTTTTTATGTTTGTTATTGACCAAAAAGTATGTACCACTAAATGTTACTAGTGTACATGTACAAAATACCCTCGAATGAGAACAAAAAAACATGTTTATGGTGGCAATAATGCACTAAAAATTTGTGTTACCAATCGATACCAAGACATGCACTCACGTATGGTAACAAAACATGTGTTCTTGGAAGGTTACTAAAATAGGTTTTACTGAGATGGAAAAAAATATGTGTTACCAAAATAGGAACTAAAATATGTCTTGTCGGCACCGGTAGGAAAACATGTGTTGTCGGTTAGTAAGAAAATACGTGCATATTTGTGGATGGTAACAACCTGCATATTTTTATTGGTGTTGTCACCTAGTAACACTTTTGTTTTTAATATCATCCACCTTTCCCGATAAATGTGTCTTCACCTCGATTTGTGGGACATTCCCAACTCCTTTTCCTTTTCTATATATAACCATCCTGCTCATTTTGTCCCATTTTCACTTACACGTTTCTCTCGAAATATTTTTTTGTGAGCTCTAACCTCAATTCATCAGAATTCTTGTCCACTTCTAGTATTGTAGCCTCCAGCCTTCTTGTCCACTTCTATATTTGTTCTACAATTCTCCTATACAGGTATCTGCCATTTTCCAACACCTCATTTTTCAAAGAATCAAATGTCAAGGATTCAAGATTCAAGAACAAAGGAACCTAAAAAAGAGACCATTAAAACATTGTCGTATGTTCATCAAAATTAATTATAAATAAAATTTATGAATTTGGAATCTATAATCTAAATTAATTTAAGTAGGTATAGAAATGCAATAAACGATGTAAACTAAAATACTAAGGCTAAATATTTTATTTTTATACTTAAATAAAATGAAATAATGAAAATGAGAGGGATGAGGTACTAACCTGATAATGACTTACCTCGTTGTGTGCTAGACTTTCACAAGCTGATGTGAAAAAAAAATGTGAAGGTGTTGCACCCCCAGAAATTGCAGGAGTTAAAGATCTTGTTGGACTCGGTGTTTGGGAAAGGATTTGGCTGCCTAAGGGCACCATGGTGTATGATATAGGAGCTCGGGTGTGCAAAAAAAGCTCTAAAAATCACATTATCGCTAGGTATTCACATGTGCCTCTGTATTTTTATCGTAGTTGTCACAATATGTTTACTTTTGTCAATGTGAATTAGATATGAAGATCTACCTGTAAAAACCCAAACAAAGCATCTAATATATAAATAAATAAATATGCATATGAAGGGGTTAGACTCACCTTAGCTGCCACATGGTTGACTTACAAGTAAGCGTTGCACTACATTCAAGACCCAATAAAATTATTTGTGCTTATGTGTGCAATGTGTTCCTAGGGATCCCTAGCACAAATGACTTGCAAGTAGGAGAACTAGATGTCTGATAATGAAAATGATGGATGGAATAGAATGAATACAACCCTTTCTTCCTATTTTTGTGTTATGTTAATGTAAATGATGCCCAAACACATTCCTTTACATTATTATATAGTTAGCCCTTTACTGATAGATAATCCCATAAGATAATGAGTATGTGATGCGGGAGCATATGTGAAATTATATGGTTTCCCTCCACTTTAGTGGGACATTAAAATATTTGATGTGTGTGTAATATTTTAGTCATATGGTGATTGTAAAATGAGAAGCATATATTAGGTAAAGTTTTGAAATTGTTATTTTCATGCTAAAATAAGGTATTCGTGTGAAAATTAGAGTGATGACCTTTTTATTGAGTGAGTTTTAAACTTGTTACAACTTTGTATGCATGATTATAAAGGTAAGAGTAATTTTAAAGTTCAAGTTTAGTGTCTTGTTGCATGATTTGTGAAATTTTCTTCAACTTGTGTCCTAGTTTAGGCATAGTAGACTGATATCTACATAGAAGATAATGTATGAGAGGAAGTTATATCAAAATTTTCAACGTTTATGAGTTCGTGGACCGAATGGTGTAGTAGTTTTAATTGAAGATTTAATAAAGATAGAGAATTGTTTTTATAATATTTATTGAGACTTTATAGTTGTCTTTACACCATTGTTATAGCAAGCAAGGAGAATAAATTACATTCGGATGAGAGTTAGTGTAGGCCTTTCTTTAGTAAAACCAAAATATGGAGGATGTGATTTTAAACCTAATCAATTTTTTTGTCTTGATTGATTGAAATTTTTATGTATTGTAAGATGGCAGGAATATAATTCTAAAAATTATTTTACTCGGTCCAATTATTGTGAAGGCTCGGTGCATGTGCTCAAATGGCTTGATCATGTCATGTTATCTCAACACCTAGGTTTTGCGCGCGAACAAACAATCCTTATCCTATCACCATTTGGCCTGATTTTCTTCTCGCGATCATAGACTTATATTTTCATGCTTACCTAGGATGGGACTGCTATTAAAACTCCTAGCATGCAATTTCATATGAATGTATCATTTCTACATCATCTTGAGGGGTTACGGCATACATTTCCTAAGTCCGGAATATGGCGCAATGTCCTCCTTGTTCTTCTAGTTGGATTTCATGGTGGAATGAATCTATTCAATGCACTACCAAGTTCCTTTTCCACTTTGGAAAATATGTGGAAAGGGTCCATAAGCATCTTGAAGAGGCTATCCAATAAGAGTTCTAGCACACAAATCGATTTCTCGAGATCTAGCCATTTGACACCACGTTCACATCCAAGCTTCTAAAATTTGACATCAGCTCAAGGTTATTGAACTGCATTGAAGCAAAGGAGCTCAAATATGGGATCATTTGCATTGTTTGAATCTTGGTGAGAGGGCCTCGAAAGGGTTCTTCAAAATTATAGAAATCTTGGAATGTCAAGAATCAAATCAAAGTTGTCTATCTTGCCCACACATGAGTCACAACCTTACCAAAAATCTCTTCTTCTTTTTTTTGACCATTACACTCTTTTCTTTCAAATGTCGGATTCTTATTTTGAAAGAAAAACCTCTCTGCATCAATGTTTTGAATTGGTTCCTTGTAAGCTCAACCCACGAGAATCAAAAAAATTGTGATGAACCTCTTTGATTGAGGAGCTTCATAATTCCCTTCTTTGTGTTACAAATGCCAAATCTCTAGGTTTGGATGGGTTTCCTTGTGAATTTTATAAGGCAACATGGCACATTGTTGGGCTATATATCTTACGAGTTTAACGGGAAGCTCTCAATCGTGATCCCTTTGGAATTGTGTTAAAACAGTAATATTAAATTCATCCCCAAGGTTGGTAATCCAAATCTCATAACCAACTTGAAGACAACAACACTTCTTAATGTTTCCTATAAGATTGTGAAGGCTCTTGCTCTTTGGGTGGCTTCTTTTACTGCCCAAAATTGTTAGAGCATGAATAATCGGGTTTTGTGAAATGTCATTTAATCTTGGATAATATTATTGTTGTTTGGGAATGGATTGAATGGCCTCACAATTTTCTTGAGAAGGTGGTTTTTCTCAAAATCAACTTTGAAAAATCTTATGACCGTATACAATGTATTTTAATTCTTACCATGCTTAGAGATTTGTGATTTTGTGATTTCTTCCTCAACGCAATTATCACTATCTTCGTTGATGCCTCTTCTTATATCAAAATCAATGGACACTAGTCTTCATGTCATGTTGGGTTATTTAATCGATTAGGAAAGGTTTTCCTTTGGATCTAACTATTTTTGTCTTGTGACAGGTAAATGCTTTCACTTACCTTCTTTATAATAGAGCTACTCAAGGAGATTAAGATGCTTATATCTACCTAATCATATGTCCCAATGCATCAATGGGAACTTTGTAGATGAATATTTTCTCACTTTAGCTGAATCGGAAAAAATGTTCGGAGGTGCTTTCTTGCTTGGATATTTTTGTAAAGTATCTAGCTCTAAAGTTCATTTTTATAAATATTTGGGTTTATTCCAAAGTCACCGGCCTATTCCTAACTATTTGGTAGCCTACCCTTGGCATTGGATTTAGTGAGGAGAATGATTCCACTTTCTAGGAATTTCATTTTCCTTTGACATTTGAGTCCTCCTCCTTGTGCCAATTTCTAGTTGAACGAGTTGAGTAGAAAGTGTACAAATGGATCTCCCATCCGTTATATTTGGTGAGAAGCTCCAAGTTTTCTCTAAAGTTATTTCTATTACTCACGTATACTATGGATCTTGTTGGTGTCCCTCTCGTGCTTCTTTTGAAAATATAGCTAAGCTTTTGTGGGATTTTCTTTGGTCAAACCATAAGCAGGGCGGTTTTCATCATGTTACAGGAGGTTTGAACTCTTCCTAGGGATCAGGGTGGTATGGGCGTAGTGGATGTCTATATATAGAGTATCTCTCTATACACCGATTCGGTTGTTCGTTGTATTCAAGGAAACCAAGTTTGGCATATTTTATTAAGGAATTGTATCTCTTCAAGAGTGTCATATGGTAAAAAATGCTATAAAATATAGGATTTCATAAAATGCTAATTACTAAAGTTCCACTTAAAATACATATCACCTTTACGGTCAAAAGCATTTGGAAATCTTTTGAGATGGTCAAACCCTTCATGAGGTGGGTTAGTGATGAATTACGAATCTGGTCTCTCTTTTAAAGAGAACAATATGTGGTGGTCACCTATTTTGTCTCCCGATGATCTCCCTCTTGTAGAACAACCCAATATTAAAGCCGTGTGGTTAGATTATACAGAATTTCCACCATCCTAGACCTAGTCTCTTATCGGTATTGGCTTCCTTAACGGTCTTGAAAAATAAATATAACTTGGCTAATTATGATCTTCCTTCAATTTTGATGATTAGGTATTTTATGTATGATTTTATATTACACAAGTTGGGCCTTTAGTCACTCAAGGCCTTGTGGAAATACTTGCGATGGAACATGGACATTCCAATGTTAAAATTAAATTTGAGTTATCTAATAGAGTGATGATCTTGTTTCGTGTGATTTTTAGCTTGTTACAACTTTGTATGAATGATTAGAAAGGTAAGGGTAATTGTAAACTCCAAGTTTAGTGTCTTTTTGCATGATTCTTGGAAGTGTCTTCAACTTGTGTCTTAGTTTATACATAGTCGATCGAGATCTAAGTAAAATATAAATAATGTATGATAGGATCTTATATAAAAAATTTCCCCATGTATGAGTTTGTGGATGAATGGTGTAATAGTTTTAATTATAGATTTAATAACGTTACAAGTATTGTTTTTGTATTTTTATTGATACTTTAGAGTTGTTGTATTTACACAACTTCTATAGGAAGCAAGGAGAAGAAATAATTGTCATGTGGGAGTTAGTTTAGGAATTTTCTCGGTAAAACCAAAAGATGAAGGACATGATTTTAAGCCTAATCGAGTTGTTTTTGATTGATTGAAATTTCATACATATTTTAAGATGGTGACACTTTAATTCTCAAAATTAGTTTATTTGGTCCAATTTTTAAGAAGCCTCATCATATGTGCTCAAATGGTTTGATCGTGTCATGTTATTTCAACACCTAGGTTTTGCCTTCGTAACCAAAATTCATTCTCCTATCACCACGTGCCACGATTTTCTTCTATCGGATCATAGTCGATATCATTCACACATGCATGTGATGTGGACACTATTAAAACTCCTAGCATGCATTTTTTTATGAATGTATATGTGCGATGGAAAAGTGACAAGCGAGCATGGGAATCTCAAGTAACTCTTCCTCGCACTTTGACCTCTCGAGGTCGTCTTTGAGATAGCTTGATGGGGATGGATTATGCATAGGGTATGGGTAAACTAGTTAGGAAATCTTATATCTTCGACACACACTAATGGAATATGTGAATCTAAGGCAAAGAACACCCTCTAATCTAAATTGGTGTGATAGATTGGTCGGTAAGGATGATCGCTTTCGAAGGCTCAATCAATATCAAGCTCTGGCGTGATCCGATCTATAGGTTGTGGGATACGTGGAAAATGACCTGGGATGGTTTCGTGTATGTCTCCAGACAGGGTCATATGATGGATGATGGATATATAGTGGATTCTATGGTCGATTCTCTGGTCTAGTCTAGAAATATTTAGCTTTGTTAGCTGCTACGTCTAACAAGGATAACTGTGCGATGATGATAGGTGGAAGTGGAGTGGATCTAAATATTGATGTGCGTAAGCCAGCGTCAACGTTAGATTGACCTGTAGGCTCATTGGGTTGTGGGATTTGTGGGTCACAACCGTAGATTCATGGTTGTTGTGGACCTACTATGGTCATGTGTGGAATCAGTCCCTAATCCCTAGTATCCAATAGTCGTATGCCTTCTCGGCCTCTATATTCAGAATTAACAATTGTGTGATCTTCTCAGAGTATCTCACAGGCGTTCTTGCAACCTGAATTCTTAAGCTAGTATCTATGTCTGTGAGAGTGTCTCCTGCATCTGGCTATGGGACCAAAGGGTCACAACCAAACATTTGCTCTCTTTCAATTCCTTCTACAGTCATGTGGATATTTATCTAGGTAATCTGTAGTTTGGCTGATTTGACCAAAACGTGTGCACTTGGTCGTCTTCTATATTTAACCCACTTAACTATGAGCTGATCTGTTGCAAGTCTGCTATTGTTCGGAAGACTTGGATTCTAAGGTTCTGATCTATATAAGTTATTTCCATAATAATATTGGGTTGAGGCACGATTCGATCGAATATGTATTTTCGGGCTCTCTAGGTCCCGTGATTATCATACAAAATAAAATGATACAAATCTAACTAATGACAAAATAATTTAACTACGTAAGATATGTCTATGTATATTCCTAAATCTGATAGTTATTGATAAGCTACTAAACAAAATTTAAAGAGAAATCATCTAATATATCTAAAATTGACAACTAAACTAATAACGTATTTAAAAAAACATGGAAACCGAGTATAGCTACTTGTCTGCATGCGTTTTAGATCTATTCTAAATAATTTGATAGCTGATCTACTCTATTTGAAAGAATCTCGATCCTACCTCAGAAGTGAGGAGTGAATCATAGTTTCTTAGAAACTATCAATCCCCACAGCTTCCCTGGTAATATCGAAAGTAAAATTTAACTGAAATGAAGTGATTAGCTATTCTATTTGATATGCTTTTAACTAGAACTTTGAAAGCTAGAACCTGGATTCTGCAGAATAGTGGTGAATCCGATGGTGTGTGACCTTGTCCCCTTAGTGTGATCTCCTCGTTCTTTCATGCTCACGCGGATCCGAGCGTGTAATCTTTAGCATCGGCAAGAGTAGATATTGGAACAAAGGCAGCTTAGGATGCAAACCGAGTACAATGCGAGTAGGAGAGAGATAGCGCAAGAGTACATAGCTTGGCTTATGCAATTCCTAGTGAGATTTATTGCGAGTCATGCAACATAAAACATCTAGCACCTGAAAATATCCTATTTGATGAACAAAACCTGCAACTTTAATGGCTTCCTATTGAGATGAAACTATCCTACTCCAATTGATTTGGATGAAAAGACAACAACACTTTGCACAAGGAGAATATGTGGCTTTCTGATAGCTAAACAATGCTAACTATGCATCTAAGAAATGAAACTATGAATCCTAAACAAAACTGAAAGGCTAAGCTATTGAAATGAGAAATTCAGAGGAAAATTTGAGGGGCCATTTGCTTGAGCACAAGCCAACTATTTATAGAATTTCCAATTACCCAAAGGTAAAAACCAAATTGATCTCTTAAACCATAAACAATGCCAAGACACTATTCCAGGGAACCAGAATCATTAATGCAAGCCAAAGGCGGTGAAAAAGTTGGTAAATGTTGAAATTTACGTGAGTTGCGTTAAAAGAGCATTCTAGAAAATGCGTGAAGGACCGCCACCCTGACAAGCGGGGTGGCGGTTCAAGACCGCCGCCTTGGTAGGTGGGTGTCACGAGATTGCCACCGGGTAGGTGGTGGTTTCGTAACTGAAGAGCAAAATGCAAAGAAAAGAGGGGAAAAGAGAACAACAAAGCATGTAGGGGCTAAGCGGGGCATGCGGGATGTTAACACATACTTGGGGAGCTTTTCTGAATCCCGGACACCTTGCGAGGAGACCTGTATCATCATTGGGGCACGTGTTATGTTATTCCAGTGGTGCAGTACCTTACAATTTTGGGTACGTACATATTGCCCCCTCGGAGAAGTGTTTTAGCCATAAATAGGCGTAAAGCAGGTGGGTCCAAGTATGGCGGTCTCGAAATGGGAAGTTAGAAGTCATACCTCGATACATCCATGTGTCGGAATGACGCCATTTGAAATTCCCTTACGTCACAAAATGAAAAGAAAACTCGAGTGCGAGATAGACAAAAATTCAAAAAATAAATACTAAAATATCATGAAATGAGGACGTACCATTTGTGTGGGGATAAGAACTTACCTCCATCGGCACTCCAAACCAGCAAAAGGGTCATTCAAAACAAGTCAGGTTGTTATATATGTAAAAGTGGGCCCATTTTCCTATTCATTTGCGCGTGTTGATTTGGTTGATTTTGAGCTCTGGGACCCATGGTGACAGTTTCTCATGAGAGTATAGTCAAAATGTCTGGGACGAGATCGTGATCATGCCTCCACGAGCGAACACCGACCCGCGAGATCACAAGTTAGTTTTTCTCAATTTTCTATTTTTATCCCCAAAATATTAAAATGTTGAAAACTTTGTCATGGGGGGATAATTTTTGAAAATGTTAGTTTTAATAGGTTCATCTAGGGGGGGCGCCTACTGGGTAGGCTTTGTTTTGGTCAAAATTGTCTTTATTTAGTGTTTTTAGGCCTTTTTAGGGCATATGACCCGTGTGGGTTTTCGGGACATGACCGCCACCCTGAACAGGGCGGCGGTTACACAACCGCCACCCTATTCAGGGCGGTAGTTACAAGACCGCCGCCTTTAAGGTGGCGATTATGGAACCGCCGCCCTACTCAGGGCGGTGGTCCTTCACAGAATGCACAAACAACACCTTTTTGAAGTTAATTTGGCATTTTTAGCATTCTTATGTGTTTTTATGATTTTTCTAATGTCATTTGGATGCTAACTTGTTCTGTTTTGTGTGTTTTTGGGTGTATGCAGGCGAGGGAGGAGTATATTTGATGGAGCCGAGAGAGAGATTGTGATTGGCTCCCGCGATATTAGATGCCCTCTCTCGGGATGAGCGGGACACTCTTCGAGAGGATGATATCATGTGTATATCACGGGTTCCACATGTTGCACCATCTATTCACATACTTTGTGACTTATTTTCATATTGGGATGCTTTGATCGGAACACTTTCCGATTACAGAGTCCGTGGTGAGTGGACCATTACTTTGGAGGATGTTTACTTTTGTATCTTGGGGGTCCCGATCATCGGGAGATGACTTACTCTTGAGACGGCGAGTTCACGGGCCCGAGATAGCACAATGGGCCTCATACATGGGAGATGCGATTATCTCCACTTGGTTCAAAAATGGGATGAGGGTCCGATCTATTCCTATCCTACCTATCCCCTTGATTCACCAAGCCATTATGGGGATCCTTACCTCGAGATTGATCGGGGACAAGGGAGGAGACACTCTACTCTATTGCTGGTCCTCCATCATTATGCAGTTGAGGGACATGGTTGGATTTACGCACAGGGAGATGAAATACTTGGGACTACCTATCATGATCTGCACAGAGTGGTCCAACTTACGGGCAGTCATTGAGCCATTCGACCCTAGTTATGAGCTCGGTCTATGAGCGTTTCATCCCCTATGGTAGAGGTGGAAGATCCCGGAGCTATGAGGGAAGTCGAGATGGACACACATGTTGGTGCTCAGAGCACCTCACTAGCTAGTTGCTTCCCTGACCACTTGATGACATGGAGGCCACACCGTATCAGGCCATGGCATGGTTATGGGGTGAGGAGGCTCTTACCTTGATTTTCGACTCCACCACAGGGCAGCTTGTTGACAGGGTAGAGAGGGTGAAGATACATCCCTTCGGTCAAGTGCCTCAACAGTTTGGCCTGCCTTATGTGGGTATGCTTCCCCCGGTGGTGCCAGTATATAGATCAGTTCGAGAGGCCAGGGGAGGTCCTAGAGGCTAGGGTTGGACAGTTGTTACTCCTGGTGTCCCCATTACAGCTAGGCGAGTAGTACGAGCTCGAGGGAGAGTTGGTGCTCCTCAGGCACCCTTACTCCCAGTTGCCACGGTCCCACTCACAATAGTAGCAACGACCCTATTGACATAGACTCTGAGTCTGAGGAGTTCATAGGGGGAGAGACGGAGGAGGAGACCGAGGCTGAGGCTAGTGAGTCAGGTGGAGAGGAGGACAGTGATCCTGAGTGGCATGACACTCAGGATATTTTACAGGTAGAGAGGGTGGAGCAGAGTGCGGAGAGGGTGAATCTTGTTTTAGAGGAGCCACACTCTCAGGTCCTTGGAGGAGAGGATCAGTCCTTAGCGAGGATGTTATGTTTCCCGAGTCATAGGAGGAGTGAACAAGTCGGTGGCGACATCGTGGCGGTGCCGATCCTAGAGATCCATCTTGGAGGCCCGGCGACTGCGAGTGAGTTATCATCCTTTCTTTTTAATGTTTGTTTCTAGTTAGGATTGCCTTAATTGCTCTCTCTCTCCCTTTGTTTACATTTGTTTTTATCTTTTGATCATTTCTAATTGGCTTTTCACCTTTGCTTGCAGAGACTGCCGATGAGTGGCGAGACCTGATTCGCCGGGTATGCACCGACACCCTGATGATTCCTATGGAGAAGACCCATGCAGAGCTATCCGTGGATGAAGGGTAGCCTTCGGCAGTGGCTGGTAGGAACACAAAGTATTTGCCTGTCTAGTATGTGGCCAGGATGGTGTCTACCCTCTCGTACCTGGTGGTAGGTGTACAGGACAGCAAAAGCACCTAATGAGGAGTCATTCTCATGGCGAGACTGCATTGCTCCTCGGGATCGTGAGCCCTCCATGCATTCGAGTGCTAGCATGGCTGGATTCCTAGACATGGGCGTGCACCCTCAAAGGGATCTCATAGGGGTTGAGAATCCACTTGGCTCTCTTGGAATGCTTTCATGATGTATTTTATATCTCCCTGGGCTCTTTGAGCATTTTGACCATGCTTGGCGCATGATGGCATTATACGGGAAACTTTGAAACCTGTTGTTTATATATATATATATATATATATATATATATAAATCCTTTTCTTGGATCGAGACGCTTGGTATTAATGTTCTTATGATTCGATTATGCATGTAAATTATAATTTTATTTTTATATGCTTCTCGAAATGTATGTAATGGAGAAAAAATGATACAATTGTTTACTTTCTTTTTTATTTCATTGTGATCTTTGATATATGATAATGTAGGCAAAATGTGACTTCAAACTCTAGATTCTTATAAGCAATTTTTGGTACTTAATATTTGTTTTGACAAAATGAGATGATAAACCGGTATGATGAGTAGATAAACTTGCCCCACTCCTAACTCCACGCTCAAGTAGTAAAGGGCACAAGTTATGAAATGTGTTGAAATGATAGTGATGAGAGATAGACAAATATTTGGTGGAACCAAATTAGGATGCTACAAGCCTACTCTACTTGAGTGACTCCATAGCTTGGGATGCAATTTGCTTTGCGGTTTATCTAGACTTAGATCCTTAGATGCCCTCATGGTAGACAAAATCTGGGTTTGAGCTTTGAATTCTCTTGGAATTTTGGACATTTGATTCATTTGTATTTGTCTCAAAATTTCAAAAGTTTATTTGAATTTGATTGCTGTTGCCTTGATGTTTATTTTTCAAGAGGACTCCCTACACCTTGCCCCATGCTACTAGTAAGAAGCGTGGGCTTATCACCATGGACAAGGTGTGGCGAGTAAGGGCATTCCTATCCTTTCCCAACCCTACGTCACCGGTAAGAGACGTAAGCTCATCACCAAGGTTGGTGGGGAAAGGAAATGTGTAAAATTAAAATTTTCTATTTGATCTATATTTGACTTGTTTAGTTGAGAAAATGTCGGTGTATTCTTATTTCCAAAGAGATATACATAGGGGATAGATGTGACACGATGAAGCTTTCATAACAGACCATAGGCAAGGCACCTATCCTAGGAAGAAACAAAATATGAGAACAAGCATGCAGAGATCTTGGTATGGTTACCGTTAAGGCTTTGTAATATCTAGCTTTATTCGATGAAATGATTACGAAATAGTAACGACGTTATAAAATGAAGAAGTATGATTAGAGTGTTTATGCCAATACCATCAGAAGTTTGTAATGAATTGCTTTGAGAATGAGTTCCTTGATCACAAAATTGTACGAAACAAGTGGACAAAATGAACCTAACTATATGAAGATGCAATGTAGATATATTTATATAAATAGTGCTGGCCGCTTATGCGTAGAATCGTTTAAGGTGTAGGGAATTGACTGTTTCACCAAATTCCTCACCCTCTAGTGTACATAAGAGATATGCACCATTTCCATAGTCTTTCGTGACTTGGTATGGGCCCAACCATTTGGGCCAGAACTTCCTTCCTTCACCGGTCTTTTTATCGATCTGGCTGTCTAGCCTTAGAACTAGATCACCTTCATATATGTCTCGTTCATAGACCTTCTTGTTATAATGCCGATACACCCGGTCAGCATAGACTATGTGCCACTATTCAGCATCTAACTTTGGCCTCATCTAGGATTTCTAGTTGGTAGACGTACTTCTCTATAAGCGTCTTCATCCGAGAATCCCTTGTAATGAGACACGAGAGATTGGGTATTTCAACCTCAAGCGGGAGAAGCTGCTTACCCGAATACCAACGAAAAGGAGTTGCTCTGTTGGTGTTCTTATTGAGGTTCGATGGTCCCAAAGGTCGGATATAACTTCAAATACCAATCTAGCTTGTTTTCTATCACGGTTTTAAGAAGAATGGCTTTTAGTGTTTTTTTCGCCTCACTTGTCCCGTTGGCTTGAGGGTAATATAGGGAGGCTGTATGATGGCTTATTTTAAATTTATTGCACAATTCATGAACTTTTTCATTCTTAAAAGAAGTCCCATTATCTGAGATAATGATTTGCGGGACACCGTACCTGTAAATGATTTGGTTCAAAATGAACTTAGCGACTACAAAACCTGGTACAGTAGTAAGAGGCATAGCCTCTACCCATTTGGTAAAATACTCGGTGGCCATGATTATAAAGTTATGGCCATCTGTAGATGAGGGAGAGAACTTCCCTATCAAATCTAGGCCCCACATAGAAAAGGGCCATGGAGTAGCGATTGGTTGTAGAGCTTGTGCTGGAATGTGAATCTCGTGGGAGAATTCTTGGCACTTACAACACCTTCATACAAACTCTCTTTGCGTCATTTTCTACGGTGGGCTAGAAATAGCCCCTCCGGTGTATTTTGCGAGTAGTGGCATGACCACCAAAGTGGCCTCCACATATCCCACTTTGTGAGATTCATGGAGAATCTTCTTGGATTCTTACGTGTCGACACATCTTAGAATCATTCCATCGAACACTTTACGATAGAGTTCTGCTCTATAATGACGTATTTAGCTACGATAATGCGTAACTACATCCTTAGTTGTGGTGTAACACCTTACGGATACATATGGTCCATGATATAATTAATAATATCGGTATATCATGGACACTCGAGATAGGAGGTCTATTTTCGATGTAGTATATGCATTCATTAGGAAAGTCCAGATCTACCAGATCGCCCCCGTCTAGTGGGTTATCAGCTAACCAATCCGCAATGATTTGTCCTTTAATGGACTTCTGATTTACAAATGTTAATTCAAATTCCCCCATTAAGGTTATAAAGTGTCTAGCCTTTTTAGACAAGGACCCTTGTGTGAGGAAAGTCCGTAAATGGTCTGTTTTTACAATGACCCTTGTTTCTTGATTTAGCATGTAATGCCTTAAGCATTTGGTTGCAAAGATTATGGCAAGGAATTCTCGTTCTGCTTGCGTATAACATGTTTCATAGTCGAGCAACGTTCGGCTAATAAAATAGATCGCACGTTCTCATTTGTCATCATCTTCTTGGGCTAGCATGCAGGCTAGCGAGACATTGGTAGCTCATGAGTATAAGATTAAAGGGCGGTCTGGTTTAGGTGGCATTAGCATGGGTGGTGACAACAGGAAATGCTTAACTACGTCAAAAGCTTTGTTGCAATCTTGATCCAATCAATACTGTAATCTTTCTTGAGTAGATTGTTGATTGGATGAATGGAAAAACTTAAGTTCGGGATGAATCTCTGGATTGCACCGAGCTTTCCAAGAAATGACCTGATTCTAGATTCATCCAAATGCGGGATCATTTCAAGAACAACCCAAATTTTGGTTGGGTCTACATCGATCCCTCATGATGATATAATGCAACCTAGGAGGTTCCCTCTGTCATACCAAAGACACATTTTTCTAGATTTAGCGTGACTCCGTATTCTATTAGATGTGAAATAATGACACGGCGTACTTCCGATGATCACAACGTCTCTGGATTTGGCCAATAATTCATCTACGTAGGTTTTTACAATTTTATAAATAACATCATGAAATATATATCGTCATATCCCGCTAGTATGTAGTTCTAGCGTTCTTGAGACCGAATGGCATAACATCGTAGCAATAGGTTCCCCAAGGAGTTATAAATGTGGTTTTAGCTTGGTCTTGTTCAGATATTCTAATCTGATTGTATCCTAAGAATCCATCCATGAGAGATAAAAGCTCAAATCCATCACATTTTGTGTCAACAATGAGCGTCTATGGATGGTAACGGAAGTCGTCCTTAGGACACGCTTTGTTAATGTCTCGGAAGTCTATGTAGATGGGCATCTTCCCATTCTTTTTAGAATGGGAGCGATATTAGATACCCATTAAGAGTAATCAGTGGTTTGATAAATCCTACTTGGAGGAGTTTCATTACTTCTTCTTTAACCATGAGAGCTACCATGGGTTTCATTGCTCTATATATTTTTTTAATCGGATTTACGTCTGATTTAGTTACGAGGTTATGTCTTGCAATTTCGGTGCAACCTCTGTCATTTCTTTATAATTAAATGAAAAATCCTTTCGATGTTCCTTGAGGGTTCGAGTGTGTATTTATACTTCGATGGAGTTAACGAGGATCCTAATTTCAATATCCTTGGTTCATTCTCCGTTCCGATGTTAATATCAATTATTTCTTCAATTAAAGAAGCATTAGCTTCTTCAAACTCAGTGGGGCGGAGGTAATTCCAGTCATCTCCATTTTTATTGTGTATATGTTGAGTTCTGTTATCCAAAATTCATCCCCTCAAGGTAATTTTGATAACATGCATCAAATTCTTTAGTCCCAAGCAAATAGATTGATTTAAGGCCCAAAATCATGTTTTGGGGCCCCCTCGGCTTCTTTCTAACTCTCCCATCCAAGCGAAAAACCCTACAAGTTATAAAAGGTGAAAAAATTACAAAAACCAAGCTTGGGGCCGAAAAATGAAGAAAATCGGCTAAGTCCTAGTCCAGGCGGTCTGCGGGACAGTTGGGATGTCGGGGCGCGAATCAGCCGAAAAGCCGCCAGGGAGGTCCGTGCAGCTTGATTGGGGCGTAGATACGCACGGGACGTGAAAAGGAGAAGCGGCGAAAGTGAATAAAAATCACCAAGTTTTGTTATCAAGCGGTTTGGGACATCTGGGCCGTAGGTACGCGCGGGACGCGAATCGGCCGAAAAGATGAAAAACGGTCCATTTCGGCGATTCGGAGGTTTTTTCCCAGACAGGTTTGTGACATCCAGCCAAAAGTACGCGGAGGACGCGAACCGGCAGATTCAGCCAAAACAGGAGACTTTCGTCCGAGATAGTTTGGGACATCCGGGACAAAAGTACGCGGAGGACGCGAAAAGGCTGAAAGAGCCGAGAGCGAATGGAATCTCGCCACGTGTCTTCACCGCAAACAGGAACAAGGGAGCCCGAATCGGCCAAAGCAGGAGATTTTCGTCCAGGACAGCCGGGACAAATGTACGCGCGGGACGCGAGGGACACTGAGAAAGTGCGAAGCGTACGAAGGCAAAGAAGAAAAGTCAATGTTTGACCCGTGAAACTTCAAACCACCATAACTTTTGACTCCGAGCTCCGATTTTCACAAAATTTGACTTTCTGAACTGGATTTCTTATTTTTAATGAGGATAGATACATTTAAATAAGAGAAATATATTCGGCTCCATCGATTAATGCTCATTCCCGTCAAATGACGAAAACGCCCCAGACCCCAAATAGCCGCCCGCACTTTCGAACGCCATAACTTTTGCATTTCTCAACAAAATCACACAAAATTGGTACCGTTGGAATCCTGGCTCTGAGACCGAGGCACATAAATCAAGAAATTCCAGATTTGATGAGAAATTGATTGAGATTTTTAAGAAAACGTGGCCAGGTTCATAACAGTGTTTCATTTGGTGGTTGGGAGTGCAATTAAGAGGCATGGTCATCATTATTTCTCTGCTACAACACATGGGACAGTATGGGGAGCCTTTTGTAAGTAATATATAATCATTTTACTCCATTTAATGCCTCTTACAAGTGGTTGAAGGACAGATTTCGGGATTTCCATTTTCCCTTCTCTTTCTCTTCTCATTTTTTCTATAAATTGGAGTGTTGGGCTCATTGTAAAGGGAGTTTTAGATAGAAAAGCTCTGTCAAAATTTCTTTGTGAAGCCAATGTGCTGCAGGCCCTTGTAGTGGACTCCTTGCATGGTGATCCAGGCCCTTATCTTGTAATAGATTGAACTGTGCATATCATGAAGCAATAAAATATCAGTTTGTGGATGTATCTTCCCCTGTTGTGTTTTCTTGCATTCTTCTTGCCCTTTAATATTTCTACAAGAATATTGTGTCTATTATTATGTTCTTGTAGGGATCCATTATCATTTGTATGCTTGGAATATTGTTGTGAATGCATTTTCTAGATTATGGAGAAGCTGTCATCACCTCTTCTAGTGTGCATGCACCTTGCTTCGTATTTCACGCATTTGGAGACTACTCTCACACCCTCCTTTTCTGGTGTATCACCGCTTTAGTGTAGGCTTTCATTTTATGCATTCTCTCTCCCTGGTCCCTTGGAAATTTAGATTAGAATAGTTAGTTTCCCCTGCATTAGAGTAGATTGTGGCAGGTAGTTTAGGAGCAAGAACCAGCTTTCTTTGGAGGTCTATCTCAAGTAGCAAGTCCCACAACTTGGAGATAGTACCCATGTTATCCAATCACACCGTGAGTTCAAGCATCTGTGCTTGTATAAACATAGGGGTGCTATGATTCGGTGATAACAGTTCCTTTTGTGGGGGAAGCTCTATCATGGGATTTCCAAAGTAAGAAGATGGATGCGGGATTAAGGAAAAATCTATCACGTGATGGGTGAGATGTAACGTTGCGATAGGTGTTTAAGTAATCCCAAGTGGTTGTATCACTATCAATGTGATCTAGGATAGTAGATTTTTCTCATCCTGTTTGTTAAAAGAGTGTTTGACATTTTTTCACCAATGGTTCAAGATCGAAGGGATACTAGGAAATGAGCATCTTCCAACTCACTATTTGGGGTGAAGCGTAACGCCGAGGTTGCTTTATAGAATCGGGAGAAGATTTTTCTCACGGGATTGCTTCAATTGATATGAAGTCAAACTCTTTGCTTAAATCCAATACATCATTTTTGTAGAGAGCTGTAAGTTCTCGGCTCTAATTTCATATACCTAAGAGACTTGGTTTACTACCAATTGTGAGTCTGCTAATACTCGATGTTATTAACACCATCCTGTTAGCTAAGATGAGACCAAGGAGGAGGGCTTCGTACTCGAGCGTTGTTCTTTGTACATTCGAAATTTAGTTTAAAGGTGAATGGTATGATTTTTCCCTCGGGAGAAGTAAAGATTACACCTGCCCTAAATACATGCTCCATAATGACATCTAGCTCCATCAAAATGGAGAGTTCAGTATTTAGCTAGGAATATAGACATTGGGATATTTGTTGTGTTAACATTTTCTACTTCTACCATGTAGAGATCATCTGCTGGAAGAGAACCAACACCTAGGGTATATCCCATGCCTACAGAATCAAATGGTAGGAACATTGGTAGATCCTGTTCTAGAACTCGACAATCTTTGCAGTAGTTCCTAACGATATTGTTTCTATGATGTTAGCCTCATCTTTGAGGGCTGTGATAGTCTTGATTAGGCTCATAGTCTCAAGGTGCATTGTGTAGGTACCAACTTCTCCTCTGGTTTTACGTCGATGGGTTTATTAAGTTGGTTGTTCGGGAGTTCTAACTCCGAGTGAATTCCTGGTCTTTTCTTTAAGTCAAATAGGTGTATATCAAATGGCTTTGGATCCCCATTGGCTACGAACACTTCTCCTAAATGCAAGAATCTTACTTCTTGAAATAATGTAGAGGGGATTGCCTTCATATGGTGTATCCATGGTCAACCAAGGATCATATTATAGTTGGTTTTCCGATCTATAATGTAAAACTCGCATCGATATTTCTTTGGGTCCTAAGGTGACCAATATTATAGTTCCAATCGATGTGGCTTTAAGGCTATCATAGCCTCTTAATGCATTTTGAATCGAGAACAATTTGTTTCTCCAAACCCTAGCTTTTGAAGGAAAGAGAAGGGGACTATGTTAGCTGCTTGCTCATCATCAACCATTACGCATTTAACGTGATTGTTATAAACCTAGACTTGCAAATATAAGGCTGGATCACCTCTATGTGCAATCTTAGTGTTTGTTGGCATTTTGTTTATTTCGAATATAAACTCGATATCCCTATCCGACTATCCCTAAGTTGAATATCGAAGTCTATATGGTTCACTTGTGTTTTGGGAGGAGGAGTGATGTTGATTAAATGACCTAAACCTAATGCCTCCAAAGACCAGCCACAGTGGGCGGAGAATTTTTGAAGTAAGTCTAAAAAAGAAATGTGTGAGAAGGTTTTTGTTAGATCATTAATTAAATCATAGGTACTATGGGTCTTACTAATGTAACGACCCAAAAATTCACAAACAAACAACACGGTGAAATATAGGACAACTTTTCTTTTTTGACTTGCTTGACACATAACATGACGCAACATGTCATCACCAAGGATACAACTAACACTTGTGAACAACTTGATACAATGATGGCCATAAAGGCAGCACGGAAACATTCACACCTATCAAGGACAATTTACTTTTCTTTTTGACAAGACAACATAGAAGTCCAATCACAGAACACACTTACACTATTAGGGCCAACCACAAGGAGATATTCTTGAGGGTTATTTATTTTAAAAGGACATCTTGCAATTATTAGCTTACGTTTTCAAGGAGGCTCAAGATATGATTCGTATGATTCAACTTGCCAAGCCAAGTTTATTCCTTTGACATTGAGTAATTATCTTTAAATCTTCTCTATTATGACATTTATTTTCTTAATTCGTTTATCAAGAAAAAGAAGTAATTAAATTCCACAAAGCCATCTGCTCACCACTAATGCTACTAAGATTCGTTCTCGCTCACAAGACAACATGGTTTTAAGTTCAACAAACTTGAGAGAAGAGATATCAAGGTGCCTTGGAAAAGGGTTAGAGGGAGAAGGTCGAGATGAAACATTTTTAGGACCTCATTAGTTATTGCAGATATTTAATTGAAGCTAGGGCTCTTAACCAGATTATCAACAACTTTACTTAGACTTCGCTAAAATTATTAATAAGGAATAAAAATTTACTTTCCAAAAGGCGGTGAGAAAGATGGTGAGGTCTCCAATTTGTTTTCTCTGGCTTATTAAATCTTATCATATTCAAACAACTAACAGTTCATTTCACCTTAGGGTCATTTTACAAATTTCACCATAAAAGGAATAATGTTCACTAGAGGAGCTAGGGTTATCATGATATAAAGTTTACTTGCAATGATAGTCCTTCCCTATTTTACTTAAAGAATTTCTTGCTCTCAATTTGGTGACCCCTACGTTACGTTATTTGAATACAACTTTTAATTTAACTTCTAGGAGTATTAAACAATCCCGTGTTAGTTTACTTATGACACTTTATTACTAAGTCATGTCAAGGTTTAACTCAAAATTTATTCTCAAGGCAAGGTTGTAGTAACACTCATTTACATGAACAAAACAAGATTACATCAATTCTTAAAATACGATACTCCAACAATGTCAGCAACAACAATAACCAATTTTTCTTAAAATTTCAATGATGGTCAAACAATACAAGGTTTCCAAAGTTCAGATGACAAAGTCCACAATAATTTATACTAAGACATTAATCCTCTTTTAAACTTTCCACTGGACGTTAACAAAAGTTGAACAACATAAAAAGGTTTCGAGCAAAGGAACTTCTCAACTGAGGTTGATGACAAAAGTCTACAATTATATCCCTCATCTACACGCAAAATCCATCTGCAGCAAATTTTCTACAAGAGTCAGTTCACGAGAACTGAGCAAGATAAGGCTACACAAAACCACCATAACTATTATCTAACAATACCACGAAAAGGAAGCACTTTATTACGAGAATTGGTTCAAACCTCTAAACACTATCAACACATCAAGTTATAATAAAGTCTTCATCATGCCAATCAAAGAAGGAGAATACATTGTACTTTAGTTAGGAGCAAAAGCAACGAAAGTAATAATCGTATGAGAATGGCCCTTGGCCCTATAAGGGAAAAACAAATAATCTAGCAAAAAACAGAATTCTCATCAAGTAAGTAATTAAACCATAATTACAAGATTAATATTTGATATATACACCAACCATCTAAAAATTTTTCAAGGTACCAAACGCATAGAATAAATTAATATATTTCTAAAAGAACAAGATTTTATCAACCCAAGAAAGGGGAAACACGGGTTTCAAAACTAACACAAAAAGCCATTTATAATCGAGTTTCAAACCGGAGATCAAATAAAGTATACACACAACATAATTTTCGAGGCGAAAGAAAAGTATACTAGTTTTGACCATTAACTACAAATATTTTCCAATCATCCAAGAAGGGTCAAAGTCTTATAGGCTAGTAGAAAACACGCGAGAGAAGAAGGGGTTCCGTCCAACAAGAGTATACAATAATATCATTAATTTTTTTATAACACTAAAGATTTGCAAACCTCCACTACAATACTAATGTTTGGTTAATTTAAAATAAATTACCCATATCCCAAAACAACCATATTTTATGGCAACCCTTGGTAACACAGTCAACCGTCGCACAAATAGATACAAACATAATTTCTAAGTGACTTTATCAAAACAAAACCTTCCGCTATGAATTCATAAGATTATCAAACGAAAGCTGAGTTTTCCCAAAGGTCAATCACATTTAAGGAAATCTCCATCACAAACTATTACGGTAATTACGTGCATAAAAATTGACCAATATTAATTAATAGCATTAACATTACAAGGGAGAAAATAATGCAAGTTAGGAAAGATAGAAGAGCGCCATCGAAATAATTCTCGGGGATTAGACCAAACTATTCTAGTGTCGAGTCTTGGATTCGCACAATGAAACCTCCAACTTAGTTGATTCGAAAAGCTAGTTATGATTCAAGTTGATAGGGATGGTCAAGGTACTTCTTGAGGATGGCCTTAAAAGCCTAGAAACAAGATGAAGGATAGTATAAGAGTCTAAACACGTGAGACGGCAAAACACGTTGCACACGAACCCTTTTATTCTACCAGTTTTAATACCAAAACTCTAAGCTGGCTAGCCCACGCATTGCTCACACAATCCTACAACCTTTCTTTCTCGATGTCAAAAGGTTATCAAAGGGACTTTCGAAGGAGCTAACAAAAAACGTCAAGGACAAACTTGGGTGCTATGGCGGGGGTTTCATAGTTATCAGAAACTTACTTCAATGATATCAAAAATACTAGCTTGATCAACATAATAACTTGCAACTCAATCGCAGAGAAGAATTAATACATAAACAAACAGACGAAGTTCTATCATTCGAGTAATATAACATTCAGAGGAGAGGGCACACACATCCTTTCAACCCACATATTGTCAACGATAAAAGCTAAAACAAGAAGAAACAAGTAGAAAGGGAAATCTCCCATCTTGACATCCAACTGACAAATCAATGCAAGGAAAAGTGGTTCGATTTCACGATAATTTTAAATAAAATAACAGTAGAAAAGTGTAGAAATATCTTGCCTTTTTCTCCAGATTCAGCTTCGCCCTCCTGCCTCTTCCATTGCTTTGGACGAAAACTTGAGCTTTTCGTCGAAGCTTCACGCTTCATGGAGTAACTCATGCCGAGACGGAGCGTTTGGGCTCGTCTCTAGCAAGCTGTTCGACGTCCTTGACACTGTGAAAAGAAAATGACCGGTCTCATTGAGTACTCTGTCTTTACCAATCACCTTGTCTAGCTCTTCTTGAGCTTTACTGCATCGCGAGGATTGCGAACAAGTTCAGCCATGGCCCATTCCACAATTATGGCTGTTGTATCCATCCCTGCAGTGATCATGTCCCAAAGGAGACCAATTATTGTATCCTCACTGAGATCATATTTTTCTTGTAGTGTGAGCAGTGCATCCACAAAATGTTGTTTAGCACCACTCTTACGCCTGGCAGTGTGCTCTTCCATAATGGCTTTGGTGAGTCTATCTTCCTTGGCACCATGCTTAGCAAATGCACCTTCTTCCAAAGGGAACATCCAACGGAGATAGGGAATGTGTTTAGCCATAGTGAGGGAAGCTCCCAGCTTTAATCCTGTTCCAACTATTTCCTTAAATTCCGGTCCTTGTGGATCCATCTTCCCTTCTTCATTTACAAACCACTTTCCAAAAGCAATCCTGGTGATGTTGTTGAATGCCACAAATGTGACGATATTTCTTAACGATCAAAGACTTACACTATGCCTTGATCCTTGAAAATTGAATCAACCATAGCGGTAACCTCGACTTCCCTCACGCTCTCGGCGACTCCAACCTCTTGGGGTGAAGAGTTCGAGAGTACAAACCTTTCGACCTTGACACAATGAGGGCCATAGTCAGCCCAAATCAAGTCTGGCTGTTTTCTCTCCGAACTTTTCAGTGATCTTGATACGGAGTGCATCGACCCATTTACTTATCATGCTCCTTGAGAACCTCCTTGCCAGCTCTATATTGTAGAATATCACATTGAGCGTGGATCTAAACCACAGACATAATAGGACCATATTTCTTAGACCATTCGGAGAATCACCTGAACCTCATAGCCCCTATATCAAGCGATTACCCACAATAGGCAATCCTCTTGGCCTGGAGGAAGCTTTGTCTCTTCCACTTGCGCACCAGCTTATACACAACCACTACCACCACCGCTAATATTACAATAACACCCATGACACCCATTAAGATCTACCTCCCTAATATGATGTATGCTAAACGGCCCGAAGCATCGAAATGAAACAGGGGCCAGGAAAATCAAGGCCATAAACGTCGTAGAAACAAGAACTACCAAACACAATACTCCACTTATTACCTTGAAAACTGTTAAGGGCCTATGAGCTTTAACCTCTCGATTCTCCAAAGATCTCTTTTTCTCTGTACAACTTTGACTTTTGTTTAAGCCATTTAGTTCACCATTAGTTTGGGAATCTCGAGTTTCCAGGTTTTGAACGAGGGTAACTTGAGAATGTCTCCATCCAAGTTGGAGTTTATCTTTCAAAGAGGCATAAACAACTTGTGCTAACGTGGTTTTCCTAGATCCACCGAGACCGTAAATAACCACGGCTACGACAGGCTTAGCATCTTCCCAATCGAGCAGTTGCACGACTTTGGCGATCTGATCGTCTATTCCAACTGCATCGTTAGGCGGAGGAACTTGTGGCATTCTGCTGACCATGTTGCTTTTGTAATGAGAGGCCCGTCTTGCACGTGCTTAATAGAAGGAGAGCTGCTGCCGCTTTTCACCCATTTGAGTGCCAACGTTTTCGAGGACGACTTTGTCAGTGAAGTTTCGAGAGAAAGCTTGGAAATCATTTTCTTTCCTTTCACCCTCGCTGACAATGCGGAACAACAATCGATGGAGTTTTCAAGCATTGCATATGCTGGGGGCTCACGCAGCTATTGCACAGTAAAACAAGCAGAACGAGTTTCAAAAGAGGATCATAGCAATAAATTTCATCAGGTCTCCTGGTAACTCTCTCACTGTCACAATCGATTTTGATAGAAATATCTTGAAGGAGAATCCCGAATTTGAGGATGCATTCGATACTGAACAGATAACAACATAGTTGGACAACCTGCTACACTAGCTTGTAGCTTCATCTAACCACCACGTCAAAGTGCATTGAATAGCCTACACCCACCCATATGCATTGAAGGAGAATCCAAAAAGAGATCATGGTGAAGAAAAACGACTCCACCGACTCCTCACGCAAGGACAGACATGACAGTCAGTACAGTCGGCAGGTTGGGGTGGTTGGGAGGAGGCCAAGGTGGCGAAGCGGGTTTCGATGCCCTACGGGTTACATTCTCCTCCCCTAAGAAAGCATCGTCCTCGATGCAACATAACATGGTGGAAAAGAAAAATGTACGCAAACAAGAACAGGTAAAGGAGAAAGTACACCTTATGGTTTAAAATTTTATTTGATCAAAGCACGGCGTACAGGGTAGCCTTAGGAACATTTGGTAGAAATTTTAACTTTCAATGTTCTGTGAAGATTGGCAGTTCTTTCTTGTTCATCATTTCATTAGTTCGTTTCCATTAGCATTATTCTTAATTTAATTTGTTTTAAAATTTCATCATCGAAGAGTTTTGGTTTATTCCTTATTGTGGATGCCCAATATGAACTGCTAACACAACACCCTATCAGGTTCAAAAGACACTACAAATTCACAAGCACACAAGTATATACTTCAAGATTGTATTACACCACAAAAGGTTACTCAAATACGGAATAGAATAGGCACAGTCCACATAACATAGTACTCGTCACACATCAAAGACTGACATACAAAATACTCAACCAAAAGAGTACTACAATCCACCAGACATTTCCTCAATTTGCATCAATGAAAAATTCACATAACACCAAACCATGCTATGGGTACATAGTGTCCACAAGGGAATCAATGACATATCCACAACATCACAACACATATCCATCTGACATGAGTAACACATACATCAAAAGACCACTACCAAAACATCACGATAACTCAACATATGTCCTGAAACATCAACCACACAGACAAATATCATGTGTCTCCCTAAAACTCTTATGCCTCCCTCAAACTCTTATGCCTCCCTCAAGTCTCTTATGCCTCCCTCGAAATCTTATTCCTCCCTCAAGTCTCTTATGCCTCCCTCAAACTCTTATGCCTCCCTCAAGGAGGCCGGTTGACCCTATGGTCCAAGACACATAGAGTTCAAACATTCCTAACCCAAGTTACATAATAACGCATGGTTCAACAACCCGCTAGTTATATGTAACTCCTTGGGCATACCCCATACAATGAAGCGGGTCCATACGTCCAACCAATCCATGGTGCATCCTGACCCTATTCCACACATCACGACAATATAACCAACCTAACAATCCAATCAAAGTGCCAAGTGGCAGAAAGTACAAGCCTTGGGCAAGGCGATAAAATTCCAAATTTAAAAGAAGACCCAAAATCGAGCAAAATAAATGGCCAAATAGCCATAGTTAGTATCAAAATCCCCATGTTAGTGCCACAAACCAAGGAAATGCCCAAAATTGTAAAGCATGGCAATCAAGAAAAGTGCTGGTCCTTATAAAATAAAGTAAAAAGCTCAATTTACGAATAAAATCAACTTATAATAATGTCACATTACGATAATCGTGTGGCCTTATCTAGCCACCAAAGGGGTACTCAATGAGTTCTAGCACTTTCGGAACATCGAGCCTCACTCGTAAATACATATCAATAATAAAACTTTCATCACCTCCATTTGAATCATCCACGCCACCACTTCGACAAGGCTAAACATAGTCATAGTTGCACTTAGGTTGTGTACATACAACCACATAGGGAGAGAAAAGAATCACATATAATCTACTAAAGCGAGTTTCAGCTCAAGTTATTGACCCATGGTACACCATTCCTCACTCTCAACATACACTTTACCAATTCCCTTTAGGTTCGGTTAGCATAAGGCTCACAACATAACATACAACAACATCACTAACATAATGGTGGCACACATAACTACCATAACATCTTACATATGGTACATATACGGGGTAGATCACGATCATACATTCACCGAGTTTAACACATCACTTTACCACATTCTGCACCCAGTGCAATCACTATACGATAGGGTTCATACACTCACTGTATGACCCCAAATCACAACATGAAGCATTACATATTTGCACAAATCCATATACGATGAACATAGTACATCACAACCTAACATCCATGGCTACATAACAAGGTGGTACACACATTTCTTCAAAACATGGTAAAAACATCAAGATACAACTCATTTCTTTTAACATCAATCTAGTCATACAACACATTGATACACTCACATATCACAATATGTCACAATGTTCCAACACTCTGTCCTTCACATTAGAATTCTTTTCACACATCACAAGCAGTAATTCACCCGTGAAATCTTCATATAATCCACAAGAAGGAGAGAGAATACTCCCATCCCCAACATATCAACATGATCAAAAACACGCACAAGGTGACATACACATCATGTGCGTTCACAATATCACAATTATGACAATAATCACATCATGTTTAAAGCACATTACTCTTCCAATATCTACCACCATCATGCAACATCATCATCATCATGCAGTATCATCATGTAACACCTCCACCACCATGTAACATCATCATATAACACCAATCCGGCCCATAGGTTCGAGAGCATGAACCTATGCTCTGATACCAAGTGTAACGACCCAAAAATCACAAACAAACAACACAGTGAAATATAGGATAACTTTTTTTTTTTTTTTTTGACTTTCTTAACACATAACATGATGCAGCATGTTGTCACCAAGGATACACTAACACTTTGTGAACAACTTGATACAAGGATGGCCATAAAGGTAGCACGGAAACGTTCACACCTATCAAGGACAATTTACTTTTCTTTTTGACAAGACAACATAGAAGTCCAATCACAGAACACACTTACAGTTAGGGCCAACCACAAGGAGATATTCTTGAGGGTTATTTATTTTAAAAGGACATCTTGCAATTCTTAGCTTACGTTTTCAAGGAGGCTCAAGATATGATTCGTATGATTCAACTTGCCAAGCCAAGTTTATTCCTTTGACACTGAGTAATTATCTTTAAATCTTCTCTATTATGACATTTATTTTCTTAATTCGTTTATCAAGAAAAAGGAGTAATTAAATTCCACGGGCCATCTTCTCACCACTAATGCTACTAAGATTCGTTCTTGCTCACAAGACAACATGGTTTTAAGTTCAACACACTTGAGAGAAGAGATACAAGGTGCCTTGGAAAAGGGTTAGAGGGAGAAGGTCGAGATGAAACATTTTTAGGACCTCATTAGTTATTTCCAGTATTTAATTGAAGCTAGGGATCTTAACCAGAATTATCAACAAATTTACTTAGGATTCACTAAAAGTATTAATAAGGAATAAAAATTTACTTTCCAAATGGCGGTGAGAAAGATGGTGAGGTCTCTAATTTGTTTTCTCTGGCTTATTAAATCTTATCATCTTCAAACAACTAACAGTTCATTTCACCTTAGGGTCATTTTACAAATTTCACCGTAAAAGGAATAATGTTCACTAGAGGAGCTAGGGTTATCATGATATAAATTTTACTTACTGATGATAGTCCTTCCTAGTTTACTTAAAGAATTTCTTGCTCTCAATTTGGTGACCCCTAAGTTACTTTATTTGAATACAACTTTTAATTTAACTTCCGGAGTATTAAACAATCCCATGTTAGTTTACTTATGACACTTTATTACTAAGTCATGTCAAGGTTTAACTCAAAATTTATTCTCAAGGCAAGGTTGTAGCAACACTCATTTACATGAACAAAACAAGATTACATCAATTCTTAAAATACGATACTCCAACAATGTCACTCAACAACAATAACCAATTTTTCTTAAAATTTCAATGATGGTCAAACAATACAAGGTTTCCAAAGTTCGGATGACAAAGTCCACAATAATTTATACTAAGACATTAATCCTCTTTTAAACTTTCCACGGGCGTTAACAAAAGTTGAACAACATAAAAGGTTTCGAGCAAAGGAACTTCTCAACCGAGGTTGATGACAAAAGTCTACAATTATATCCCTCATCTACACACAAAAATCCATCTGCAGACAAATTTTCTACAACAGTCGGTTCACGAGAACCCAGAGCAAGATAAGGCTACACAAAACCACCATAACTATTATCTAACAATACCACGAAAAGGAAGCACTTTATCACGAGAATTGGTTCAAACCTCTAAACACTATCAACACATCAAGTTATAATAAAGTCTTCATCATGCCAATCAAATAAGGAGAAGACCTTGTACTTCATTAGGAGAAAAAGAAACGAAAGTAATAATCGTATGAGAATGGCCCTTGGCCCTATAAGGGAAAACAAATAATCTAGCAAAAATAGAATTCTCCATCAAGTAAGTAATTAAACCATAATTACAAGATTAAGATTTGATATATACACCATCCATCTAGAAATTTATCAAGGTACCAAACGCATAGACTAAATTAATATATTTCTAAAAGAACAAGAGTTGATCGACCCAAGAAGGGAAACACGGGTTTCAAAACTATACACAAAAGCCATGTATAATCGATTTTCAAACCGGAGATCAAATAAAGTATACACACAACATAAGTTTCGAAGCGAAAGCAAAGTATACTAGTTTTGACCATTAACTACAAAGATTTTCCAATCATCCAAGAAGGGTCAAAGTCTTACAGGCTAGTAGCAAACACGCGAGAGAAGAAGGGGGTTCCGTCCAACAAGAGTATACAATAATGTCATCAACAAATTTTTATAACACTAAAGATTTGCAAACCTCCACTACAATACTAATGTTTGGTTAATTTAAAATAAATTACCCATATCCCAAAACAACCATATTTTACGGCAACCCTTGGTAACACAGTCAACCGTCACACAAATAGATACAAACATAATTTCTAAGTGACATTATCAAAACAAAACCTTCCGCTATGAATTCATAAGATTATCAAATGAAAGTTGAGTTTTTCCCAAAGGTTAATCACATTTAAGAAATCTCCATCACAAACTATTACGGTAATTACGTGCATAAAAACTGACCAATATTAATTAATAGCGTTAACATTACAAGGGAGAAAATAATGCAAGTTAGGAAAGATAGAAGAGTGCCATCAGAAATAATTCTGAGAGGGGGATTAGACCAAACTATTCTAGTGTCAACGAGGTACTGGATTCGCACAATGAAACCTCCAGCTTAGTTGATCCGAAAAGCTAGTTATGATTCAAGTTGATAGGGATGGTCAAGGTACTTCTTGAGGATGGCCTTAAAAGCCTAGAAACAAGATGAAGGATAGTATAAGAGTCTAAACACGCGAGATGGAAAAACACGTTGCACACGAACCCTTTTATTCTACCAGTTTTAATACCAAAACTCTAAGCTGGCTAGCCCACGCATTGCTCACACAATCCTACAACCTTTCTTTCTCGATGCCAAAAGGTTATCAAAGGGACTTGCGAAGGAGCTAACAAAAATGTCAAGGAAAAAATTGGATGCTTGAGGATGGGGGTTTCATAGTTATTGTAAACTTACTTCCATGATATCGAAAAATACTAGCTTGATCAACATAATAACTTGCAACTCAATCGCGAGAGAAGAATTAATACATAAACAAAAGCAGAGAAAAGTTCTATCATTCGAGTAATATAACATTCGGATGAGAGGAGAAACACATCCTTTCAACCCACATCAATCAACGATAAAAGCTAAAACAAGAAGAGACAAGCGAAAGGAAATCTCCCATCTTGACATCAACTGACAAATCAATGCAAGGAAAGGTGGTTCGATTTCACGATAATTTTAAATAAAATAATAGTAGAAAAGTGTAGAAATATCTTTCCTTTTTCTCAGTTGATTCAGCCCTCCTCTGCCTCTTCCATTTCTTTGGACGAAAACTTGAGCTTTTCGTCGGCGAGCTTCACGCCGGGAGTAACTCTGTGCCAGACGGAGCGTTTGGGCTCATCTCTGGCAAGCTATTCGACGTCCTTGATGTTGTGAAAAGAAAATGACCGGTCTCATTGAGTACTTTGTCTTTACCAATCACCCTGTCTAGCTCTTCTTGAGCTTTACATTGTTGTCTGCGAGGATTGCGAACAAGTTCAGCCATGGCCCATTCCACATTTATGGCTGTTGTATCCATCCCTGCAGTGATCATGTCCCAAAGGAGACCAATTATTGTATCCTCACTGAGATCATATTTTTCTTGTAGTGTGAGCAGTGCATCCACAAAATGTTGTTTAGCACCACTCTTCTGCCTAGCCAGAGTGTGCTCTTTCATAATGGCTTTGGTGAGTCTATCTCCTTGGCACCATGCTTAGCAAATGCACCTTCTTCAAAGGAACATCCAATGGAGATAGGGAATGTGTTTAGCCATAGTGAGGAAGCTCCATCTTTAATCTGTTCGACTATTTCCTTAAATTCCGGTCCTTGTGGATCCATCTTCCCTTCTTCGTTTACAAACCACTTTCCAAAAGCAATCCTGGTGATGTTGTTGAATGCCACAGCTGACAGATATTTCTTAACGATCAAAGACTTACATGTGCCTTGATCCTTGAAAATGGAATCAACCATAGCAGTAACCTCATCTTCCCTCACAGCTCTGAGTGACTCCAACCTCTTGGGGGTGAAGAGTTCGAGAGTACAAACCTTCCTGACCTTGACACAATGAGGGCCATAGTCAGCCCAAATCAAGTCCTGGCCGTTTCTACTGAACTTTTCAGCTGATCTTGATCTGGGTCTGTCAGCCAGCTGCTGATCATGCTCCTTGAGAACCTCCTTGGCCAGCTCTGTATTGCAGACTATCACATTGAGCGTGGATCTAAACCACATAGACATAATAGGACCATATTGCTTAGACCATTCGGAGAAGCACCTGAACCTCACAGCCCCTATATCAAGCAGATTACCCACAATAGGCAATCCTCTCGGCCACCTGGAGGAAGCTTTGTATCTCTTCCACTTGCACCAGCTTATACACAACCGCTACCACCACCGCTAATATCACAATACCACCCACAACACCGATTAAGATCTACCTCCCTAATATGATGTATGCTAAATAGCCGAAGCATCGGAATGAAACAGGGGCCGGAAAATCAAGGCCATAAACGCCGTAGAAACAAGAACTACCAAACACAATACTCCACTTATTACCACTCCAAAACTTTTAAGGGCCTATGAGCTTTAACCTCTCGATTCTTAAAAGATCTCTTTTTCTCTGTCTGACTTTGACTTTTGTTTAAGCCATTTAGTTCACCATTAGTTTGGGAATCTCGAGTTTCCAGGGTTTTGAACGCAGGGTAACTTGAGAATGTCTCCATCCAAGTTGGAGTTTATCTTTCAAAGAGGCATAAACGAATTGTGCTAACGTGGTTTTCCCGGATCCACCGAGACCGTAAATAACCACAAATGCTACGCAGGGCTTAGCATCTTCCCAATCGAGCAGTTGCACGACTTTGGCGATCTGATCGTCTATTCCAACTGCATCGTTAGGCGGAGGAACTTGTGGCATTCTGCTGACCATGCTGCTTTTGTAATGAGAGGCTGTGATTAATAGAAGGAGATGCTGCCGCTTTTCACCCATTTGAGTGCCAACATTTTCGAGGACGACTTTGTCTGATGAAGCTGAGAGAAAGCTTGGAAATCCTTTTCTTTCCTTTCACCCCTCGCCACGATATGAATTTGGCACAACCGTCGATGGAGTTTTTAGGCATTGCGTATGCCGGGGGCTCACGCAACACTATTATTACATGAATAAAACAAGTAGAACGGTTTCAAAAGAGGATCATAGCAATAAATTTCATCAGGTCTCCTGGTAACTCTCTCACTGTCACAGTCGATTTTGATAGAAATATCTTGAAGGAGAATCCTGAATTTGAGGATGCATTCGATACAGCAAAAATAACAACATAGGCTGGACACTTGCTACACTAGCTTGTAGCTTCATCTAACCACCATGTCAACCAGATCAGAAATGCCCGTACACCCACCCATATGCATTGAAGGAGAATCCAAAAAGAGATCATGGTGAAGAAAAAGGGACTCCACCGACTCCTCACGCAAGGATAGACATGACACTCGATCGATGGTCATCGGCGAGTTGGGGTGGTTGGGAGGAGGCCAAGGTGGCGAAATAGGATTCGATGCCCGACGGGGCATTACATTCTCCTCCCCTTAAGAAAGCATCATCCTCGATGCAACATAACATGGCGGAAAAGAAAAAGGTACGCAAACAAGAACAGGTAAAGGAGAAAGTACACCTTATGGTTTAAAATTTTAGTTGATTAAAGCACGGTCACGGGGTAGCCTTAGGAACATTTGGTAAATTTTAACTTTTAATGTTCTGTGAAGATTGGCATTCTTTCTTGTTCATGATTTCATTAGTTCGTTTCCATTAGCATTATTCTTAATTTAATTTGTTTTAAAAATTTCATCATCGAAGAGTTTTGGTTTATTCCTTATTGTGGATGCCCAATATGAATCTGCTAACACAACACCCTATCGGTTCAAAGACACTACAAATTCACAAGCACACAAGTAAATACTTCAAGATTGTATTACACCACCAAAAGGTTATTCAAATACGGAATAGAATAGGCACACCACATAGCATAGTACTTGTCACACATCAAAGACTCGACATACAAAATACTCAACCAAAAGAGTACTACAATCCACCAGACATTTCCTCAATTTGCATCAATGAAAAATTCACATAACACCAAACCATGCTATGGGTATATAGTGTCCACAAGGGAATCAATGACATATCCACAACATCACAACACATATCCATCGACATGAGTAACACATACATCAAAATACCACTACCAAAACATCATGATAACTCAACATATGTCCTCAAACATCAACCACACAGAGACAAATATCATGTGTCTCCTCAAAATCTTATGCCTCCCTCAAACTCTTATGCCTCCCTCAAGTCTCTTATGCCTTCCTCAAACTCTTATGCCTCCCTCAAGTCTCTTATGCCTCCCTCAAACTCTTATGCCTCCCTCAAGTCTCTTATGCCTCCCTTAAACTCTTATGCCTCCCTCAAGTCTCTTATGCCTCCTTCAAACTCTTATGCCTCCCTCAAGGAGGCCGGTTGACCCTATGGTCCAAGACACATAGAGTTTGAACACTCCTAACCCAAGTGACATAATAACGTGTGGTTCAACAACCCGCTAGTTATATGTAACTCCTTGGGGCGTACCCCCATACAATGAAGCGGGTCCATAGGTCCAACCAATCCATGGTGCATCCTATGACCCTATTCCACACATCACGGCAATAGAACTAGCACAACAATCCAATCAAAGTGCCAAGTGGCAAAATACAAGCCTTGGGCAAGGCGATAAAATTCCAAATTTAAAAGAAGACCCAAAATCGAGCAAAATAAATGGCCAAATAGCCATAGTTAGTATCAAAATCCCCATGTTAGTGCCAAAAACCAAGGAAATGCCCAAAATTGTAAAGCATGGCAATCAAGAAAAGATGCTTTGGTCCTTATAAAATAAAGTAAAAGCTCAATTTACTGAATAAAATCAACTTATAATAATGTCACATTACGATAAGCGTGTGGCCTTATCTAGCCACCAAAGGGTACTCAACGAGTCTTGCTAGCACTCGGAACATCGAGCCTCGGCTCGTAAATACATATCAATAATAAAACTTTCATCACCTCCATTAGAATCATCCCGCCACCACTTCGACAAGGCTAAACATAGTCATAGTTGCACTTAGGTTGTGTACATACAACCACATAGGGAGAGAGGAAAGAATCACATATAATCTACTAAACTAAGTTTCAGCTCAAGTTATTGACCCATGGTACACCATTCCTCACTCTCAACATACACTTTACCGATTCCCTTTAGGTTCGGTTAGCATAAGGTTCACAAGATAACATACAACAACATCACTAACATAATGGTGGCACACATAACTACCATAACATCTTACATATGGTACATATACAGGGTAGATCACGATCATACATTAACCTGCGTAACACATCACTTTACCACATTCTTCACCCAAAGCGCAATCACCATACGATAGGGTTCGTACACTCACCGTATGACCCCAAATCACAACATGAAGCATTACATATTTGCACAAATCCTACATACGATGAACATAGTACATCACAACCTAACATCCATGGCTACATAACAAGGTGGTACACACATTTCTTCAAAACATGGTAAAAACATCATGATACAACTCATTTCTTTTAACATCAATCTAGTCATACAACACATTGATACACTCACATATCACAATATGTCACAATGTTCCAACACTCCGTCCTCCACATTAGAATTCTTTTCACACATCACAAGCAGTAATTCACCCGTGAACTCTTCATAGAATCCACAAGAAGGAGAGAGAATACTCCCATCCCCAACATATCAACATGATCACAAACATGCACAAGGTGACATACACATCATGTGCGTTCACAATATCACAATTACGACAATAATCACATCACGTTTAAAGCACATTACTCTTCCAATATCTACCACCATCATGCAACATCATCATCATCATGTAGTATCATCATGTAACACCTCCACCACCATGTAACATCATCATATAACACCAATCCAGCCCATAGGTTCGAGAGCATGAACCTATGCTCTGATACCAAGTGTAACGACTCAAAAATTCACAAACAAACAACACAGTGAAATATAGGATAACTTTTTTTTTTGACTTTCTTGACACATAACATGATGCAACATGTTGTCACCAAGATACAACTAACACTTTGTGAACAACTTTATATAAGGATGGCCATAAAGGTAGCATGGAAACGTTCACACCTATCAAGGACAATTTACTTTTCTTTTTGACAAGAAAACATAGAAGTCCAATCACAGAACACACTTACGATTAGGGCCAACCACAAGGAGATATTCTTGAGGGTTATTTCTTTTAAAAGGACATCTTGCAATTCTTAGCTTACATTTTCAAGGAGGCTCAAGATATGATTCGTATGATTCTACTTGCCAAGCCAAGTTTATTCCTTTGACACTGAGTAATTATCTTTAAATCTTCTCTATTATGACATTTATTTTCTTAATTCGTTTATCAATAAAAAGGAGTAATTAAATTCCACAAGCCATCTTCTCACCACTAACGCTACTAAGATTCGTTCTTGCTCACAAGAAACATGGTTTTAAGTTCAACACACTTGAGAGAAGAGATACAAGGTGCCTTGAAAAGGGTTAGAGGGAGAAGGTCGAGATGAAACATTTTTAGGACCTCATTAGTTATTTCCGGTATTTAATTGAAGCTAGGGCTCTTAACAGAATTATCAACAAATTTACTTAGGATTCCTAAAAGTATTAATAAGGAATAAAAATTTACTTTCCAAATGGCGGTGAGAAAGATGGTGAGGTCTCTAATTTGTTTTCTACGGCTTATTAAATCTTATCATCTTCAAACAACTAACAGTTCATTTCACCTTAGGGTCATTTTACAAATTTCACCGTAAAAGGAATAATGTTCACTAGAGGAGCTAGGGTTATCATGATATAAATTTTACTTGCAATGATAGTCCTTCCCTAGTTTACTTAAAGAATTTCTTGCTCTCAATTTGGTGACCCCTAAGTTACTTTATTTGAATACAACTTTTAATTTAACTTCCAGGAGTATTAAACAATCCCATGTTAGTTTACTTATGACACTTTATTACTAAGTCATGTCAAGGTTTAACTCAAAATTTATTCTCAAGGCAAGGTTGTAGCAACACTCATTTACATGAACAAAACAAGATTACATCAATTCTTAAAATAC